>OZ014449.1:1957751-2557751 GCA_963966035.1 Acleris laterana
CGCGCGGGCGCGGGGAGGCGCCGCGAGCCGCCGCGGCCGCGCCAGCGCTGCCCGCGCCGGCCTCGTCCACCTCCGAGGCGCTGCGCCTGCGCTCCGTAAACCGTGTCGACTGCTGCAGCTGAAGACGAAGCCGCTTCGCTATTTACATTGGTCTCCTCGATCTGCCGTTTCTCCTCATTTGACATTTCATTTGCCTGGCATATTTTAACAGCTTTTTCAAGGGTGAGGTCCTCAGCTCTTAATAAACGATCTCGCACTGTGCTGTTTGCAACGCCACAAACTATCCGATCTCGTATTAAGCTGTCCTCAAGTTCCTTAAAGTCACATAACTGGGCAAGTATTTTTAAGGCCGTCACGTATTCGTCAATAGATTCCGCGCATTCCTGATTTCTCGTAAAAAACTTAAACCGACTCATTGTGGTATTCTGTTTTGTTCCAAAATGCGCATTGAATTTTTCCACTAAGGTCTTTAAGTCGTCACGGCTCTCGTCCTTAATGTACTTGAAGGTCATATAAATATTGTAACCTTCCGAGCCTATTAAGTTTATAAGAAGGCTGGCTTGTACGTCACTGCTTTCCTTGCCGACTCCAGATGCCTTCAGGAACACCTGGAACTGGTTGTACCACTTGCGCCAGGCGTCGGCGCGACGCGCGGGCCCGCCCTCTAGGCACAGCTCCGCGGGAGGCCGCGCGTGTTCCATTTTTAGACAATTTTGTCTTTATATCTTACTAACTCCCACAACGACACTAAAAACTGACGATTTACACAACTAATCACAGTAATTTTATTTAAATTTTAACACCGCTGTCACCATGATGTGAATGAAACGCGCAGATGCTTGAGACTGCTTCTTTATTTTTAAAATCTACCCTGCCACCTACATATTTATAACCGCCGTCATCTACAACACCTATAACTTGGGCTGGAAATAGGTACACCTTATTAACCTTAACCTAGTGCGTCATTCAATAACGTATTTCAATCTCACTCTCGCATTAATGAACATGCGTCTAGTTTAGGTTAATAATAATAAGCTCTACCTATGTCGACTCCTGCCAAAAACTAACTCATTCAAACCAGCTACTGGTGTTAACCGGCATGATTCAGCTAAAGTTTGAGAAGCTGCGCAGGCGCCGGTACAAAGTTGCCCGCGACCGGTCGGGCCGGTCCCGCTGAACCCAGGTTCAAGCGTGGCCGACGCGGATCGCAAATAAACTGGTGAAAACTTGCCTAGATTTTTTTTATGTTAGAATAGAAGATTGCTACTTGTCTATTAAGGGCTTAATGGTTGGTTATAGGGTTCCAACTAAATGCAAGTACGGTCACGAGCGTTAATTTGGTACCCATTTCAAGAAAAATATGCTTGAAGTCGTCAATGTCATTACAGATGTCAACTCATTTGTTGTAGAATTTCAGATTGACTTTGGGCCTAAGGTGACTGTACCTAACCTAAAAAATAATGTTTAGCTATTGGGCTCTATTCTACTCGGTAAAACCATGTGGCTTTTGACATGTTGTCGTATTGTTTTCAACTCGGCTGCCATTACCTTGAAATAATCGTAACGTTATACGATAACATGTCAAGAACAGTATTGTTTTATCGATTAGAATAGAGGCCAGTTTGGTCAGTTTTGATTTTGATTCCCAATAGTTTTGAATTGCAATTTGAGGATTGCATGGTTCAGAATTTTAAATATGACGCCATTTTCCTTGTCACACTTAATGGACTTACTAGCTAAGTTAATGACATGATTTAATGCGTGATCGCATGGTCGTGGTACATGGTCGGGTAAAAAAAAAAACCGGTCAAGTGCGATTTGAGTTCGATTTCAAATCATTGGTTTTATTAAATCGCATAATAGAGATCACCAAAAGTGAGATTAATGAAGTCACGATACACGGATGATATAAACATTGTAAACTGCTAATCAGACCGTGATTAGGTATAGAGATCCAATATGCACTGTCACGTCATAACACGTCGGTGATAATATAAACTCCATGCTTAATTCTGTTTTGCTATAAAGAGATATGAACAAATCTTTGTTGGCTTATATTATCTTGGTTATTTTTATAGCTATTCAAAAAAATATTTTTCTCTCTTGCTACATGAATCAGCTTTTGGAAAGATTCAAAAAAATTGCACACCTTTGACTTTTTCTTCAGATTTGGGAAAAATTCTGCACGCTCGTTGTGATCGTCATTCTGAACAATAAAAAATAGTACCTACTCCCGATATTGTCCACGACACACACACACGATATTGTTGTTTTGTTACCAAGAAACGTATTGGATTTTGATAACAAAACGGAACAATTCCATACATATTTTTGGGGACATATCGGGAGTACTACTTTTTCTTGTGATGATCCCAACCAACGTACATTATTTTTCCGAAATCTGAAGAACAAGGCAAAGTTGTGCTATTTTTTTGAAACTCTTTTATTGAAGCTGTGTAAATGAATATTCCCTATTGCCAACTAGTGTGACAATACCCTCAGTTTGAGGGTGACATTTATTTAACGTAACGTGCCGTTTCGCCGCCGGCGACGGTTTACTGCCGCGATACCATCGGTTATTGCGTTTAGTTTTTAGTGCGTTCGGTTTCGTTGATACACTCTGCTGGATGTGCCTTCTGTCTTGAATATTCGTACATTACAATTTAATAGATACGGTTGTCAGTGAAATTTACAGAAAAATCATACGAAAATTAATAGGCTCATCATCATCATTATCAGCCGCAAGACGTCCACTGCTGGACAAAGGCCTTCCCCAAGGTTTTCCACAACGATCGGTCCTCTGCTGCTGTCATCCAGCGGTTCCCCGCGACCTTTATCAGATCTTCAGTCCACCTTGTGGAAGGTCTGCCAACACTTCGTCTCCCGGTTCGCGGATTAATAGCCTACGGAACAATTATTGAAATGTATAAGGAGTCTGAAAGATTACTACGATCAGACGTTTGCATTCTTTATTCCAAGAAAAATATCGCATCTTCAAAAACTCACCGAATGTGGTTCTAAAAATCAAAGTGAAGTTACTTTATCTCTCTCTCTTTAAATAAAACTTCTTAGCGAACATGAACGGTTGATTGAGCGAGCGGAGTTCCACAAGCGAGCTAACTTTTAGGCTACCAAATTGAGAATGCACGTCGTAAACTGGTGAGGAATCAATGACCAGACAACTTAATTTCGCTGGTTAATACGTCCTCACGCAATTGTGAAGCGTTTAAGAGAATAACCTAGTGTTTAGTCTCAAATAACAAATAAAAGGAACGAAGGAAAATGTATCTTGAGCTTTAACTTTTAAGTATTCTTCAATAGCTGACAGATTACATGATATTATCATACTTATACTCGAACCACCTTACTTATAAATGTGGGCTAGCTAAACCATACTTTGTACTTATCTGTCAAATTCAAATGTCACAATGACAGATAAGGACAAAGCATGGTTTAGCTACCACACGGTATACCCACGTTTTTCAGTAAGGTGGTAAGTATAGAAAAACGTCAAGTTAGGGCTTAAAATACATTTATTATCTGACAATAAAGTATTTTATGGACCTTCTTAGATCTCACTACTTTGATCGCGCATGAGAACTTGGCCTTTTATTACATTTATATGTTTTTGGTGGTATTCAAATTTAATGCTTCGTAGAGTTCGTATTAACCATCCAGTTTTCTGATAACTTATTTAACCTGCAGCACATAATTCTGTTTTATCACAGTTCTTTTGTGCAACACTCATATAATAAGAATTCCTTTTAAGCCACCGAGTACAAGCGAGCCACGTCAGATGTGTATTATCGCCCCAGCACGACTTTGTAAGATTAATACGAGTTCATATCGCTTTGTGCTCGGTCACGTGTGGCCGATTGTACTTTAACTAAACGAAATATTATAACTGTAGTATTTTAAAGTAATGGGAGTTGGAAACAGGGGTGTCTAGAAGATTGTGTTTGCATTGTTAAGAAGATAGTAAATACTAGAGATATGTAAGTAACTATACTTGGGAGCAAAGAAACCGAGCCACTTTCTACGGAAATTCAGTACTAAGTGGCTTGATTTCTTTTGCTCGCAAGTTTACTAACATGGTTTTGATAGTTTAAATAGTTAAGTTGAACATAATGCCGGTACAGTCGAGGAAATTGACTCCTAGACCACTTTGGACTATGTCAAATTGACACTGTAAATAAAATCATAAGAAATCTCTTACGTTTTGATTGATTACGTCACTATGACATAGTCCAAAATGGTCTAGAAATTTCCTTTACGTACATACTACCTAGGTGATCATCTTAAATTCCCGTTCTTTAACTCAATGCACCAATTATTTAGAAGTTGTCCCGTCACAGCAATAAGACAACATTTAACAGCTTGTATTCTTAACTTATCTACTTAACCTGTAAAGTGTGCCGGCTGGTAGGTACGACTACACTCGATCGACCGGTCACCGGATCTTCATCTTTTAATTTAGGAACAATGTATTACCCAGCAAACTTAAGTTGCTGAATATTGATAGTTTTTGAAATTGAAAGATCGTACCCTAGGCATAGTGTCGTTTGTTTATTTTCTACATAAGTATGTACATCAATTGGTGCTCCTCTCATACAATCTAGATGTTCGCCTTCATTCTTGCAGAAGTCATTTCCTGAAACTCTTCCATTTCTTCCTGATATGGAGACAATTTTATAATATTTTCAAGCGCGTAGGTTTCCTACAGAAATATTTTTCTGATTCACAATTTAAAACGATCATTAAATTCAAGGCCTCCTTAAGTGCAGCCTGTCACTTTCTACCTTGGCTAATTAGAAAGTGACATATGTCCTAATGGGACAATAGTGCTAATTAACGTTTGGCAAACTGCGAGTACGTTAAAAGTTGTAGTTGTACGCGCTGTATTGCACTCGGGAAAACAATGTTGCCATTGAGATGTATGCTAGTTCTAACCTCGGCTAAATTAGAGCTAATGTAACGTTGATAATACTATAGAATGTCAAAAGCGATATGGTATTACAGAGTAAAACAGACCCTCAGTAAATTACGCAATATTTTTACGTTACTGGAGTTCGCATTTTAATTTCCATCTATTTCACTTAGTTGAAGTATAATTCCAATTTAACCTGAAAACTAACTCCATTAATATGGACATGGAAAATACATTATTTACCTGGCATTAAGGATTCAAGCAATAAAGCATTTGTATTGTGATTCCACTATCGCCGCGTCCCACGCCTCGCGTTTGTGGAAAGCAAGTCTATTTTTATCAATACCTTTATTGTACAAAAAAACCTTCCTAGCAACCCCATCCATTAGTAAAAACATTTTAATGGGGAAAATTCATTGAACAGCACTCGGTCGTAAGTAATGCGCCTCGGGGTATCTCGGGCATCTTCGGAAATGAGAATACTTTAAGGAATTCGAAACGAAAATCTTTTGTCTGTTTTAGTTATTTTCTACTTTTGCTCAATCTTGTTTCTTGTTCAGTGTTGTTTTCTTGATCTGTGAACGGTTTAATATTTTACATTGTCACAAATGTCAGAAATTATATTACTAGTGTTGCAATATCAACAACAAAATTGAGATGCGACGACGAGCGTAGCGAGTTTCTACATTACTTACACGAAAGACGAAAAGTACTGTCGAATGCGACGACTGAGCATTTGACTATCAATAGCCATACAGTAGGCTGTGCCAAGATGCATTACGCTAACTATCGTTTCTATTATTTTCGTTTTTAAACCAATCACGCTACTGCGGTAGATGAGGTGATACGAAGAGTCCACGTGATCTACCTGTGACGCGATTGGTTTAAAACGAAAACGCTAATAAGCGTAATGCGTCTTGGCTAGTCCCTGCCCAGTTTCTTAATAACGTTCGGCTCTCATACAGACTAAGGGACTGGTAGTACAGTCTGTGAGCACTTAGAAGGTACTTCGGGTTTGTACTTGTCTGTCACTCACTCTTAATAAGAACGTGTGAGAGCGAGTGAGAGACAAGTATAAACCCGAAGCATCTAAGAGCTAAGCAAAGTACAGGTCGATTCACAAGAGTTGGCACGAATGGATTGAACGAAAGTAATGTCACCTATCATTGTGTGAGTGCCGTCCTTTGAACCGATGTTCGAATTTCAAACCGAAAACCTGTTACTATTTTACACACTATACTTTCATTCAATCCATTCTCGCCAGCTCTTGTGAATCGATCTGTCTGTACCAACTGTACTGTATTGATATATCGTATCTGCATGTTATAGTAATGATTAATGATAATAGCGGCTCACCAGCATATTAAAAAACGTAAAATGAATCATTTCCAGCGGCACTAAGTTTACGCCAGACGTTCACTTGTTATTTAGTGCCCCGTAATGACGATTTCATTGGGGCGTAAAATATTTATACGCCGGATAACATCTTGATTTGTCATTCGGCTGCCGAAGTATTGGTATAAAGCTTGAATGACACACTTAAATTACTCCACATTGATTCTTAAATATACAAGGTGTTACAAAAATACCCGTAAAGCCGAAAGGGGGATAAAAGGTACCTTGTAATAAGTCCATTTACAATATTTGAGAACCGTACTATCACCGCATGACTTACCGGCAAAAAAAATAAAACCATTATTGCTTTCATTGATGTGAAAACCCTATTTCAGTAAAATTAAAGAGTAAACTACGCAGATTGTTTATGTACATTTTTACCTAATTCGTGAAACGATTAAGAGACATACTAACAAAATGTACAGAATTTGATTAGATAGATATTACAAGTCGAGTTTTGGAAGATTTTAAAAGACCTAAACTACTTACGAAGAAACCTAAACTAGCACTTACTTTTTCGTAAAGAACGTCAAAATTACAGGAACGGCTCAAAGTGAGCTCTGCCTTGTTCAATGCACAACCTCGCTCGTCGGGATATGGTTTTAAACCCATTTAAGTTGAAAAATTATTAAATTGGTAGGTAGGCCTCTCTGTTAAAATAATCTATGTTAACTCCGGTTCCCTGACATGACAGCTTACTAGGGTTGACAATATTTTAGGCTTTGATAATTTATTAGATTTTTTACGGGGTATTTTGTAACACGTTGTATAATCGATATCAGAGGGCAATGTCACACATATTGACCTAGTCCCTTTTATCACGCTGGGTAAATGCTTTTACGGGTACCACCTGGGCCGGGGGCAATGTGGTTTTATGGGACTTACCAACAGAGCGAGTGTGACCGGAATACCCACTAAACCCAGCGATTGTTGATTGAAAACTCTGTTGTTGGTGAGGGTCGCAGGCTCTGCTATCGCATTCGACTACGACCCTCACAGGAAATTGATCTAGTCCCAGACTATGCTCTAGCTAGGGTTGTTATGTACTAGATAGCGACGTACAGTAACGCAAAATGATTCCTTGACCACTTTGGACTATGTCAAAGTGACGTAATCCGTCAAAATGGAAGAGACTATTTATGATTTTATTTAGTGTCAGTTTGACATAGTCCAAAGTGGTCAAAGATTTTTCCTTGATTGTACGTACTTAAATACATTGCAAAAATCCTTTGCCATTATGTCGAGGACCGTTTGCTTCGTATTTATTAGTGATGCCAGGTCCTTGTGCAAGGTTCGTCCGGATCGGTACGGTCACGAGCGTTAATTTGGGACCCATTTCAAGAAAAATATGCTTGAAGTCGTCAATGTCATTAGAGATGTTAAGTCATTTGCAACTTTTAGGAAACTCAACCTTATTGTTGTGGAATGTCAGATTAACTTTGGACCTAAGATGGGTACCAAATTAAATCTCGTGACTGTACCATGTTTAAGGTATGAAGTTCGCCATTTTTTATTTTTGTATTTATACTGTGAAAAGAAGTTTACATAAATAAATCAATTAATCTTACCTCCAAGCAGCAGTGTTTGCATTGTTGTGTTCAAGCATGGGTTAAAACAACCATTTAAATTACTAGCGTTGCCATTCCATTTTAGTCCTCAGGGTTAGGAACGTAGTTGAAGTCATATGATTGCAGTCTTAAGATTGCTAATGTCTATGGGATACAGAGCACACTTAGCTTCAGTTAGCTTGCATGCCTTCTCCATGACATAAACCGAAACGTTGTGAGTCATTCGAATATTTACATAGAAAAATCACTCATGTTCCAAGGTTTAAAAAGACTAATTTCCTATCAAAATATTCGATCAGAGGTTTATAAAGTAAAGGGACGTATTGCCCCAAAACCTCGCCGATTATCGCGGCATCGATCCATGTATCCGTAGAGCGGCTATTCACCGCGGTCCGGCTGATCCTCGGTTGTCGACCTGCGCGTGCGCCTAGCAACGCGACAGATATTTGACAAGACGCGCCGGCGCTGCGGAGGTGGCGAGTTTTATGAGTTCGAATGGGCGCAAAAAACTAGCGCCATCTAGTTTTTTTATGCTGATATGAATTGGATGACACAGTTTATTTTAGTTTTAGGCAGATTTAATTGTGATTTAATCCATCTTGATGTATCTTACGTCTTGTAAAGGTGGCTCCTCACAGGTTAAGAAAGTAAAGGGACGACAGATGATACTAATTTATAACAACCGAGGAGGCATTGCATAGGTTGTAACCGTAGTTTTGCATAATACTTCAAAAATCATAGAAATCGGACTAGTTTTAAGGAGAGAGAAATGTTACCGCATGGATATTATTAGCTTAACAATCTTCAAGATATCAGGGTAGTGATTCTCTCTAAAAACAACGGACGGGCGGACGAACGAGCGAAATCGCAGCGGCGAGCTTAGGTAGTCCCGTCAGTGCGAACAAAACACATTTTAGCGCGTGCATTTTCAATTAAGCAGCCTTATACGTTCGATCCATCGGCAGAACCATGCTGCTAAATTGAAAATCCACGCGCTAAAATATGTTTTGTTCGCACTGACGGAACTACTTAAACTCGCCACTTGGACATTCACTGGTTCGTCCGTCCGACCGTCGATGTTGAGAGAATCACTACCCAGCGTTCAAAATATGGGCTGCTCCGTTATATTGTTTTTTTTTTCTCAGAATCTACTTCTTAGAAATATTCTTCTTTGACGACGCGATAGCCTAGTTGGTAGTGACCCTGCCTATGAAGCTAGAGGTCCTGGGTTCAAATCCCGGTAAGGGCAGATATTTGTGTGATGGATGAGCGCAAATATTTGTTCCTGAGTCATGGATGTTTTCTATGTAGGTATTTAAGTATATATTTCTCTATATAAGTATTTATATCGTTGTCTAGTACCCATAGTACAAGCCTAGAGCTTAGTTTGGGACTAAGTCAATTGGTGTGACATAGTCCCCTGATATTATTATTATTGAATTAAAATACGCCCAGCACTCGCTCCGATTGTTAAATGAATGTTATTGTAGCCCCTGGCGCCATTTCGCCACCAAGGTACGCCAAACAATCACAACCATGGAATAATCCACCAGTTGTTGTACAAATACGTTCCGAGGATTGCCGATGTCCGGCGACGTCATCGTATTGTCTATGCCCCGGCTAGTTTATTGACTGTGGTAGTTTAGTCTATTTTCCACGGTTTCCTGCTTCAATAATATTGATTAGAAGATACTACGGTTATTCGATGTTGCTATAGGAGTGTAAAATTTTAGCAAATTATTTAACTGCGGTAATAAACTTAACATCGTAACTAATGATTAGTTTTGGCACAATTTCAAAATGAGTTAAAATGTCTCGATTTCTAAATGAGTATATTTAAAAATGCATGGTCTAAGAAACAGTCAAAAATTCTCTGTCAAACAAAATGTAACTGTGACTAATAGTTATATTTTGCCGATTGTACAGTCAACCAATTTGATTTCTAGGCCACTTTGGACTATGTTAAAGTGACGTTGTCAACAAAAACGTAAGAGACTCCCTATGATTTGGTTTACAACGTCACGTTGACAAAGTCCATAGTGGCCTAGGAATCAAATTGGTTGACTGTACAAATGTCACATGTAAATATACAGGGTGTTAATATACAGTGTGTATGAATCCAAAGTTTTCCTTGTTACTAAAATCGATGACATGGTTCCTAAGAACAGATCTTCGTTTGTCTTACTTTCCCATACTGACCGATTTAAGTGTTACATCTGTACACATATACCTATGAGAAGGATGGAAGGTAAGTATGATTTGATTTCAGACCCACATTTGCATACTAACGACTAAAATCTTAAAACAGCAAAAAAAACCGGCCTTAAAGTAAATAAATAACTTTCAGGAGGACAATGTCACACAAATTTACCTAGTCCCAAACTAAGCTCTAGGCTTTTACTTTCGGGAAGTACTAGACAACGAATATAAATACTAACATGGAGAAATACAAACTTAAATACATGGAAAACATCCAAGAGTAAGGAACAAATAGTCGCGCTTATCACACACTTACAGGGATTTGAACCCGGATCCGCTAACTTCGTAGGCAGGGTCACTAACAACTAGACTAATGCCTCTAAGCTAGCCTTTTCCCATTGTCTTATCGTGACACCGCAACACAACAATGCGAATAGGGTAATGACCAAATAGTTGGACCACAGTTAAGCGCAGTTAACCATACAAACAACGAAGACGAAAAAAGTTCCGATGTGCGACGAAAAGTATCCACACAAATGTGTATACAACGAAAAAGTTTCATAGAAAATGTATCCAACTTTTTGGTCCTTACCCAATACTGCTTGGCGGTGGCGCAAGGCTCTACCATCTCTCTCATACATACTTTTGTACTCGCTATTTGCCTTTAAGCCGCGTGTCAGGGTGCGCCGGCGCAGCGCTCGGAGCGTGACGGGCGCGCAATGTCAAGGTTCCACAGAAATAGACGCGCATGCGGCCGAAGTCGGCTGCTTAGTCTATATGCGGCATACGGATTCCGGAACGGAGTTAAATGATGTGGGTGTTACGGGTGCGAAGTGTCATTGTCATCCAAAACTTGGCGCAGAGAGTTCGAGATTTGTATGATTTGTATAAAAGGAAAATGTTCTGCGAAAACAGCTTGCTTCCCTGGTGAAAACGTTACATACTTTAAAGCACGCTTGTTTCCCAGAGGGGTAGGTAGATACCACTTCTTTCCACCTGCTGCGACCCTGACAAATCTCGAATGTTTATGTTGTGGTAGAAGCGTCAAATTCCGCTAGTTTTCAGTTTGACCTTCTATATGACTCTTCTCCATTGACAGAATTCAGAGGAACTTAACGCGTTTAAATAAGGGTTATATTAACTCCGGTCAAGACCATGACAATGGCCTTTTAAATCACATCTTCATTTAGGAGGGAAGAGAAGACTACTGATCCACATAACGACCAGACATTAACAGAAATGCAAGCACCTGATCCAATAAAAACAGAATAGTCATTGATGTAAAGCGAATCGAATCGATTTCTATTGCGTAAAATTGTTTTATTCGTCTAGACTTTAGACTCTAGACGTTTAGACAAAATTTCAACAGTCCCGAGTCTCAAGGCTCAATTAAAAGTGTCATATGTTGCAATGTAGTAATAGCGGTATACCGTCTCAGACAAGATGCATTTTAAATTGTAGTTGCACTGGAAGTTTATGACGTTTTGAGCATCTAATATGGGTATTTTGAGTACCTATCTATTCAGTTTGGGCCAAATGTTTTAGGCCGGAGGCATCTCGCAGTTGATTTATTTTTTATAGTCACAAGTCTAACCAAATCTAATAGGTGTAACAAGCGGGTTCGGTATCCCTGATGTGATGTGATGTGATGAACAAACATAATACAAATTACTTTTTGGAAAGTAAGTTTTGGAAAATGATGCATTCAGCCAAAAATATTTCGCCCAAACAGCATGCTCCCCTAATATAAAGCAATATCTAATATTAGCATAATTTGTTTTTTTACTGGTAAAACGAAAGCAAACAAGTTTTACAAAAACATGTCAAAAAATAAATTTAAAACTATGAATAATTTCATTTGGTCATTTATTTGGGTGCATATATTTCGAGTTTTTAATTTAAATTTTCACACGGCCACACTCGACCGATGCCACGCTGCATTAAAAAAAAATTCAAATTGAGTCGCCAGGTTGACACCCTAATTCTGAACGCAGCTATAATGACATAATTGCATAAAAAAGTTTAGGGGTACTCTATGGTCGGTGGTAATTTATAGATCAAGATAGTGAACCGGTTTGGCCTTTTGTTCGTGCGTGCGTTGCCTCCATTTTAATATTTAAAAAATATCGGCTGCTGGCTATCGTAAATCGTAACGTTACATCGTGCGACATAATATCTCGGCTAAAGCGGTCGTACAAGGGCCCTACCAAATAGAAATCATCGACAACTTTACAGTGATCATAATGGTATCGTCTTGGGTCGTCCCATTCGTTTTTTGTCAAGTTCTTTACTCGTCTCATTCTGCTTTCGTCATCCATTCTTTATTCGCCACATTCGCTGGTAGTCTTTGTCGTCTTTGGTCATATTTGTTTTTTGTCTTGATCTTATTCAGGTTCATTCGACGTTCGTCACTTCTTCTTTTGACATGTTCGGTGTTAGTCTCTTTACGTTTTAGTCTCATTCGTTACTCGTCACCTTATTTTAAAATACGAACTTAGAATAAGACCAAAGAAGATGATAGGACGAATAGCGAATGAGACTAGAAAAGAGATGGAAGAAGAGACTAACATCGAACATGTCCAAAGAAGATGATGACGAATACCGGAATGAGCCTGAATAAGAAAAAGACAAACTACAAATATAACCATAGACGACAAAGACTACCAACGAAAGTGATGAATGAAGAATGGATGACAAAAGCAGAATGAGACGAGTTAAGAACTTGACAAAAAACGAATGGAACGACCCAAGACGATACCATCATAATTGTGTAATTTGTGGTCTGATTTGGGTTTTTTTCTTGGGTCTTTGGGCATTTTTTGACTAAGGAGACCTTTTTTTTCAAGTGTTATCAAATCTTTACAGATCCGTTTTATATATTGTAGTAAAATACGTCGTTTTCTATAATAATCAATTCAGTAACCACCACCATACCTGTGTAATTTACCTAGCTGGCCGGTGGAAAATAAGTACCTAGCCATTATAATCAAATGAGCTTTAATAGTAGATTATACACCGAGGGGATAAAGCACAGTATTATGTCACGGGCGCCATATTGAATCCTGAACGTAACGAAGGACTACAGATTTAACTCACGAGCGCAGCGAGGGTGTTACGAGTTAATTCCCGAGCGAAGCGAGGGAATTAAGAAGAGTCCTGAGCGCAGTGAGGGGTTCAAGCGCGCCCAAGACGAAAACAGCTTTATCCCCGAGGAGTGTACTCTACTTTTCTCACCTTTTGCGAGACAATAAAAAAGCGAGTCTACTAAAAACAGCGTTTTATTATAGTAAATTAAAATTAAAAGTGAAAATTGATATTTGATGTTTTCTTCAATTTTGATATATTTATTTAAAACTTTGCAGTTATCACCAATGTATTTTATTGCAGCGTCTTACAATACTCGCGGCTTTTGTTTAATTTCAAATGTGTTCCATTCAGCTTGCCGTGGCCAGCTCGATTTTAGAAAATGTTCGATTTTCAAATTAAATTCGACGCGGCGGTGGCGGCGGCGCCGCGCCCGGCCTTCGAGTATTAGTTGATCTTTTATTACGAAGTTAGACTTTAAGGCCATTGTAATAAGAACTATGAAAAGTGAAAATATTACAACCCAGCGGGTTATAATGAGATTCAGTACAACATTACACCCCGGCTAAAGCCAAGGGCTTTAATGATTTGGTTTGCGTAAGGTTTGCATGAATGTAATTTGGCATTGTCGAGCAGGTGGTGTGAAAATCTATTTTATACGTTACCAACATGAAATAACATACCTAAATGTAAAATTGGGCCTATTGACTTGCTCTGAAATTTAATAATATTATAATCATGTTATATTTTAAAACTGGCTCGTCCGCGTAGAAGTAGTTTATCGCTTTTCCCTCGGGAACTATCCTTTCCTAAGACACAAGTTATCTCCTTGCTAAATTACATTAAGATACGTTCAGCCGTTTTGTCGTGAAAAGGTAACAAACGTTACTTTGATGTTATGGATGAACACTCGTGCTAATGACAAGTAAGTAGGTACTAGATTTGTTATCGATACAACAATGGACCATTAAGTGCAAATTATTCCATTTAAAAGACATAACAAGACCTGTCAATCTATTCACTGAATGAATGAATATTCACTTGAACATTCATTTGAACATTTACAACGTTTACAGCTGAGTTTTATAACTGAGTCGATTGGAATCGGGATTGGTATATTCGAGTATCTACTTCAACGTATATCTAGTGTTTTTATACAAATGAAACGTTTCTGGAACATGTTAAGTAGATAGGTACTATTTGAATTTAGTTAACCTTAATATTGTATTGTCTACCCGTTGTATTCATAAACGTGCAATAGCTAAAGTTTGATTTAAAAGCGTAGCACTTTACATGTTCAATTCGACAAAATGGCGCTTTTTTTTAACTGTATTTTAGTCCCTTGTGGGTACAGACGAGAGCATAAATATGGCTGTAATAACTCCTAGTCCACTTTGGACTGTGTAAAGAGATCTTATGATCTTATTTTACAGTGTCAATTTGACATAGTCCAAAGTGGACTAGGAATTAAATTCCATGACTGTATGGCAGTTTAAACATTACATTAAATAGACAAGGTACTTTAGTTTATACATATTTATGAACTCGACTGTACACCTGGGCCTATTTTACTTTGTATTTACTCCTATTGTTATCGTATTGTCAACATTTTCATTGTATTTTTTACTTTAAAAACAATACGTGTAAAGAGAAATTAAAATAAGTCCCCTGTAATGTTTGAAGACTTTATCATTTTATTGATTATTATTGATTTTAATGAAGTCGGTCACATCTGTTTGGATACACGGTGGCGCCATCTAGCGACCCTCACCTTTAATATCGTTTAAATGGCACCTCGTTATGAATTCTTGAATTAGTTGCGACATTAATTATGGCTTAGAGTTGTTTATACCCCCTGGGTGCATTTAGTCCCCTTCGCACCTAATACTTCGCCATGTGCGAGTGACTTTTATGACCTTTTGACACGACACGCAAATAAATAAATAACAACAAAATAAACGAAGGGTCTTATTCTACTTTGGTTTTACTCCTATTGCAATCGCATTGTTTATGACTCTGTAATTAACAGTACGATAATAATATTAATAATAATACACAATCTTTTTCTCTATCTCTCAAAGGTCAACTGAAAGAAATCCCATAAAGGGATAGGTTCGCCTTTGTAATTTTTTTTTATGTTCATTGTTTCTTTTTTGTTTTCTTTTGTACAGTAAAGTGTTTACTTACATACATACAAGCATACGGCCCCGGGTACATTCGAAAATGTGTATGATTGGATTGTTCCTACTTTTTCCAAGTGTATTTTTTAGATGTTTTTTTTCTTTACAATGAAACAAATAAGCTATTAAATGTATAAACCCCTAATATAATGCTGGCCCCTTCTTTCATACCTGATGTCTCTTAAACAGCGAAACCGATTTTAATGTAATATAGCTAACAACGATACCAATTTTAGCTTTTGTTGAAAAAAATACTCATCGATATCGCTCCGTCTGTTTAGGGAGCTAGAATGCCACGGGCAAACACACACACACAATCCCCAAAGAGAAGATATCTCATAAAGGGTTAAGTTCGTTGTACATTCGTTTTGTGTGTCTGGTTTTTTATTTTCTGTTTGTTAGAGTTTTTTTTTTTTTTTTTTTAAATTTATTTTTTAAAGGGCCTTTTTACAACCGTATATACCGGCCCTGTTAAGTCGAACACCATTTTGTCATAAAATAATTAAAAAATAACTCAACATTACACAACAAAACATTACACAAAACAAAACAAAACATTACACATATTACAAAACTATGGAACTTCAGCTAACTTTGTTAGAGTTAACATTATAAATATACACACGTCGAATTTATAACACCCCTCATACCGAATTGTATTCTATAATTTAGTTAATTTATTATTTTATTTACACGCTCGCATTTGTTACAAAACGAAAGCATTAAATGTTTTAAAATAAATAATGATTTCATTAAACCGTTGTGGTCGCTACTGATTAACGTAATGACAAATTAGCCTCCGCTGCAACTCGATAGTGATGCAATTTTTGTGCAGTGGTGTTGGTTCATGATATAAATAAATATTAGGGAATAATCTCACAACAATGAATCAGGAATGAAAAAGTCAGTGAGAAATGTAGAATAAAAGATGATGTAGTGACTAAGATTGAAAAGGGCATGCTTCGATGGTTCGGTCATTTGGAAAGGATGGATGAAAGAAGATTGACGAAAGAGATTTACAGATCGAAAGTGAGTGGACGGGTCAGAAGGGGCCGCCCTAGGCGTACTTTTTCGAGTCAAATCGGAGAAATACTGGAAATGGGCCGAATCTTAAGTACCCGAAACCGACGTGCATGCATGACTCGATGTATGAATGTGGAAGAAGGCAAAGAAATTTGTTAAGATCGTAGGAAACAGGCGTGATTTAATGTACCTATGTGTATGTAATCTCACACAATTGGCCTAGTGTTAAACTAAGCCCTACGCTTGGGTATTATAGGCAAAGATATATTTACTTATATAGAGAAATGCGTTGTAAACATTCAAGACTCGTACATTCAAGGAAATTGATTCATGGACCACTTTGGACCATGTTAAAGTCACGTAACCAATCAAAACGTAAGGGACTTCTTAAGATTTTTTTTAACAGCGTTATTTTGACATAAACGAGAAAAGACTTGCGCAGTGACTAGGATCCTAACTGGACACTGCAAATTGAACAGACATTTGTCTCTAATGGGAATGAAACAAGAAGCGACATGCAGGTTCTGACAGGAAACAGAGGAGACAGCTATTTACATTCTCTGTACTAATGCGTAGTAGAAGTATCTACCTAGGGCGACATATCATGGGCCCACAACAGATACAACTCCTCACTGCCCAAACCATCTGGAAATTCCTGGACGCAACGGGCCTTTGCGGTGAACTCTAAACAAAGGGCTGTCACAAAAGATCAGCAATGCTTTTATCCAAACTGGTAGACCACTTTCTTGGTCGACCTTACCTACCGACAGATGAAGGTCGTCAATAGAACTTGCAAAAGATGTAAACAAAACCAATCGAACCAATTCACCATGATTATTTACTCGATAATCACCTACTTTTAAAGACCAAGTGAGGTCTTTGCAATGATTTATACACTACATCATTCTTTTTATATTAAGTTTAAGATGAAATAACTATTAAAATACGCTTGGTGAATATTTGAGGTTATGTCTCAAACAGTACTAATTTGTGTACAGTCACGAGATTAAATTTGGTACCCACCTTAGGTCCAAAGTCAATCTGACATTCTACAACAATAAGGTTGAGTTTCCGAAAAGTTACAAATGACTTGAGATCTCTAATGACATTGACGACTTCAAGCATATTTTTCTTGAAATGGGTCCCAAATTAACGCTCGTGACCGTACATCGTTCACAAGTTCTATTGACGGCGACTTTAACTGTGGATTGAAATAGGACGGTCGTAAACACACCTCATGACCTGGAGGTAGACCTGCCAGCAATGCGGAAACCCGAAGGTCCAATCCGGAAAAGCTGTCGTCCGAGTAATAAATACCTACCTGAAAGATCTATTCCTCGCCATATAATGGCTGTTCTTAGAACCAAGGGCCGTAAACTAAAGTTAGAAATGCATGCACTAAACTGTAATGGTGGCTATTTGTGAACAAATGTTCTGCGACGACTAAATGTGTTTATGACATGTCGGTAAAACGGTCGTTGCTGTTTTAATATGCTCTTAAAGGGGTAAAAAGGCGTTAAAAATATGACGTTTTACGTTGCCTGAACAACGCTGTTTCAAACGGCTATTATATTTTTAATCAAGGGATGTATGTCAAAAACATTACCCTTTGGCCGTCGGGCAAAAAGAGATCATAATTGAGTGTCGTCGCAAGATCTGAAAATTTTAACCATCTGGTTTTTGGTATGAGCTGCGAATTATTACGGTACCTATATAAAAACTGGGCCGGTAGTCTAAGAGCTAAATGCCTTGAATCTTTGATCTATTATCGTATTGTCAACGTTTTGATAGCTCTTATTTGCTTGACAGTAATGGCGGCTGACGTCAAAACAACACCTTAACAGATCAATCCTCCTCTAATCTAATGATTATGAAGGCATTAAGACTGCGCCGAGCAAACGCCTAGCGTTCAGTGGCGCCCTCATTACTATTATTGTGTTTTCAAATTGACTAAAGAATTTCCTTGCAATCAGATGATACGTTTTTGTAGCGCAAGTAAAAACACAATTTATGGGATACGTAACAAACTTTAATAACAAATACCCTTTGAGTAGTCAGCTTAACGGGAAACGGTGGCCACTTTTTTCCGTTAAGTTGATAACTCGAAGGTGTTTTTTTATTAAACTATGTGATATACCCTATAAGTTGTGTTTTCAATTGTAGTACAAAAACCTACCGACTAATTTCAAGAAAATACTTTAGTTTATTAGAAAACACAATAATAGCAATGAGCGCGCCACTGTACATCCGGCGTACCTACGCTCGGCGCAGTCTTAAGTGCCATCATGTTTTCCTCTGTTCTTGACGAAGACCTACCTATAGTTTATACTTTTAGGTATATAAAAAAATGTAAACATTCAAAACCACGTGACATTGTTAGACAGCCAATGAAAACTGTTTTATCGAACTTTGACGTACGACGACTTTGACGTCAGCCAATACAAGCAGAACACTGTCTGCTTCTATTGGCTGACGTACTATACCACGTGGTGGTTTTGTTTACATTTTTTTAAATGCCTAAAAGTATAGACTATAGTTTGGACTTCTTAAATTGGTCTCGAATTGCAGTTAATTTCTTAAAAAAAAAGTACAATCGCTTTTAATTCTTGACCATCTTGTAACTAGCATAGATAAAGGCATTCTAACTTAGTACATATTCAGCGGGTCTATGGTTGCGTTGCGCACAAAATGTGGATAAATCATCTGTCACTCTCGCACTTATACGTGTCGGGAAGTGATGGATGTTTTGTCCACATTTTGTCACGCGATAATCGCAGCCATATTAGCAGAGCTCGGAATAGGTAGTGCCTATTTACCTAAACTTCTCGGGATGACGTAACTAAGAGTGGTTACAACCAGCAAAAATAATCATTTATATTCATTGAATGCGGGATTTCCCGGAATTGACTGTATTACTCTAAAGGCTTAATACATTTAACTTTACTTAAAAATCTTGTTATATTCCATATTATTTATTTATTTATCTTGAAATAACAATCAGTCGTAAACAATGTGTGTTTTATTGAATACATTCTATACGATATTATTAAATCAACTAAGAAAAGATCAAATTTCAGGCTCCCTTTTGTTCCATTTGATATGCATTATATTTTTTAATGACTGATTGTTATTTCAAGATAAATAAATAAATAATATGCAATATGGCAAGATTTATAAGTAGAGTTAAATGTATTAAGGCTTTAGAGTAATACAGTCAATCCCGGAATATCCCGCATTCAATAATAAGATTATTTTTTTGCTGGTTGTAACCACTCGTAGTTACGTCCTCCCGCGAAGTTTAGGTAAATAGGCACTAGGTACCTATTCCGAGCTCTGCATATTAGGCTCCGGTTGGCAACGAAATTGTAGTGTTGAGAATGTCTATGGGTCTTAGATAACACTTACCTACGAGTACCATCAGTGACATTTCAGTGTACATAGCGCAGTTTATGTGAAACCCATTGATGTATCAGCGTGTTAACTTTGCAATGTATACCGAACTGTCACCTGTCACATGTTATCATCAAGATGGTGAAATACTGGCCGGTAGCCTGTGCGCTCGTGAGCCTTTTCCCTGCCATTAAAAATAATAATATTAAAGTCCCAAGTTTTTGAGAAATTTTAACGGTAATAATACCAAGTTGGAAATGTTAATTATAATATAACATTAACGCGTACATAGTAAAGCTCTTTGTCATTGTTAACGCACCAAATGACATATATCAAGTTTTATGATCCTGTGGTAGCAGTGTTACTGTAATGGGGCCACACACACATACACGTAATTGACATTGTTATTATAGATGATTACCAGACCTAGGAATATACGGGGCAAAACTAAATGACAGCTAGGGATTGCCTATATCGATAAACTTAATTATCGATGCTTTTCCCATATACTAGTGATCGCTCCAAGTTTTGATTGTAAAAACAGTATATTTTTTAAAGTGTGCAAATTAAACAAAATAGCAACATAATTCTGGTCATTCTTTATTTTAAAAGGATCTATAACCTTCACTCATCACATCATCGTCATATTGTTTTTACTCCTAACAAATTCTAGTCGTTTATTAACAATAGTGAATGGGACAGTCATTCTGAAATTCACAATAAGGAAAAAATACATGATGATGATGAGTGAAGGTTAAAAAATCCTTTTAAAATAAACAATAACTAGAATTATTTTGCTATTTTGTTTCATTGCATTGCATACTTTCAATCAAATTTTATTTTTACAGACAAAACTTGGAGCGATCACTAATATATGGGAAAAGCATCGATAATTGAGTTTATCGATATAGGCAATCCCTAGCTGTCATTTAATTTTGCCCAGAATATTTCTAGGTCTGGTGATTATGTTTGGATGATAACGCACTTGCCGATTCATAACCTACTAGCTTCTGGCCGCGACTTCGTCCGCGTAGATTTCGATTGTCGTTAATACATCGGGAAGTTTTGATTCAATGTATAAGCTATCTCCATTCCAAATTTTATCGAAATCTGTCAAGCCGTTGCTGCGTGAAGGAGTAACTAACACACACACAAACCAACACAAATTTTCGCATTTATAATATTAAGTAAGTTTAATATGCATCTGAAATGTGACCTATAAATGCATAAGTATACTATTATATTGGATTCAGCGAAAAAACAAACCACCTAACGTCATCGTATCTCCATTTCATCGTCGATTTTGGGATGAGAAACTGCTGGAAATTTAAAAAAAAAAAAAGGAATACCCGGGCGAGAATGAGTTGGGGGTTGAAAACGGGGAGGTAGAGGGGGTTATTGGATAATTTATTTTGAGAACCGCTGCAAATGTTTGCCAATGATTAGTGCTAAGTGATCGGTGTTGGAATTAAATTCTCATTGTAATAGGACTATTTTTAACTGGGTGGGAATTTGCGGTTTTATGCTTTTGTCTATTTAATTTGTGATAATTACATTAATTACTCTACTACCGCCACAACTGTGCCACAGCATGACAAATGTCCGACAGTATGTACCTACAGTCGGCCAAGAAAGAGGTCTACCAGTTTTGACAAAAGTTTCTATGGGATCTAATTATCTCTAAGGTTGACACATGTCACTGTCATAATATTATTGCAAGGGAAAATCGAGCTTTAGTGACGTGCAAATTAACTTCAACCGTTGTTAGATCACATTTTTGGCCGACTGTACTAGAAAAGTTACGAGTAGATACGCGTCGTTCCATTTACTTTATTTGTATGTTACTAATATCAGACAAGAATAATGTCGACATAAAAATAGTAAACACAATGGGCAGTAAATAAATATTTCCAAAATGACGTTAGTTTCATTGAAATATTAACACATACGACCTTTTGCGCTTCTGCCTACTAGCCGCGTAATCAGTTAATGCCTTTCCATTTATAAAAGCCGTATGTTCCATAGAAATACTAATGAATATACAACTTTTTGTTCTTTTGCGCTAGTTATTAATCAGTGAATACCGATAATTCTAAAAGGTTGTAAGTTTCATTTAAAACAGATAGTTATACGACTTTTTGCACATGCCTTCGGCCCTTTCCTACACGCTTTGTAAAATCGCGTGCGTAGCGAAAAGTATCCTGCCGCCATACTGTCTGGCCGGCGGACGCGTACTCACACGGCAATACAAACCTTAACACAACCAGTTAAAGATTAATTTCCTATGGAACCATAGTTATTGTGATACTTTGTTGTTGTAATATGAACTGCGATGTTGGAAGCTAAGGTTTCAATCTGAGTGAAAGGTGAATTACCGCCTGTTTCACAATCGACAAGTAAAGGATATTTGACGGATAAGTTTAGCCCTTCTTTGTCGTACACTTGAAAATAGACAAGGAGAGAGACAACTTTATGTGACAGATAAATTTACTTGTCGATTGTGAAACAGGCCCTTAGTCTGATATTTTATGTGGCGTGCAGTTAGGTTTTAACTGTGGTCTTTGCATGCATAATTATCAAGTTTCGACATTAAGACCTATGTCTTAAGACTTTAGAGTTAGGTTTGGATGAAATTTGCCATACATATAATTAATTTTAATTTAATTTTTTTTTAATTGTGTATTTTAAAAATAATATTTGTATTATACTATTAATTTATTGTAAGGATTTGAAACAAACTCGAATACGGAGTGACAAGACTGAGTATACTGAAGTTAAGGTAGAGTCACAGATGTAACGTTATATATTGCGTCTGTAATATAATCAACGTTTTTACATTAATAATTTCAAAAATAACACTGTTTACATCTTTATGTCGCAATGGTACTCCTTAAGATTAACTAAAAGAGATCCCTCTAAGCCTCTAAGGGATAAGTTCGCTTTTGTTCTAAGACTATCTTGCAAATATCTGATCATTGTGTAATGGAGTTTTCATACATAAATATACCGTCCTGATGAATTTGCGGGTGGTAGGACCTTGTGCAGGGTCCGTCCGGATCGCTACCACCATCTTATCCATTAACCTACCGCCAAACAGCAGTGTTCGCATTGTTGTGTTCCGGTTTGGGGATAAGACAGCCGGTGAAATGACTAGCATAGAGGCATTCCATCTTAGTCCTCAGGGTTGGCAACGCATTTGCAGTCTTAGGATTGCATTGCAGTCTTGTGAATGCGAATGTCTATGGGTCACAGTTTCCACTTACCATCAGGTGGCCTGTGTGCTCGTTTGCCTACTCTATGCCATAAAAAATAAATAAA
The DNA here is from genome assembly GCA_963966035.1 of Acleris laterana. Classification (NCBI taxonomy): domain Eukaryota; kingdom Metazoa; phylum Arthropoda; class Insecta; order Lepidoptera; family Tortricidae; genus Acleris; species Acleris laterana. The sequence continues at coordinate 1,980,836 of OZ014449.1, forward strand.
AAAAAAAAAAAAAATAAAAAAAAAAAAATTACGAAGCTAGTGATCCGAGGTTGAATTCTCGGTAAATGTTTGCCTTTACCGGGACTCGAACCATTTGTGTGATAAGCGCGAGTGTTTCTACTTGAGACTTATGTTTTCTATGTATTCTACATAGGTACTATGTCTATCGCAGTTACTCTACAGAATATCACATTCGCAAAATATCATACTAGCAAAACATCATAAACGCATAACATCATACTGTGGGCGTTTTCACTAAAAAGTGTACCCAATTAAGGACTGAAATTAAGGAACTTTAACTTTGTCAGTTTTGTGACGAAAATTAGCTATACATTGACGGCCGCATTGTATGGCTAATTTTCGTCACAAAACTGACAAAGTTAAAGTTCCTTAATTTCAGTCCTTAATTGGGTACACTTTTTAGTGAAAATGCGCTATTAGCAAAACACAATATTAGCAAAACATGATATTTACAAATAGTCTGGTTTTGTTATAAAATCGTAGGTAGGTTTAGGTTATGTTAGATTTATAGCAGGCCCAGAGGGCCAAACTACACAGAAATAAGAGCTCCGCAGTAGCGGAGCTCCGTCGACACTGTCTAATTCATGTCTTAATAACAGTTAAGTTTTGCTAATGTAATGTTTTGCTACTATGATGATTTGCGAATGTCATGTTTTGCGAATATCATGTTTTGCGAATATGATATCCTACGACGGATTGGATCTGCACTCGACTCTATTGTCGTGTCTAGATAATTTTGAGTATGATATTCTGCTAAGTTACTTTTGATGCTGACTGTACCTACAAACGTAGAGTTTAGTTTTGGACTAGGTAAATTTGTGCGCGATTTAGACGTCGTTAAATATGTTCTATTGTTGCTTGATAGTTCCGTGTTTTTTAAACCACGGTTGGTTAGACCGAAAGGAAGTTCGGTAGAGTCTGAATAGCTAACGGTCTCAGGATCGATTCCTATTACACGGTCAATTTACTAAATCGATTAGGCAACGGATCTGAAGGAGCGTTCCAAATTCAAAGGTTAAAGATTATCCGGTTCGAAGGACTTTTTGTTAATTAATGTATCTGTTATTATATTTCAAGCCCTTTTTAACGTGTGTCTGTAGAATCGTAGCTCCTTAATGGATCGATCGATTTGGACGCGGTTTTAAAAGAAAGCTAGCTCAATCGAGATGGTTTATGGCTAGGTTTTATTGAAATAACTGTTTATTTCAATTTTACACAGGTTTCAATTACATTAAGAGCGGAGTGACATCGGCGGTGCCGGCTCAGGGCGACTTTGTCCACAGTCCTATTTCGTCATCTTCTGAACTAGTCCACAATGTTATGTCGTCACCATGGGATTCCTAAATTGTCACCTTCTTAACTCGTCCACATTTTTATATCGTCAACTTCCTATCTTGTCCACATTCAGATATTGTCCACAGTGTTAAGTGTGACATTATAGGAATATAGGAAAGTGGACGAGTTAGGAAGGTAACAATATAGGAAAATGAACGAGTTAGGAAGGTATGGTATGGTGATGGACTCCTTTTTCCGCACTTAGCCCGTGTATGTCGGGCCATTGTGCGTAGGGGTACCGGCTAGTAGTCTAGCCAGCCTAACTCCGACTAGAAGCGCAGGATCCTCCTGGTATCTCCACAGAGTTAGGAGGGTAACAATACAGGAATGCCGACGAATTGGAATAGTGGGCCATGTGGCATTGTGGACGAGTTAAGAAGGTGACGAAATAGGACTGTCGACAAAGTCACCCTGAGCCGCTGTCCCGCCATGTTGATACGAAGAGAGCGAGATAGCTCTTTTTTAGAGGGAGATAAAAGATTTGACTGCGTTGCGATTTATATGTACATAATATTTAGCAATAAGTACTAAACAAATATTAAATAGTTAGTATACAGGGTTATTGGTAATTCGACGTATTCCCGTTAGGAGGTGATAGGGGTGACTCTTTGCGGTAATTTTAACCCCCATATGCATTATGCAAAAGTGAACCATTTTTGAGTTATCATGTTTTTTAGCTTTTTTCAAAATAAGTCAAAAATGCAGCATCAAAAATTAATTTAAAAAAAAGTATCAATTTAAATCTATTTTTTTCTTCTTATTTATAAAAACGATAAAACTCTGGTTATTTATCAATATTAAAACAACAATTATCGGTCCAAATTTAAAAATGCGAGACTAAAAACGATATTATTTCTAGATTTTTTAGATATCTTTTTCCACTAAAATGCCTTTAAAACAAAAAAAATGTTATGAAACTTAGCTTGCAGATTAATTTAAAAACATAACCGTTTTCTTAGCTCTCCAAAAATGCATAACGACTAGGAACTTATTTCAAAGAAACTGAAAAAAAAATGATCACAAAAGAAGCAGGCGGAAATTTGGATTCGAACTAAACACAAGGTTGTTCTTTAAAAAATCCCATAAAATTAATTAAAAACAATACCCAATGTCAATAAAACAAAAAAACTATTTTAAAATTAAAATTTAAAACCAGTAACAGTTTAATAGTAGTAACAATTAATAATAGTAACAATTAACACATTTTTTAATTTAAAGTTCTTGCTCGAAGTGACTTCCCCTATTGCGTACGCAAAGTCGCATTCTTTTTCTTAGTTGTGACTTAACTACCGAAGTAGTCAAATTATTACGCATTGCATTTGCTGCATTTATAATTCTCGTCTTGAGTTCTTCCGCGGATGACACAGGCGAGAGGTCGTAAACTATGGATGTCATGTGACCCCAGACATAGAAATCAACCGGCGTTAAATCCGGACTTCTCGCGGGCCACGGAATGGGTCCTCCTCGCCCTCTCGCCTGTGTCATCCGCGGAAGAACTCAAGACGAGAATTATAAATGCAGCAAATGCAATGCGTAATAATTTGACTACCTACTTCGGTAGTTAAGTCACAACTAAGAAAAAGAATGCGACTTTGCGTACGCAATAGGGGAAGTCACTTCGAGCAAGAACTTTAAATAAAAAAATGTGTTAATTGTTACTATTATTAATTGTTATTACTATTAAACTGTTACTGGTTTTAAATTTTGTTTTAAAATAGTTTTTTTGTTTTATTGACAACTAGCGACCCGCCCTCGCTTCGCTTCGGTTTATGTGAGTTTTCTGTAACACCCGTTCATGAAACAGGATTTATTATACATATAAACCTTCCTCTTGAAACACTATATCTATTAATAAAAACCGCATCAAAATCCGTTGCGTAGTTTTAAAGATCTAAGCATACATAGGGACAGACAGCGGAAAGCGACTTTGTTTTATACTATGTAGTGATGGGTATTGTTTTTTATTAATTTTATGGGATTTTTTAAAGAACTACCTTGTGTTTAGTTCGAATCCAAATTTCCGCCTGCTTCTTTTGTGATAATTTTTTTCAGTTTCTTTGAAATAAGTTCCTAGTTGTTATGCATTTTTGGAGAGCTAAGAAAACGGTTATGTTTTTAAATTAATCTGCAAGCCAAGTTTCATAACAATTTTTTTGTTTTTAACGCATTTTAGTGGAAAAAGATATCTAAAAAATCTAGAAATAATATCGTTTTTAGTCTCGCATTTTTAAATTTGGACCGATAATTGTTGTTTTAATATTGATAAATAACCAGAGTTTTATCGTTTTTATAAATAAGAAGAAAAAAATAGATTTAAATTGATACTTTTTTTTAAATTAATTTTTGATGCTGCATTTTTGACTTATTTTGAAAAAAGCTAAAAAACATGATAACTCAAAAATGGTTCACTTTTGCATAATGCATATGGGGGTTAAAATTACCGCAAAGTTTCACCCCTATCACCTCCTAACGGGAATACGTCGAATTACCAATAACCCTGTATATAAGGTTGATAAAATCCCGAGAAAAGCTACTTAAATGAATATGGAATCGGCTTCTTAAAATATTATATTGACGACATAAGTCCCGGAATTCTGGGATAAGAATGTTTAAAACGTTATGAGAATGTAATATTATCGCAGATATATAACTATAAAAGTAATAAAGCAATGTGTGTCCTTGTTTATATAATGTTACTATGCACAAACTGTTGTTACGTTATATTGTATCGACTTTCTCTCTTTTTGATAAGATTAACAAAACAGATAAACTTGTTTGTCCTGAAGGTCGAAATGTTACTTGTTGTGTAACTCTTAATCTTAATATCAAGTAGGTATTTATAAAAAAATAACGTTATTTATTTATTGTTCTAAATATAATCTTATGACCATGGTGACACGGTAAAAATTTTAACGGCATGATAGGCGTATGGTATTGTGCTTAAAAAATTGTTATGACTAAGAATTAAATCACGCCTGTTTCCCAGAGGGGTGGGCAGAGACCACTTCTTTCCACTAAAACTCTCTTTCTTTCTTTCTTTCTTACTTTTTTTAGGGTTCCGTAATTCAGTTTGTCGAGCGATTCGTTGTACTAGCCTCAGTGGACCCTTGGGTGCGTAAGCTACGCGTAGCGACTTATGTGTAGGAAGGGATACTTAGTATCTGTTTTAAAAAAAATCTCTAGGTAGGTACCTACTTGTTATTTGGGTGTTGTAAGGTGCAGTGCTATCATACAACAACTAAATATTCTGTGAATATTTCAAACGTGTACCTGTTGCCGTTATTATTATTAATATCGAGCAAAAGAAACGGAATAAAAAACAAGTTTATTGTATTTGGAGCTCCCCTTTAATATTTGTTTTTAGTATTTTTTGTCGTAGCGGCAACAAAAATACATCATCTGTGAAAATTTCAACTGTCTAGCTATCACGGTTCATGAGATACAGCCTAGTGACAGACAGACGGACGGACAGTGTCTGATGAGTCTTAGTAATAGGGTCCCGTTTTTACCCTTTGGTTAGGGAACCTTAAAAACAACAATGTCAATTATTAACATGGGTATATCGACTACAATATAAAAATGCAATTGTGTTTTTAAAGCTGTCTTTTTATTTAGTCATTATTTAAATTATCTAATTAGATAAAGTAAAACTAATTTCCTAGAAAACTTGTGGATAAACCAAACCAACAGTATCTTCCACGATTTTAATTAAAACTTATTAATTTACAGAAAACAATTAGCCACTTAAATTAAAAGCTAAGATTCAAAATAGTATTTAATTAAAAGTTGGCTGGCGTGGCTGTCAGTTTGTACAGTCAGCTCCGATACAAATTACACGTGGAAATTAACGCGAAACGTGAACCGCGTCATCGAGCAATTATGAACCTTATGCCGTTACGATAAGAGCCTTGACTTTTAGATCTATGTCGGTCTTTTTGTTGAATATTTGATGTTATTTTTCACGCAAACTTTCCACAGTGACAGTTCAGTACAGTGACAGTCACGGAAGGTTGTTGTTTAAAATTGTAGCTTAAAAAAAAACGTTTTGCGGTATCCAATTTCATATTAGCTTGTTTATTGTTCTTAGTAATTGTTGAACGTACCCTAAAGAGTTATAAACATTGTAGTGTTGTACTCAGTTTAAAGTGTACTTAGTGCCAAAAGTCTGTGAAAATCCGCTGTGATTTATGATCTAGAAAGTATTTGATGTGTATAAACTACGTTTTTGACCTTGTTCATTTGACATTAGCTCTGTCTAAAGTAAAAGCCGCTGAGCCGCATAACGCCTACTATTTAGCGCAAAGTTCAAAGATTGTTGGACGAACGAAAGATTCAGAGCATACCAATACCATCAAAACATTAGCAAACTTAAGGTCTGGTTCAGACGGACGGCATTTGAACTGCAACCCAGCTGCAAAATGGCAGTTCGAGGGTAGTTCTGATGCATTTGATGTAACTGCATCGAAACTACATTACAACCGTGCAGTCCGCTTGCAGTTGTACTTTCGACCGCACACCGACAGCAACCTAGCTGCACGGTTGTAATGCAGTCCTGTTGCAGTTTAAGCGTCTGTAATACGACGGCAATAGAACTGCCTTCGAACTGTCATTTTGCAGTTAAAATGCTGTCCGTTTGAACCGACCCTAAGGTCCTTTTCCACCGGCGAGGCGAAGCGAGACGAGTACTTAGTACTGTAAGCGTATGAACACACGCTTAGGACGCTGTGTAAAACCGGTTTTTCTGGATTTTCCATTTCATTTACAGACCGACCATTAAAAGGGCATTCAAACAGGCATTAGACAGCGATTAAACGTGACCTACAAGCCCTAAATGTCAGAAACAAATGCCAAGGAAGCGAGGGTACCTACCTACATTAATAATGAACGATTAAGCCGGCTACACATGCTCCGGTTTTTCGTGCGGTTTGAAATCCGGACGTGTCGTTGGGAGAATATGTCTATAATATTATGTCTTGTCTTTGGGTCTGGGTCTTTGTGGTTGTCGTTGGCGGTCGGTTATGTCAATTACGTGGATTTCGACAGATTCACTGATTTGCTTTCGTTAACTCAACGAGAGGTTATATCATCAGAATTTTAACTACACCAATGACGCTGTCACGTTGGTGCCACTGGAAACCAGCGTGGCGGTTTATGCCGTGACATAGGGCTGAGTGGCGTCAATTTCCAAGTCACTGAATCACCGTTAGCTATAGTCCTACAATTGTATTTTTTTCCTTCTTTATTGTTTAATTTTGATTTCTGTGTTGCAATTTTTATTAATGTGTTTACCTTTGTTCTGTTTTCTTGTGCGCGTCGAATAAATGTTTATATTTCAATAGCGTTGTACTTAGAACTCTTACTAGTAACGTTGAATCGTTTTTTTGTGAGTATTTGTATCTAAAATTAAATCTATTTTTATTTCTGTCCATAAAAAGTATAAACCGTTAGAACCTACAAATAAAAACATACGTAAAGAACCATACAGGGTGTCCCAAAACTCAACGATAATCCGCCAAGGGCTGATAGAGCAGCTAAAAAGCTATCGATTTAACACCTATGTATGTTCACTATGTTCAGCGATTTTCGCTAGTTTCGGAGATATTGATCATTTTAATCTGAAATTTTGTAATTTTCCCTTATGCCCATGTCACGAAAAATCATTAATTTCGTTATGTATTTCATAGGTTTTTCAGTGGTATCTTACATAATTATAATCATTACGAATTGGCGAAGTTTTTAAACCTATTTGCCCGTTTATTTTATCAGTATTTTTTTTAAGTAATCACATAAAGTTTGTTTCTCCATACTAGGTGTCCCAGTGGTTGCTTTTCACTTTGTATGAAAAAAACAACTTTAGGTGATTACTTAAAAAAATACTGATAAAATAAACGGGCAAATAGGTTTAAAAACTTCGCCAATTCGTAATGATTATAATTATGTAAGATACCACTGAAAAACTTATGAAATACATAACGAAATTAATGATTTTTCGTGACATGGGCATAAGGGAAAATTACAAAATTTCAGATTAAAATGATCAATATCTCCGAAACTACCGAAAATCGCTGAACATACATAGGTGTTAAATCGATAGCTTTTTAGCTGCTCTATCAGCCCTTGGCGGATTATCGTTGAGTTTTGGGACACCCTGTATATTTAAAGCATATATTTGTGATGTTGCACCGTTTATAGATTGGAGATTGCAAGATACAATCAACTCCATTATAAGTACAATACGTTTCTTATCAGGTGACATTATTCTCAAATAATTATAATTCCACGTAAAAACTGTTCCGAAATTAAAACCGGATTATATGCGCCCGCCCTAAACCCAAAAAACCAACCGATCTAATCAGTAGTCAAGTCACTCAACATTAAACCTAAAATCACTCGTGTCAAGATTCATAATCGCTAACGTTTCGGGCGCACTATAAATCAAAGCTCTGATTTTCGTTGACACCTGCGTCATTTTTTCTGACAAGTCAAATTTAGTTAATAATATACAGTTGGTGAGCTTAGTTGGCATTCGTAATAAAACATTTCAAATCTTATGACGGTAGTAATAAAAGTGATCGTTGTTTTGTTTGTGATTTCGCCGACTGTACTGTACTGACAGCGAAAGGCACAGATGTTATGTGGGTAACCTTGGGTTTTTAGTACAATTATAAATAGTGAAATAGGAGAAGATACCTTGAGATAGTATTTTTATAATTGTTGACTAGGCGATTCTTTTTTTAGTTGGCATGACAGTTTGTTTATGTCAAATGATTATTATCAAATGTTATGTTATTTCTGAATTCTCATGTAGCTGATTTTAGGTGAGATTACAATTTAGTGTAGTTTTTTAGTATTTATACATGAACATTTAATAGAATTAAGGATTTTCGTGTCCATGGTAATTAAGGTCGGTTATTTAAACGATTCACCAAGTAAAATTAGTTTATAATGAAGTTTTTTTAATTTTGTATGTCGCAATTACCTAAACAAGAGATACAATCAGACGAAAAAATCATACGGAACTCCAAATAATCAGATCACTTTAATTCCTCTTCAATCACTCCGTGACTCAAGGAAGCGAAAGTACTTTATCGCTTACGTCATTTGCGATTAAAAAGTTTGTGATTCGGCCGCCATTATGGACGCACCTGTTCCAAATTAAACTCTACACGCGTGCGACACGGCCGAGTTTACAATGGCTATTTAAACAGCTGTTGTTTGACATTGACATTGAAGTGTTATTCTGGTTCGACTGTGCTGCCCTTCTATATAAAAAGGACGCATATACAATTTGATAGTCAAAGCAAATTGAACCCCCTGCCGAAATAAATAAGATCTCTAATACATTCGCGATTCTATGAGACGTACGCTCTTTTTTCCTAATGAGGGCAGTGTGTCTTGTGTTTTTTTGCCGGATCTTGATACTTTATCATGGGATTATCGGTGAGGTGAACGTACGATTGTGCGCGGTTGGTGCGACCCCGTCTTTGTTTTTGATGTTATATAATATTATCAGAATTATCACGTTGCATGATACGTGATAACTGATCGTTTGTGAGAACGTCACGGTTAGAAGCAAAAAACTAATCTATTTTATTTCATCGCAGCCATTTTATTTTCTTACATAATGAAAGTAGGACATGTAAACAGATTATAGTCGTGTCGTTCTCAAAGGCGCATTTTTGACAGCTGTCAAGTCAGTGCAAAATATCTGTTTAAGGTTATAAACAGTTTATCGCTGGAATCTTACATGCATGAAAAACCTAACAATACATTTATGATAAAAAAGCTTCTTCCCACGACTTCGTCCGTAGAATTCGAAATTTTGTCACCCCACGGAACCGTATTTACTATTCCAGACTGTAATCTATATCTGTGCCAAATTTTATTCGAATCCGTTGAGTCGTTCTGGCCTGATTGAGTAACAAACATCCTAACTTTCGCATTTATTTTATTAAGTAAGATAGGGGAGAAGGGAAAATGTATATGCACTAAAAACGAAAGAGACTACATCTTTATATCACAACTTTTACTCATTATGTTTTCATAAATATTATTCAACGTTCGTCAATGTCAAATTAGTTAGAACTACCTTCTGCCCGCATTTCAAAGGGCATTGGGTAAATTTGTTTGACAATATTGTAATTTTTTTTCAGCAGGCACAGATGATTTTGCTCAAAATTAGGTTTATATTTATTCGTTATACTTAATCTTTTAAAAAATAATTTGTTTTAATTTTGTCTCATCTGTTAATACACTTTTACCCTGCAGTTGCATTGATGGTTCACTGCATTCTTAACGCGAACGAACTATAGTTAAGAATATTAAATATCTCGGTTCTGATGCACTTAAGAGTATTACATTACATAACAAAACATGTTTATTTTGAATTATTCTATCATAATTTATCACTTTTACTAATGACCGCTCACCTTGAAAATGTATGACTTTTACAAATGACAACACTTACCCAAACCCCTGAAAATGTATGACTTTTATAAATGAAACCCCTTTACCCAAACCCGTTTCATCCAAATCCATTCAGCCGTTGCAGCGTGAAAGAGTAACAAACATCAATACATACAAACTTTCGCGTTTATAATATTAGTAAGGGTGATGACGTGATGAACATGCACGTGTTCCACTGCAATTATCGATAGTTTTTCATTGTTGCAATACCTACGTAGATGATTTAAGTAAAATTTCGTGACATACATACTAACACTACTTACCTTTTATATTTGAGTGGTCACGATGGAATGTGGACGAAATATGTCGCGTGTAGAGGAACATTAACGGCACGAGTTACATGGATTCTTAAGGAATGCTGTAAAAATCGACGAGTTATGGGGTACATTTGTTACTTTTTGTTTAAGATTAGATTTGGTTTCCACTCTCCATGAACAGGAGTGACTCTGTTAACGAAGCTAGCGGTCTAGCGATCGGTTCCCGGTTAGGGCAAATATTTCGCTGCTTAAATACAAAAGCGCCACAAAACAAAAACAGATATAGTTTGATTTAAAACTTAAAGTATTAGCATTCCGAATTTAAATGCAACACAAACGCATTTTGATTTGTGGCCCTTTAGTATTTATGTATTTAAGCAACGATTTGTTTAATGGGCGAGAGTAGGCTGTATGTGCTACTAAAACTTTTATGTTTTCAAACTAATGTAAGCATTTATATAGGTACATAAATATATAAACATATGTTTAATGTTACTAAACCCATAATAAATACAAGCTTGAAGCTTAGTTTGGGACTAGGTCAATTTTAGTGAAATTGTTATACTTACCTAATATTTATTTATTTTGTAATAATATTTTTACGATAAATATATTTGATAATATAACTTGTATTAGAAGACGTCGTTATTCTTCGCTATCGTCTCAGCTGTACATAATATCCCTTACCATGAGTAAACAGAGACTGAACTCGCTAGGTAGTCGAACTTTCTGTTCCGCACAGTATTGTAAAGCGGGCTACATACCATACACACATACATTAAATCACGCCTGTTTCCCAGAGGGGTAGGGAGAGACCACTTCTTTCCACTTGCTACGATCTTGACAAATTTCTTTCGCTTCTTCCACATTCATACATCGAGTCATGCACGCACGTCGGTTTCGGGTACTTAAGATTATACCATCATCGAACTATTCAGTTAAAACGTATGTGTGTAGGCTCTGTGGGGCAGTTAAACTGACGATCTAAAAAATTATTTAATCGAAATTTAATGAGATAAAACTGTATAGTTGAAACTGTGCAGTTAAAACTGATGGTATGTAGCCCGCTTAAGACTACGCCGAGCGTACGCCGGATATACAGTGGCGCCCTCATTACTTTTATTGTGTTTTCTAATTAACTAAAGAATTTCCTTGGAACCAAACAAAATGTGTTTGTAGCGCAAGTATAAACACAACTTATAGGGTATATCATATAGTTTAAGAAGAATTCACCTTCGAGTTATTAACTTAACGAAAAAAAGTGACCACCTTTTTCCGTTAAGCTGACTACTCAAAGGGTAATTGTTATTAAAGTTTGTTACGTATCCCATAAATTGTGTTTATACTTGCGCTACAAACACATTTTGTTTGGTTCCAAGGAAATTCTTTAGTTAATTAGAAAACCCAATAATAGTAATGAGGGCGCCACTGGACGCTCGGCGTTTGCTCGGCGCAGTCTTAATAAAGTGACTCATGTTATGAAAACTCATGGTAAAGACACTGAACAACTGATAATGGTGGCGATTTGCGCGCGAGTTGCTTGTTTGTTTTGTTGTTGATATGTACAGACATCTGGTGGCTAAATGCAATGCATGGGAGCGTCAAGCGTACGTGCATCGGTCCACGTAGGTGACCTTGGGCGGTCAGGGTTGTCGACGGTTTGTTAATGAAATAAAAGTAAGGGGGGCAATCTTGACGAAGTGATCAAATCATAAAATACGAATAAGCTATTGGTACTAGATAAAAATTACTTATATGGATAACATCTATTTGTAGTCGACTGTTCAATGTTAAAAAGAATTGGCTTACTAAGCCAAAAGATTTTAAACATGCGTTTTATAAACTTTTATCCAAGTTTTCTATGCAGTAGTAGTCAATAAATAACAGATTACAGATTTAGTGCCTTAAAATATGGTATATTTAAAATTCGTTTTAATACAACTAGAGTAATTTTTTCATTTTTTTATTTTTAAACTGACCCTGATCTTTGAAGAGAACTGATGAAAAGCTCTTATACCACGCATCTGCAATGCCAGTATGTATGCCACAGTCAGTGTTAAAAAATATCACTTATACAGGTTAATTAATTAACTAACTCAAATAATAATATAACATACAAACACGCCTGTTAACCCAGAGTGGGGTAGGCAGAGCTACTGAATTAACTACAACTTTAAAAACTTGTTGATAATTCAGTAACCGCATTTTGTATAATTAGGCTAAGACGTTTACCAGCGTATTAGTGACAGGTTGCAAGCCCATCGCCTAACAGTACTACAAGCCTATATTCCCTTAGTTGCCTCTTACGACATCTACGGGAAGATACGGAGCAGCGGCAGCGCTATTCTAACCCGGTAACCAGACGGGTGTATAATTAATACCGTAAAAAATAAATGTCTTCCCGTGGAGGTCGTAAAAGCCGACTAAGGGTATAAATGCATGTAGTACTGTTAGGCGATGGGCTTGCAACCAGTCACTAAGACACTGGTTAACATCTTAGCCTAAGTAGTGGTTACTTGCAGAATTATCAACAGGATTTTAGAGATGTTGGAAATTCTGTAGCTCTGCCTACCCCACTCTGGGAACGATGGCGTGCCTTCAGTCTCGACTGTTTTATACCAACACTAGTTGGTTCTTACTAAATCGCTATTTTCATTGCGTATTTTTATACAAAATGAACTATATTACAATACTTGTAGTGACGTTCTTTTGGCTCGGGATATTGTATAAAAAACAAGTGAAAAAGTGCAAAAAAAATTCAACATTACTTTTAAATGCAGAAAAGTTGTTAGAGTTGTTGGAAATTCTGTAGGTCTGCCTATGTCTGGGAATAAAGGCGTGAGTTTATGTATGTATGTAAAAATTAAAGCCGTTGCGCCTTTCGAAATTTGAAACATTTTTATATAAATAAATAATTTAATTTAATTAACTCGATAAAGGCGTATTAGTGGAATTAACACAATTGCATTTAAACAGGACGACGGGCTATCTGGTGCAATCTAGAATGATTAGCACCACGTGATGGGACCTTGGTCCGCAGGGTTGTCGGTTCGATGCGATCACAAGAGTGCCACGATTGGGTAGAGCGAGTTCGCCATATGAATTGCACCAGTTATTTACTCGTATCTAAGAATTGCACAAGTTATTTAAGTTTTTTTTTATTTCTATGTGGTTCAATCAACTTTTTATTGTAAGTAAAAAAAAATCAAGCGTTTTGTGTTTTCTTGTATCACAGATATACCTAGTGAATTTAAACAGTTTCAATCATTCATTCATTCATTCATTCATTCATTCATTTCATTCATTCATTCATTTCATTCATTCATTCATTCATATTGTTTTTTCTCTTTTTATAATTTTCGTTAAAATGTAGCTAGTGGTTCAGAAATCGTTGGAAATAATATTTACCCTGTACGTTATACAATTACCTACCAATAGGTACTAATGAAATAACCTGCTAAATTTGCTAACCGATCAATTACCTACCACCCTTGGTAAGTGAAACTCAGTTCACTGCCAAAGGTGAATATTGTTTTTCGTAAGATGAAAGTACTTCTTAAATTGTTAGATTTCTGTACATTTTTAATTTCAAACGTACCAGTAAATTACTGGCTTATTATCACCTCCGGGGTTAGAGGGATACCACGCGAACACGAGTTGTTCTTCATATAAATTAGAAGGACATGCCACACGATCCGTTGAAACAGTTTCGTCGCTCTATGTTGAAATCTTCATTACATGCCTGTCAAAAAAGTTTTTTTTTGTTTCATTATTATTGTTCAAAGAGCATCGACAACCCTAACCGGTGCAACGTATCGCGCGAGGTCGCCGTATGCGCCGACGACCTTGCACCGCCTACCGCACACTTTAAAAACAAATCACACATTCAGTAGCAAAAGGCAACAACTCCAAAACGAACCGTACGAAATTCAACTCTTAAATTATACTAATCAAAGTTCAAATTCAAAAGAAAACCAGTGGAACTTATGCGTGAAATGCTGATTACTTAGCATTCGTTAGCGGTTGACAACGCCTTTATTATGAGAAGAGTAAAGATGAAATTTACGTAACCACTGTATAAGTGTATGTATGTAAATCAGTTAAAAGGTTTTTTTTGAATGCCAGGCTCTTGATTTACGTGTGAAATTGACTTTTAATCGGGTTTTGGGCACTGAAATTTAAACTGTTTTTTATATGGCGATTTGTCAGTTGCCAATGTCATTGCTTATTTTTTGAGGTTATGTTACCAGACGGCAAAAACTGTTTAGTTTCTTATTATTTTGTGATTTTTTAAGCTTGATGGGAATAAAAAAATATTAGCCTTTAAGCATAATGTGGGGTGTTGTTGGATAGGTGTTTAAAAAGTGTTTTTTACTTGTTATTTGGCAGAATTAGTGGTGATGTGACTCAAAATGTAAATAAAGGTCAAGTTAGGAGCACGTTCGTAAAGAAGAGACATACGTCAATCGTGTTTTAAGTTAATGATGAAAAAGTAAAAAAAACACGGAAATTTATCGATGTTTTTGTGCGAATTGTTGGATAATATATTACTGCTGGTGACTGTACACTTAGATTTTATTCTTATTTGTTTTTTTTTAATTTCAAAGGAAAATTTGATGATGAAAACAAAACTCTGATTTTGTGAAGGCAGTTTTATACGTACGATAAAGTCATTTTCATTTGAAATATTAATGTTATGTCTATAGGGTCTAAATTCATGTGCTTTTCACACTTCGCCTGAAGTTATCTTATCATATCCGAGTGATAACAAGTCGATGACGTCACAACACTCTAGACTGCTTGTTTCTGAACCAATGCGACAACTCGTGTTACGCTATAATCTATTTACAGTCGTGTAGCTTTGAGATAAGAGTTGAATTAATTTGGCGTTAAAGGAGAAGTTGTGACGTTTTAGACTAGAACATAAAAACTACAGTAAAACAGCAGGTATATATTTGGATGTAATACAAATGGAATTATTCTATATAAAGTTTTTTTCTGTCTCTGCCTACCCCTCTGGGAAACAGGCGTGATTTAATGTATATATATATGTAAGTTTTTTTTATATAATGTGTTGCTCTAAGCCCTACCTTTCTGTTATACTTATAGTTAGGTAAAGGTACAGTACTCCAACGAAAAGCACTTTAGTGCACTGACATAACTGCAACTTCAAACTGAACATCAAATGACAATGGCAGTCAGAATGACAAGGTTCTAAGTTTGCTCAACATTTATTGGGTGACTGTACCTAATTTAATACATTGTAGACCAATACCTTAGTAAGTAGTGAGTAGTGTCCCTGCCTACAAAACTAGCGGTTCTAGATTCGATTCGATTCCCGGTACGGGTAAATACATATATATATATATATATATATATATATTTGTTTGTTAGTTCCCATAGTACAAGCTTACTTTATCACTAGGCTCAGTGTTCCTGATATTTAAGTACTTAAGGGAGACTCAATCCTATTTCGTCACAAATGAGCTTGCATT
Source organism: Acleris laterana (assembly GCA_963966035.1). Taxonomy (NCBI): domain Eukaryota; kingdom Metazoa; phylum Arthropoda; class Insecta; order Lepidoptera; family Tortricidae; genus Acleris; species Acleris laterana. Next base: position 1,996,410 of record OZ014449.1, read on the forward strand.
TCCTGTGAACGTCCTGTAGCAGTTTTTTTGCTTGTAGTGGTAGAACTGTCGTGTGCGCACGTAATTATGTCCCGTAGGGTTGCCACACGATCCCTTCCGTCGCTTCCGGAACATTCATCACGCTCTCCACACGCGCCGGTTTCCGGACGGAGCCCTTTTTCCGTGCTGGCTGCCCTGACGTAAATTACGCGGTAACTGTGACGTGGGTAGGTTTTAAAGTAGTGTTATGATGTAGTTATCTTATGGCTAGTTTTGTTTTGGTATATTTTGTTTCTTGCTTATAAAGTGTTTAGATTTAGGTGACGTGTTTGTAACATGATAGGGGCCTTTTAAATGAGCAACATTTTTACTGCAATGTACTGACAAGGTTCGCCGCTTTGTAGCGTGCTGGCTGCGTGTAACTCATACTGGCTGATTATTACGTCAGTAAATTTAAACTGAATCGTTCCATGTAATACAAATAGGTCTTTGGTATGAGTGTCACAGTCGTGTCGGAATCGCGAAAAACCCCACAACGTATATGATTGAAAATCTGAAATTTAGAAACGTTATCAAGTTATCGGTGTTCATATCTAGGCGTATTAAAATATCAAGAATGAGAGCCTACACTGGAGGCATTCCAAAGTAGCATAAGCAACACATTTAACTGACCATTTGTGAATCTTATACCCTTGCAATAAGGCTCACTATTGGTCAGTTAACATGATGCTGTTTGTACAGGCATTAAGACTGCGCCGAGCGTACGCCAGATGTACAGTGGCGCCCTCATTAATATTATTGTGATTTCTAATAAAGTACAGTATTTTCTTGAAATTGATCGGTAGGTTTTTGTACTACAAATGAAAACACAACTTATAGGGTAACTTAACAATTCACCTTTGAGTTATCAACTTAACAGAAAAAAGTGGCCACCTTTTCCCGTTAAGCTGACTACTGAAAGGGTAATTGTTATTAAAGTTTGTTACGTATCCCATAAATTGTGTTTTTACTTGCGCTAGAAAAATGTTACGTCTGATTGCAAGGAAATTCTTTAGTTAATAAGAAAACACAATAATAGTAATGAGGGCGCCACTGGACGCTCGACGTTTGCTCTGTGCACTCTTAATAGGCGTCTTTGTCTAGTAGACAGACGGTAGTAGATGCCGGCCACACATTTCCTTGACTAGTTAATCGATTATCGCCCCCTTTTGTTTTCTTTTTATTTCTTTTTTTACTTTTATAGCTAATGGAATTCAATTCCATAACATAAAAGTGCGCCCCCACTGAGAGCTTTCGCGTGAATATTCGAGTGGTGTGGACGTTGTGCCGAGCGTTACAAAGCTTATACACGACTCGATGTTCGCGCCGTATGCTCATTACACGCGAATGCTCTCAGTGGGGAGGGGACGCTCCTTAAGATATAACTTTTAATATTGAATGGTTAATATTACAATAACTCCCTCTATTATAATGGCAATCCTTTCTTTCATCCTGATGCGAACCAGCTTTCTTTAAAAAAAATCGTCCAAATAGTTATATTGGTTTGGGAGTTACAATTCTTCACATTGGAAAGGAGGGATGCAAGAAGATTGACCAAAGAGATTTACAGAATGAAAGTGAGTGGACTTGTCGGAAGGGGCCGCCCTAGGCGTACTTTTTCGAGTCAAATCGGAGAAATACTGGGAAAGGGCCGAATCTTAAGTACCCGAAACCGACGTGCGTGCATGACTCGATGTATGAATGTGGAAGAAGCGAAAGAAATTTGTAAAGATCGTAGCTAGTGGAAAGAAGTGGTCTCTGCCTACCCCTCTGGGAAACAGGCGTTATTTAATGTATGTATGTATAACACCTTTTTTGTCTGCGGTAAAAATAGTTTTATGGGTATCATTCAAAATGCATCATTCTAAGGTTTAGTACGGCCATGAACAGAAATATTTATATGGTGTGCTCGTAAAAGACGCCATTTTGTAATGCACTTTTACTTATGAATGCCTTTGTTTTCAGGTACGTTTTACGTGAACCGGTGGTGTACTCGTACCAGGTATTTTACTCCTAGTCTTCTACTAATATACAAGGTGTTACAAAAATACCCGTAAAGCCGAAAGGGGGTTAAATGGTACCTTGTAATAAGTCCATTTACAATATTTGAGAACCGTACTATCACCGCATGACTTACCGGCAAAAAAAATAAAACCATTATTGCTTTCATTGATGTGAAAACCCTATTTCAGTAAAATTAAAGAGTAAACTACGCAGATTGTTTATGTACATTTTTACCTAATTCGTGAAACGATTAAGAGACATACTAACAAAATGTACAGAATTTGATTAGATAGATATTACAAGTCGAGTTTTGGAAGATTTTAAAAGACCTAAACTACTTACGAAGAAACCTAAACTAGCACTTACTTTTTCGTAAAGAACGTCAAAATTACAGAAACGGCTCAAAGTGAGCTCTGCCTTGTTCAATGCACAACCTCGCTCGTCGGGATATGGTTTTAAACCCATTTAAGTTGAAAAATTATTAAATTGGTAGGTAGGCCTCTCTGTTAAAATAATCTATGTTAACTCCGGTTCCCTGACATGACAGCTTACTAGGGTTGACAATATTTTAGGCTTTGATAATTTATTAGATTTTTTACGGGGTATTTTGTAACACGTTGTATAGTTGTGAAAGGTTTGTGAAGATATTTGGGTGTTTGTAAATCAGTGACGCATTAACGATTTAACGGATTTAAAGAAAATTCGGTTCACAGATAATTACTACTATTAACATAATTACAGTTAATACTTATTGTCCTGAAAGTTAGTGGTTTGTTGTTAAAAACAAGTTACACGCAAAAGATAGCTTACAACTTACCCTAATTTTCATATGCAATAGCTAAAGTTTGCTTGAAATATGCTCTGTCCTTATATCTGTCCTTATATCTGTCATTATGACAGTTGAATTTGAAAGAAAGGGACAAAGAATACTTGAACTAAAGTTTATCGTGCGTTTATGGATGGGTTCGGATTTCTGTACAGTTTATAATAAAATAACATTGTCATAGAAATCTTACTTATTTGACTTCCATCCAAATAGTTCAGCTACATTGTATTAAACCAATAAAACAAATCTAATACTAAAATATTAGTCGTAATAAATGCGCTCACGCATTCCTTTCTCCCTCTGTCACAAACGACCGATTCAAGCGGGACGAAAGATCAATATTCTCCGAGTTCACTGCCAACATGTCACTTTGGAATCTGCGTCATTAAGACAGGATTATCGTTGCATTTTGTTTTCATGTTACTTACCAATCAATAACGTAAGAACTTAACACGAAACGGTTGTATTTTCAACTTTACTGTTATATGTTTTGGTTTTATTTTAAATTAGCGGGTTTGTTTAGTTATGCCCGTATTATTGGAAGTGTTTACGCTGGTCTTTGGCAATTTATAGCTGCATTCATGTGAGTGAAAACCACTAGTAAGATTACATGAGTGTTAGGTTGGGATGAATTATTTCAATATGATGTTTATTAGATATTATTTGAAGTGTTTATAAATATGTGTATCACTGCAACTTAGGGTGGATTCGACCAAACGAGAATGAGGTCTTATAGGCCGACTAGCGACCCGCCCTCGCTTCGCTTCGGTTTATTGCCAAATTTCAACCATCTATCTTACGCGGTTTAGATTTTTCATACAAAAGGATTTTCCCGCTAATTCCCGTTCCCGTGGGAATTTCGGGAATTCCTTTCTTAGTGCACCTCTACGGTACCTAAGCTACGTCCCTTCCAAATTTCAAGTGCCTACGTTTAGCCGTTTAGGCTGTGCGTTGATATGTCAGTCAGTCAGTTTCTCCTTTTATATATTTAGATTCACAAGAGCTGGCATGAATGGAGTGGAGCAGTGATACACATAATTATACAAGTGTGTAAAATAATAACGGGTTTTTGGTTTGAAATTCGAACATCGGTTCAAAGGGCGGCGCTCACGCAATAATAGGTGACATTACTTTTGTTCATTCCATTCGTACCAGCTTTAGTGAATCTACCTGTACCTAGATTAAACCCCGAATTTGTATAGACTAATCTAGGAGTAAGTCTTATTCCAGTTTGGTAAAATTGACACTTAGTATTTGAAGAAATCTTATTTATGAACCTTCGTGCCTTTGAAATCTCATTTAGATTTTTATCACAACATTTGTACACAGTTATTGACAATAAAATTATCTTATCTTATCTTATCTTATACTATCTTATCGTTGTCTAGTACTTACAGTATATTTAGTCGGCCTTATAAATAAATAGCTGCACACTTTTGTGTTCCGTCACTTTAAAGTGATAAGGTATGGTAAAAGTACCGGTTTTGGAAATGTTTACCCCGTTTTTGGCCACTCTAAATTTTAACGAACATGTAAAGCATTATGATATTACAAAAAGATTTTTATATTGTATATTTTAATCTTCAGTCTTATTTATTTATGAATATTATTTTTAATTTCACAGTTTCTGATACTCATTTCAACGTAAAGAGGCCGAGAAACTTACAGTGGCCACAAAGGGTACATCTACCCTACAAAAGTGTGCAGCTTCTAGAAGGTCGTATGTCCTAAAGCCGTGTGGCGGTGTCTGGCTAAAGCTTAGTTTAGGACTAGGTCAATTTGTGGATTGTCCCCTGACATTTATCATTTATTAAGCCTAGGCTAGGCTCATAGTGCAATGCCTGTGTATTGTCCCCAATAGCGCCGGGAGCTTTATTTGTGTCAGTATCATAATGAAATTTAATTAAGCTCGTAGGCAGATAGATGTCTGGACGTGGCAAATTGAATTTTTTACGAGTGCTGTTATGGTGTGATAAAACTTGTTTATTTATGTTGCGCCGTTATTCCTCTGGACTCACTCTAGTAGGGAAAATCGCGATTTATAAAAGTCATCTATTGTATCTATAACTAGCGACACGCACCGGGTTTGCACGGGTAGCAGTAAAAAACAAAAAAAATACTTTCGTCACCACCCACTGGGTTAATCCGAAGATTGCCTGAAATTTTCATCAAAATCGTCCTAGTCATTTTTACTAAGGGCTACCATAATTTTTTTTTTTTTGTGCAGTGTCCTTCCGGATCGCTACCACCATCTTATCCATTAACCTACCGCCAAACAGCAGTGTTCACATTGTTGTGTTCCGGTTTGGGGATAAGACAGCCGGTGAAATTACTAGCATAGAGGCATTTCATCTTAGTCTTCAGGGTTGGCAACGCATTTGCAGTCTCAGGATTGCATTGCAGTCTTGTGAATGTGAATGTCTATGGATCACAGTGTCCACTTACCACCAGGTGGCCTGTGTGCTCGTTTGTCTTCTCTATGCCATAAAGAACAAAAAGTTAGTAAACGTCAGATTCATAAGAAAACTGACATTTTAACTCGAGTTAGTGTCAATCCAGAGTTAATTTTTGGTGCCCTAAGTATCATATCAGCCACTAAACCTAGACCAGTCACTTGTGGTGCTGTGTGTTAATTTCTGTAGCCTAGTTAGTTCTGAAAAAACGTGATGACTATTGACACTGCCTGATTATAAAAGATTACAGTTAAGACATAGCTCCAATGCCTAATAAAAAAATGTCCAAACACTTGCTGCCACGCTGTTGCTCATGTGCTAAAATCTATGGAGGAAATATTAGAAAAGGTTCACATGGCACACCCATTTATTACAACATATAACTACAAAAAATACCTCATATTTTATTATCTCCGAGTGTTTATTATTCTCAAGTTTTAGTGCGCCTTAAGGCTTCGCCACACCAAACGCGTGGCAGGAGCAGAGCAGAGCAGCGCGGTCTGTGGTACTTATACTTGGTGGATCAGTTAGTAGTACGATAGGACCTTGTGCAGGGTCCGTGCGGATCACTACCACCATCTTATCCTTTAACCTACTGCCAAGATGCTGCCAGTCCTGTGTTCGCATTGTTCTGGTCCGGTGAGGAATTAAGGCCACCAGTGAAATTACTAGTACAGAGGCATTACGTCTTAGTCCTCCTTGGTCCTCAACTTTGCCCTCCTAAGCCAATAAACAGTATCTTAAATTCAATCACTAAAGCAAATTCAATTCTATGGCATTAATGATAAGGTTGATATTACTACAGGAGGTTTATCTTTGTTACTGCGTTTTTTCTTAGGACTTCTCAGTCTTGATATTGTCATCGATGTCATCGTAAGTTTCGTAGGCTTTAGAGTCCATATACGATCATTTAGACTGTGTACTGGCTCTCTATTCTACTTAAGTAAATAGAAGCTGTCGTAACGTTGATAATACGGTAATATGTCGAAAGCAATATGCTTATAACTGAGTTGCATAAAGCCCTAGTTTACCGTTTCGATATCATTAAAAAATAGTCCACAAACCAAGGGGCACGTAATTTTTGGTGTGCCCTATTTGAAAGCGTTCCATGTAAGTCAACACGCGCGTTCAACCTACGCTGCGTTCGACACGCGTTTGTTGTGGCGAAGCCTTTACGTTTGGCGAGATAAATGCGAGACTCTAATGGACGCCGTTTGCTGGCGGCGTATTTTGTTGTCCTTTACAAAAGGTTTTTAAGTGCTGTTACCCAGTTGTCATGTAAATACCAAGCACATAAAATAGCTAATATACATTATAATAAGACTCTGTGACCTCCATCTGTACCAAAATGGCGTCTTATAAGCCAAAGTAACAATAGTCTTCAACGAAAATGGAACGCAAATAAGTTGATTATGTCGTCTGTCTGTCAAGACACTTTTTCTATGAAAAATGGCTAAAGTTATCGGGCTGAAACTTTAACTAAGGGCCTGTTTCACAATCGAAGAATCGTAAAAATGAGATAGAGCTAGGAGCTAGGAGAAGCAGTCACGTACTAGTGTGCTCCGCAATAAATATTTGTAAAGAGTTGTTAAAAGTGATTGACGGTTTTAAAATACGTGTTCAGTGGATAGTAGAAGTGAAAGACTACAACTTAGTAAATAAATAAATTAACTAAACCCACTCAATTAGTGTGAATTAACAGTGCAAGTGATTTATAGTGCGGTAGTTAAACATTTAAAAATAGACAAAATTTAAAACAAGTAACTGTAAACGCGATAAGCAAAGCGCGGCGGCTGATCTTCGAGCAGATAACGAAAGTATCGCATTTGCGCTTATGAACTGGTTATTATATTTCGTTCGTTGGAGTTCGTTCGTCGTTGGAGGGTAGATCGCTGCCGTCGAGTAAACATTGGCTCCTCACATTTTTTAATTAAACAAATAGTTAACCAACCCCAGTCAGTTTAAAAGTGGTAAAGAACATTAGGAAAAGTACGTTTCTTTGTTCTCACGAATGTGAAGTTTTATTAGTACAAGTGAACTTTTGTGCAAGTGAAATACCAGTGCAACATTGTTTTTATCGTATAGCAGTAAAAGCTATATTTATCGATAGACCCTATTAGTTTTATCTATATCAATGGAACTAAAGGTACTTTTGCTTTGTTTATTATTAAAAAAACAAATAATTATAAAGTGACTGGTAAACGGTAAATAAAACAAAAAATAATAATAAAGAACTATATTGTGGGTAGACTTTAAACGATTTTGTTACGACCTTCTTATTGATAACATCTGTGTGTTGTGATAAACGGATAAATATAAATGTCCTTTACACTGAACTGACACTTTCTATGCATCATGACACCAACAAGTAATAAACGTATTATATGCTCCAAATGCCCGAGAGAGATTAAAACAAAACAATATTTACAATGTCAACAATGTAAAAGTATTTATCACATTGGCTGCACTTCGAATGTTACTTATCAGAGATTCTCCTTAATGTCTAATGAAAGCAAGAGTTTCTGGAAGTGTCAGGTGTGTCACGAATCAAATTTAGGTAAACAAAATATACTTTCACCTATCGCACCTGAATCTAGTCTCGGTGCGGCGGGCACTAAAGCGGAAACACTGGTGGATACAAAATCAACCAAACCGGTTACTAAATGTACCTCCTTAGAGGTCTCCATTGCTTCTGAATCGGATTATGATTCCCAAAATTCTGGGTCGCTGGACGATACTGCTCGCAGTCTCCCTAACATATCAACTACAGATGACATGCACGTCACAGAGTTGAAAGCAGAAATAACCAGCCTATCCACCCAGCTAGCAAGTGCTCACGTAGAAATAGACCGGCTTAACTTTCAAATAATAGAAATGACCAACAAATTAGATGATCAACAGAAAAAAAATGTTATTTATAAGAAAATACTCAATGACAGTTGCCATACATTGAAATCAAGTCCGGTCAGAAAAATAAACACTCAAAAACGCGGCAATAATCTAAACCGTGACCTACATGATTTGCCAAGTACATCTCGCAGGTCCTCTCTGCTGTCTAAACCTAAGACTCAACCTGAGCCTGAACCTGTGAACGAACCTGCAACTCAACCTAAGCCTATGACTCAACCTCATTCTGTGACTCAACCTGAGCCTGAGCCCGAGACACAGCCTGAATCTGAGACTCAACCTGAGCCTGAGCCAGAACCAGGGTCTCAACTTGAGCCTGAGACTCGAACTGAGCCTGACACTCAACCTGAGCCTGACACTCGATCTGAGCCTCGGGTCCGATCCGTTATGTCCAAACGTGATGGCTCAAATGATATCCCTACTTCCGGTGCAAACAAAAATGTGAGCCTAGAAATAAGGAATGATGTCATCAACAAACAGGAACAGGCTACGCGACCAGCTGAAGTTTTTATTTTGTCGGATGAAAAATGCGTCTTCTTAAGAAGGTATTTACAAAATCATCTCGGAACTTCACATTTAGTAACATCCCTTACAAAGCCAGGAGCCTCAACTGATAACCTGTTAGAATCGTGTCTGATGCTGTGCAAGGATTTCAGCAAACGTGATTGTGTCATTTTTGTAAGCGGCCATAATGATAAGAAACCCATGAGATTACTATCGACGGTATACCGTTGTATAGAAAATTTGTCACATACAAATGTTTTGGTAAGTGATATATTTTCAAATGAATATCTCAACATTGTAAAAATAAGAGAATCGTTTAAGAGTATATGTACAGAATTCAAGGATTTTTCCGCCTTTTTATCCCCTCATAAGTATTCCACTTATTCTATTGGATCTCGACAATTTGCATTAGCTAAGCTAGTGCTAGGAAAAGTTGTATCGTTAACTTATAAATATGATTATTATAATTTTGTAGATATTAGTGAAACAAAGTCTGACACAACCTTAAAGGTAACTACGGGTGTGAGCGTTGAAACTCAGACAGAATCACTATTCCAGGAAAATATTGCTGGAAATTTTTTTCGACCACAACAGCAATAATTTCTCAATATTTCATCAAAATTGTCAAGGTTTAAAGTCTAAAGTTAGTCAAATAGAGCTCTTAAATGATACTACAAACATTGATGTCCTTTGTTGTACGGAAACTTTTCTTAAAAAAAATGAAATTCGTGCCCTTCAAATCGACGACTTTAATTTGGCTGCCCATTTTTGTAGAACAAAAATTACTAGAGGCGGAGTCTGTATATATGTAAAGAGGAAAGTAAATTATATACAATTGGAATGGATTTCAGATTTTTCAAAGGAATTACATTTTGAAACTTGTGGTATTTTGTTGCCTGACCAAAATTATGTAGTAGTGTGCATATATAGAACACCTGATAGCAATATTAATATTTTCATAGAAAATCTGCAAATCCTATTAGATAAGTTAACCGTTCGATCACGTAATTTTAAGCGAAAATTAATTATAGCAGGTGACTTTAATATTAATATATTGTGCAACGATTCGAAAACGAACTCATTTATTTGTACCTTACGTAAATACTCGTATAATTTATATCCAACAATAAAAGAACCCACAAGAATATCAAATACATCCCAGACATGTATTGACAATATTATAACTAGCATACGTCAATACACGTCACGTGTTTTGAATTTGGGAATTTCTGATCATACTGCCCAAATTATAAATTTGCCTTCCAGTTTGAGTTCCCGTGAGCAATACTGGTACATTAAAGCCAGAAAAATAGATAAAAACTTAGAAATATTTATAAATTATATGTCACAAGTTACTTTTTCTGATGTTTATAAAACTTCAGATGCAAATTCGGCGTATAAATTATTTATTAACACATTTAAATTAATATTCGATTTAACAATACCTTTAGAGAAAATTAAAAAAACGTATAGGAAAAAACCAAATTGGAAGACTAAAGGTATAATAAAGGCAAGCAAAAGCAAGCGTAAAATGCACTTGGAAGTTCAAAAATGTAAAAATGTTTCTAAACTTGCTAGATATAAAAAATTCTGTAATATTTTTAAAAAGGTAATACGTAGGTCTAAGATTATAACTAATGATAAATATGTTGGAAATAGTGAAAATAAGTCAAAATCGATCTGGGAACTTATAAAGCAGCACACCACCATGACTAATTCCATAAGCACTACAATAGATAGAATATCAAATAGCGGTGTTACAGTGACTGATGCCTTAGATATAGCCAAGGAATTTAATCAATACTTTTGTAATCGAATTAATATTACTGAATTAACTTTAGAAAAATACTCACCAATTGCACAAAAGTCATGTAAAAGTATTTTTTTATCTCCAATTGATGTCATTGAACTTAAAAAACTCGTTAAACAACTAAAAAATAAAAAAAGTTCAGGCCACGACGATATCCCTGTAAAACTTATTAAAGCAACTATCAATTACATAGCGGACCCTCTGGTATACATTATAAATCTGATGCTTGAAACAGGTATATTTCCTGATGATCTCAAAATGGCCCTAATTAAGCCACTCTTTAAAAGAGGAGCTAAAGATGATGTATGTAATTACAGGCCAATAGCTCTACTTTCTAGTTTTGCAAAAATTTTTGAGAGGGTAATTCATAGTAGATTATCGGGATTTCTGAACTTAAATAATTTCTTTAGCCCATACCAATTCGGGTTTCGAAAGGGGAAATCTACCTCACTAGCCATATTTAAAATATTTAAACATGTGTGGGATGAAATTAATGAAAAACGGCCTTGTTTATCTTTATTTCTAGACATGTCAAATGCATTTGACTGTGTAGTCCATAAAATACTTCTTTGCCAGTTGGAGAATGCTGGTATAAGAGGAAATGCTCTTAAGTTAATTGAGAATTATTTAGCCGACCGGAAGCAAGCTTGTGTGATTGATACCTATAACAAAGTTACTAAAACTATTGAACAGAAACAATCAAATGTTGATCTTGTTAGTGTAGGAGTGCCTCAAGGTAGTGTCCTAGGTCCTCTTTTATTTCTTATTTACATCAATGAATTGCCTAAACTTTTAAATGAAGTTTGCGTTCTTTTTGCTGATGATGCTACTATTTTATTTTCAGGTTTTAAATCAGATGAACAACTCGTTGTCAATCAATCTCTAAAAAAAGTAGTTGATTGGCTTAAAACATTGAACCTGAAAGTAAATCTAAATAAAACAAAACTTGTCCAATTCAGAAACTATAAAACTGCACCCATGAATATTAATGTAATTGAGGCAGGAGTCGAAATTGAACAAGTTAATAGTGCTAAATTTTTAGGTATAAGAATAGACTCTCATTTGAATTGGAAAGCTCACATTGAAGAGTTAAACAAATAAAATTCAAGTGCATGTTATGCCTTATCAATACTATCTGAAACGTGCTCAGAGAGTATCACGAAAAATGCATACTATGGAAGCGTTTATCCTTTCCTCACCTATGGAATTATTTACTGGGGAAACTCTGTTGACATTCAAATGACATTCAGATTGCAGAAAAGATGTTTACGCACTATTTATCGCTTACATGTTAGGCATACTCTGAGAGCCGTATTTAGGGAAAAGCGTATTCTTACTCTTACGTCTATCTATATTCTGGAACTATGTTTGTTTGTCAAGTTCAACACCGAGTACTTTTCTCAAAAGTGCTCATTGCACCATGGTTTACGCACGCAATATAAACACAATTTGTACCTACCTAGAGTGAAGAATGCCCTATTCTACAAGAGTTCCTTTATCACCGCCATACGAGTCTTTAATAAGCTGCCTGTTAAATATAAAATTTTAAATGGAAATAACTTTAAAACTGCATTGAAGGATTGGCTAATCAATAAAGTTTTTTATAATTTAAATGATTTTTTTAACCATGAAGAACAATAATAGTTTAGTGATTATTATTATTATTATTATTATTAATTTTAGACAGGCAGTTGGCACTGATATGTCTAAATCCTTGATCACTGCACGAATTGTCACACTCATTTAGAATGTTTGTCAAACTTATTTTTGAACTGGTTAACACTTTTAGAGTTCACAACATTGGAGGGTAATTTGTTCCACATTTGCATGTAAACATTATTTAACGTAAGTTGTAATTGGTTTTAATTGTTATTACCTTTTTCATATTGTACGTCCGACTCGGGCAAACTGTTGAATCTTTATATTCTTAGTACCATCTAAATTGTACACAGTTATACAATAAAGATTTTTGACTTTTGACTTTTTGACTTTCGTCTTCCTAAGAGCTTGAGTGGCGCAGTGCGCAACGCTTTGACTAATGCGCAGCGGACGGGTGTTCGATTCCCATTGAAGGACTGACTTTTTGTATTTTATTTTTTAACTGTGTCCATAGTGGAACTAAGTTCAAATTAGCGTTTTTTTTTTTTTTTTTTGTTTTTTAATTTTATTCTTTTTGCTAAGAAACAAGATGGCAAGCAAATTGAAATGTAATATCTGTGCAAAGGAAATAAAAAGCAAACTTTTTTTGAAATGCAAGAGCTGCGGCAAGGCTTTTGACATTAAATGTTTAAATGTTGAGGAAAAGAAGATTTCATCTTCAGAAAAGGATAATAACTGGAAATGTATTAAATGCCGCAATAAGAAGCAAAACCCAACTGCCGATTCAGTGAAAAAGCCGTCCCCGAAAGTACCAACCGAGAGGGATAACATAACACTAAGAAGACAGCAAACACATCGAAGCTCCCTGGTAAACCTCTCCGAAAATAGTAAGAACCTAAACTACGTCTCCATATCGGAAGGTCCCACTAAGAGCGGAAACTTAAACAAGAGTGAATCTCTCCCATGTACACCCGCCCAGAGGGACAACGTTACACTCAGGAAGCAACAAACACACCGCATTTGTTCGCTGGAGAATGTTTCTATTACAGATAACTTACAAAATATTACCGCATGTACATTACAGACCTTGGAGCCAGAACAGATCATTTGGAGCAAAACAAACGACATAGACGCATCCCTAACGAATCCACCACCCCAAAGAGACCATATCGCACTCAAGAAACCACTTATACATCATAGCTCGCTTGAGAATCTCTCGTATATTGAAAATGGAACAGACCACTTCGATTCTACATTGGGGGATGACACTCAGAGAAGCCTGCCAAACCTGTCTATTACAGAGAGCGAGACGGTCAAAGAGTTCAAGCTTAAAATAGATAGTCTTACCACACAGCTGTCTACTGCTCACAACGAAATAGACAGGCTAAACATGGAAGTCGAAGAACTGAAAAAAATTGTACATGGCCAACGAAAAAAAACTGAACTCTATAAAAAGATACTCACAGAAGATCCCCCATGCAAATCGAAATCGACGCCAACCAAAATAAATAGTCACAAAAAACATAAAAATCGTCAACGTAGCAGTTTGTCACAGGAAAATTCACACATGAAAACGTTAAACTTCAAACCGCCGCGTACAAATGGCAGCACTAATAATATATCATTACAAAACACAAGTATACCAAAACAAGAAAGGGAAGCAATTACTAATAGTACAAATAAAAAACCAGTTGTTAAACCAAACGAATCCGAATCCTTAAAGTGTCAAAAGAAGAAAAAGATCATAATTTTCGCAGACGAGAAAGGAAAAGGTGTCACAAAAATTACTCAAAACTTATTGGGTAGCAGTTTTTTAGTGACCTCAATAATTAAACCATATGCACAAATAGACAACATCCTAATTGATTGTGAAAAGTATTGCCAACATCTGACGAAAAATGACTATGTTTTAATATTGGTTGGCAGCAACGAAAAAAACCCTGAAATGTTTAAATCTTGTCTTTATTACAAAATAAAGCAACTGGCACATACGAACGTGTTGCTGGGAGACGTATTCGAAAATGTACACCTGAACGAAACCATGTTGAATAAAACTATCACCTATTTAGCATCATTTTTTTCTCATGTATTTCACATCTGTATGTTGGAACGGTACAATGAAAATGGGAAATATGCTTTCCTAAAAATATTAATTAGTCAGCTGGTTACAAAAACCGTACTACAAATCGATTATAACAACAAGTACGTAGACTATATTGCAAAAAAGTCTGTAACAATTAACACAAGCACAGGCACGCAAACAGACATAGATTTGAAAACACAGAAATCGAAATCTGAACCCGGTAATAATCCAAAAGATTTACACGACAAAAAAGGAACTATTCCGTTTTATTTTGCACGAAAGTTTACTAATAAACAGCATACTAATATAGATGCAAATACGAACCTGCGTGAAAAAAAGGCGGATACGTTTTTTCGTTTATAAAAACCTTTTCATTCTGCATCAGAATATATCAGGATTAATTAACAAGAGTGACGAATTGGCTATACACTTAAGAAACCTGGAAAATGAACAAAAAACTATTGATGTCATTTGTATCACCGAACACAACATGATTAACAGCATTGAAAAGTACCTCACAGTGCCGAACTTCTTCTTAGCAACAAGTTATTCCCGAGACACAAAACGAGGAGGCGCCTGTATATTGTTGAGAGCAGGACTTCTCTATACAGAACTAGTGAATATAAAAAAATTATCGGTGAAATGTGCAATAGAATGCTGTGCCATAGAAATATGTGAACAAAATCTTATTGTAATATGTGTATATAGAGTACCTAACTCCAATATAGGGAAGTTCCATGAGATTCTTGAATGTGTGCTTAAAAGTATTTGTGATAAGAAAAATAATAAAAAAATTGTCATTTGCGGCGATTTTAATATTGATATCTTAAAAAACACGCAAATAAGTCGGGATTTTCGAGATCATTTACTAAGTAGGAATCTAAAGCTAGAAATAAAACAACCAACAAGGATCAGCAGTGGAACTTGCCTAGATAATTTTGCCCATAATATAAAGGGATCTAAAGGTGAAGTTGTAGAGATGGCCTTATCAGATCATGCAGGCCAAATTTTGAAATGCCCTGTAAGACGAACGTGTTCCTTAGCGTCTTGGCGAGTTAAACGTCGTGATTATAGTCAAGAAAACATGAAAAAATTTCAAGAACATCTGAAAAGCACAACATTTAATGAGGTATTAACCTCTAATGACGTAAACTCTGCCTATAGTAACTTTATGGACACGTTTAAGATGCTGTATGATCTGTGTTTCCCCTATATGACTTTAGAAACAGCATTAAAATTTAAACCGAAATGAATGTCAAAAGGTATTAAATTATGTTGTCGCAAGAAAAGACAAATGCTATGGATGTATAGGTCTAATAAGAATACAAATATAAGAGCAGAAACAAAAAATATGTTAAAAATATATAGTAACCGATTAAAAAAAATCATTAAACTGACTCAACGTTCCCAGAATGATCACTATATAAAAATGGCTAAAAACAAGTCTAAAGCAATGTGGAAGGTAATAAACAAATGTAAAGATAGCGTGCCAAGGGAACCAATACAAAACATACAATTAAATAATACAAATATTACAGGCCCAACAAACATTGCAAACGCATTTAATGATTTTTTTATCGGCGAAGTAAAAGGCAATGCATCCGATTCAACAATATCTAGCATTAAAATCGATAGCAACCCTCACACCATTTTTTTGGCTCCGGTCTCACCCTACGACGTTCAAAGAACAATTGAAAGCCTAAAAAATACTCAGAGTGTTGGATTTGATGACATAAGCACCAAAGTAATTAAACATGTCAGTGGATATATTGCGCTGCCTTTGAGCCACATAATTAATTTAAGTTTTTCATTGGGCATATTTCCATGTAGTCTAAAAGTAGGAATTGTTAAACCTTTGTTTAAAAAAGGTAACAAGGACATTATTCAAAATTACAGACCTATTACTCTATTACCAGTTTTTACTAAAGTTTTCGAGAAATTAATGTACAACAAAATATATAGTTTTCTCGACAAGCATAACATATTAATTGAGGAGCAAAAAGGTTTTCGAAAGAATAATACTATAAACATGGCCATTTACGACTTAATAAAAAGAGTTATTACAAATCTCGACTTAAGGAAACCCTCTTGTGCAATATTTATGGATATGAGCAAAGCTTTTGACCACGTAGATCACGAAATCTTGTTAAAAAAAATGCATAGTTACGGTATTCGTGGACACGCTCATCAATTATTAAAATCATATTTAGAGAAACGGGAACAATATACAGAACTTACGCAGATTTGCGCCACATCGAAAGAGGAAAAAAAGTACATCTCAAACTGTAAGTATGTAAAATATGGAGTGCCTCAAGGGAGCGTGTTAGGACCGTTATTGTTCCTAATATATATTAATGACATTGTAAAAAGTAGCCCACATCCAATGATTTTATTCGCAGATGACTGTACGGTATTCATAGAGCTTAATACAAATATAGACTACGGAAACGATGTGAATGTAACTATCTCGGAAATTATCAAATGGTTAGAAGTAAATAATTTAAAAATTAATTTAGAGAAGACTAGCGTTATGCAATTTACTCAAAAGAAGTCTGTGCCGAAATTAGACGTTGAATATAAAGGTCAAACTATAAGTAAAACTTGCGTTACTAAATTTCTTGGCATTTCTATAGACAATAATATGAAATGGGAGTCTCACTCTGAACAAGTTTGTAAAAAACTGTATACATTGTCATACGCCCTTTACAAGTTAGCAAAGACATCTGCCCAAGAAACTGTTCTGGCGGCTTACCACGGCTTCGTATGCTCTATCTTAAGATTTGGGATAATTTTTTGGGGTAACTCTTCCTACAAAGACAGATTGTTCAGAGCACAGAAGCGCTGCCTTAGGGCCATCTGCAAGCTTGAACGCACGGAAAGTTGCAAACCACACTTTAAGTCTCTCAAGCTGCTAACATTGCCTTGTTTGTATATTTACGAATGCTGCAACTTTGTCAAAAGTAATCCCACTCTTTTCCCAGTAATGGAAACAAATCCTGGAGGTAACTTGCGACCCAGGAAACCGTTAGTACGCATAGCGAAATGTAATACCGCATTGATGGGACACAACGTTAACGTAATGGCCCCAAAACTGTATAATAAATTGCCTACAACTTTAAAAAATACTGACTCTAAAAAGTTCAAACAGTTGCTTTCAAGAATGTTGGTGGATAAATGTTATTATACTGTTAATGATTATTTTAATGATGCTGACCTTGACATTGAAAGACAAAAAGTGTAATTTGTAATCAATTGTAATCATGTTTTGACATTAACATTCATATATTATTATTATTTTGTATTAGTTTAAGTTTTAAATAATTTATAATTTGTATTTCGTATGCCAAAAGGCGGGTCATGGAATGCTGCATATTTTACCACATTGTCACCTGATAATTACCTGTGATGACGAAATAAAGACTATTCTATTCTAGCTAAATTTATCTGTCAAATATGCTTTACTTGTCAATTGTGAAACAGGCGGCAAGTGTAGTAGGTAGGTATGTCTTCCTTGTCCGTCTGTCTCTGACCCTTTTTCTCTGAAATGGCTAAAGCTATCCGGCTGAAATTTGATTAAAGTGTGGTATTTCGTGGTCTGCACTATAGTCAATGCTTTTAGGAATTTAAAAAATGTAAACAATCCGAACCACGTGACATTGTTAAACTTTGACGTATCAGTGTTCTGCTTCTGTTGACTGACGAACTATATCACGTTGTTGTTTTGCTTACATTTTTTTAAGTACCTGAACAAACGGAGTGTAGTATAGCTGTGATGTAGAAAAGTACCATGTGACGTTTAAATTTATTTGTTCAGTAATTAATGAATAAAATAAAATATTGCTTCTAAGACTGAGCGTCTATACAAGGTGTCGGCTCACTAGACAGTGACACATGTGAAAAAAATAAATAGGTCACACCCAGGGCTACCAAAAACACCCCCATGTTTTTGAATACCTAAAAGTATAGACTAAATATATAGGATTTATCATTAGGAAGCGATTTTTGTGTTTGTAAATTATTTTTGCTTAATTAACATTAAACTTGAAGGAAAATTGTCTTCATTTCAGTAACTACTCGAAATGAAATCCTCAAAAATATCGGTTTGTTGTTTTTTTTCTTTACATAATAACAGATGTATAAAATAAGTGCGTGCGTTCAAAAGATCCCCAATTATACGTTTCATTTTAATAATTCACGGCTATTTACATTATATATCCCGTGAAATATGCAGCGTTTAAATAATTCGTCTGGTCCAAAAAATGCGTCTGGTCCATCCTTTTGGGAGTTTCGATGCCACGCAGGCAGACACACAGACACGTAAAGGTCAAAGTTCTTTATTCTTCAATTTAGCCATAATATAATGTACCTATGAATGTCACAGACACGAACATACACACATGCACACTGTAAACTTATAGCATCCTTTTTTTTTGTTGAAGGTTAAAATGAAGCACCGAGTTGACATACAAAATAAAGTTTTTGGAAGCTACCTAACTCAACGGCTACAGGCACTACAGACATAGGCTTTTTATATCGGATAATCTGATAATTCTCGCCGGAATAGCAATAAACTACTGATGACTAGCATAGAGGCATTCCATCTTAGTCCTCAGGGTTGGCAACGCATTTGCAGTCTCAGGATTGCATTGCAGTCTTGTGAATGCGAATGTCTATGGGTCACAGTGTCCACTTACCATCAGGTGGCCTGTGTGCTCGATTGTCTTCTTTATGCCATAAAAAAAAAGCAATAAATAATTTGCGCAAACGCAAAATCAAAAGCCGTATACATGAGACATTACCCAACTTAAAGCTATACGTATACTAGATCGTTACAGAGTCTTAAGGGGTAGCGAATAAATTCACCTCCGCACAATAACCACCGCCTACATAATTTATATGTTCATAATTTCGATACGGCAGAATTTATTACGGCGAAATTAATTTCGCCTGTAATCCCCGCATCTGGGCGTATATTAATATAAAAAAATGTTTCGCTACCGTATTGTTTTGAAGCTAATTGATGAAAGTTGGGATTACTCGTTAGTTGAGTTTGCATGCGTGTTTTTGCGGATAATTAATGACAGGTTGTTTTAAAAGGTGATTGTGGTTTCGTGTATATTAGACATGCCTATTTGTCTCAATGAATGGCACTTTTTTTTTCATTTCTTTTTCATCATAATTTAGTGAGTTTTTTTTTATTGAATACTCGCTATTCCCGTGCCTTTCTATAGGTAAAAGAATTTTCAAGTTTTGTAGATCCAGAGATTACACCCTTACACCGTCACAAACTTCACCTCTGTATAATATTAGTATATTATCAGTGTCTGCTATGCCCGGTTTGGACTAGTAATGGTCGTTTCGTTTTTTTTAAAAACCACGTGGCATTGTTAACAAAGACCAATTTCCATGAAACATAGATCCCAATTAAACTAGCTATCTTGGAACAGAAACGCTATCCAAATCGGTCCATCCTGGGAGCTACGATGCCACAAACAGACACGCACAGAACATCCCATTGTATCAAACAGAGCTTCGAATCACTTCACAATGGCGTTGTTAACATAGTTTGCACGTAAGTTGGCTAGCACTAGTGATGGGCGATTTCTGAAACATTGGAAAACTTTCCTTAAGTACGGAAATTAAAGCTTCTGAAAGTTACATAATTAGATGGAAATGATTCTGAGACAAGTAAATTTCATGTCAAAACTGGGTTACCTTTGTTTCGGCGAAACATGTTTGCCAAATTGTATCGTTTACCAACGGTTTCATTTGTCAACTCGTTTTGTTTTCTGTAACCGTAAATACACTGAAATAAATATCAGGAAAAATATGGGTTGGCAAATGAAACAGTTGGGAAACGACACATTTTGGCTGACATATTTTGGCGAAACGGTCAAAATTATATTATTTTCAGAAATTTAACGATTTCACTTTTGAAACTTTCAGATTATTGCATGAAATTTTAGGTGAAAAAAGTTCCTCTCTTGAAACTTTCAGAATATTGCAGGAATTTAAGTGAAAGTTCCTTGGGAACTTACAAGCCGCCCATCACTAGCTGGCACATAGCCCTGAATGGAACCTGGCAAGCTAACCGCTTTCAGGTATTCGTTCAAAGTCCTGGAATCCAGGAAACGTCCGGGTTTTGTACGTTGGATGCAGATAGCGCGGGAGTAAATACGTTTATGAAGCAATGCGGGTCATGTTGCCTTTGTAGAATTTTGTCGACGCCATTGACGATGATGATTATTATAGCATGTTAATTATACCTAGATATTTTTCTAGCAGGAACAACATGTTGTTAGTGCTTGACGAAATAATAATATCGACAAAACGTGCTATCGATAACCACCACATTACACACAATCTAGACAGACAAAAATAAAAATATAAAAACGATTCATCACAAAACAGACAAAAAATATTAGAGGAGACCAAATATGTACGGATTATATCCATATCTACATGATCGGTGGCACGCGAGGTGTTTGCAGTATGTACCAATATAGGTCTGTGGTTTTCCTCTATGACGTTGAAGTGGTACTTATCGATAATAGGATTGTCGATGTTTTTATTATGTCAAGCACTAACAACACGTCGTCTGTGCTAGGAAAATCTCTAGGTATAATGAAATAATGATAATTGTCAGGGCCTGTATTCTAGGCGGTAAAAGCGATATACACTTAGGAGCAAAAATAACGGGTCAGAGTGCGCTTTTCATAGAAACGAGGCTTTTTTGAAGCCTTGGTTCCTTGCCAGGCATTGTTTTGGATGAGGATACTCCCAGGTGCAATAGAGGAGGTCAAAAGTTCTTAAGATACCTAACTGATCGCACAATCAGTTAACACCACAGCGAGAGAGTTTAGGACATTATTTGGATCACCTTACATTTTATTGGCATTTTAGTTGTTTTCATGAACATGCTCAACTCCCGCGTTAGCCGCAGATTCAATCAGTTGGGTGTCCTAGGCACTCTGGAAGTCCTGTATCGATGCTCGGGGTATTCATCATTAGATTGCACTAAAATCATCTCCTGGCGAGGAACCAAGGCTTCGAAATAGCCTCTTTAGTATGAAAAACGCACACTGACCCCTGGGTTTTTTTGCTCCTGAGTGTAGTATTTGATCTGTTACGGTTTTGTTTTGACGTCAGCCGCCATTAATGTTAATAAGAGCTATCGAGGCTGTATCAAGCATTATTGGTACTAATTGGGATTGAAAAAAAAATAACTCACGGTTTTTACTTTCTCATTCGAAAGAATAGGAAATTTTAAGGCACCAATTTCATTACTTTTGTGTTTGACCTAATAGTTTGGTTTTAATACCTTTATTTATTTAGCAGACATTTGTGGATGACATGATTATTTTAAATTTGGGATGGCATTTTCTAATAAATAAAAACAATTAAATGATATCCAATGAGAAAAAACGATTGTAATAAATAGTGTATTGAAACACTATTTCAAGCTGTTTTCGCCTAACCCGTAAGATACACCTGGGAGGACTTCAAGCCGAAAACGAAAGTCAAACAAAGGTTAAATATACTTTTGTCGAAATATCCAAAATATATAAATATTTCAAAAACTTAATAATGTAGAACGGCTTTAAAACCTTATTCATCGAAATGGTTTTCCAATTGGGGTAAATGTAAAAATATGAACAATCCCAATTCTTTAAATTCTTAATAGGTCTTTGTAAATATTGACACATTTTCCAAGAATGTCTTTCACACTAATAAGCCTCGAAAGGGACAGTTCTTTACCAGCCACCAATTTCCAGTGTTATATAAATATTGTCTGTTATATCGAGTTTCACAATCAATCCCATATTTCGGGGAAAATTTGCTAATACATTTTCCCTCTTGGAGAATCTTATTCTGCGGCGGACACTACTCTATACATTTCCGCCATTATTGAGGGGGAAGATTTCGGCGGAAAAAGAGCGTTTTAGGGTTCCGTACCAAAATGGTTGATAACGGGACCTTATTAATAAACCTCCGTTGTTCGTTTGTCTGTCTGTGTGTTCGCTATATTTCATGGACCGTAATAGGTAGACACTTGAATTTTTCACAGAAATTGTAGGTATTACTATTGTCGCTATAGCAAAAAAAGTATCCTGTTTTTGTTTTAATTTTTAGATATTTCTTATTGTTGACAGTAAATGTTTTTTTCTTTCAAATAATAAAAATAAAGTAAAATTGAAGGAGAATCCGAAAAATACAAGAAACGTCTGATGTTACCGTTTTTTGCTTCGTCTTAACAATTCCTGTCTCTTGAAACAGTAATAGACAGTTGAACTTTTGACAGAGTATGTACTTCTTTTGCCATTATATCAACAAGTAATAAAAAAAATACGGAACCCTTTGTGTCGAGTCCGACTCGCGCTTGGCCGGTTTTTTTCTGATTTAGGAACCCGCACTTTGCGAGAATGTTATGGATTTGACGTGAGCGCTTTTTGCAAAGTTATCTCGGGCTTTCGGAGCTTTTATGGTTTGAGGTGTGGTTGGATTTTGGTGTTTGTTTGTTGCCAGCTCTATTCTACTCGGTGAAACCATATTGCCTTTGTCATGTTATTTTATGGGTTACATCTTTCAAACTTAAGTGGGATGTCAACTGATGACTAATTTTGACAGGGTTGTACCTAAATATATTTGACACTTCTTTATCACTAGAGGCATAACACACACACACACACACACACAAAATTTAATCTGCGCAAGTTTTAATACGTATTATAATTAAATACAAAACTAGGTTCTCGTATATACGACATACATTTTTGTAACTTCAATCCGACCTAGCTCAGAAACCAGGGACTTCATTATCTTATCTTACACATACATACATACATAATCTCACGCCTTTATTCCTAGAGTGGGGTAGGCAGAGCTACAGAATTACCAACAACTCTAAAAACTTGTTGATAATTCTGTAACCACATTTTGCACACTTAGGCTAAGATGTTTACCAGTGTATTAGTGACAGGTTGCAAACCCATCGACTAACAATACTATACGCCTTTATTCCCTTAGCCGTCTCTTACGACATCCATGGGAAGATATGGAGTGGCACTATTCTAACCCGGCAACCTAATCTTATCTTATCTTATCTTATAGGAGCTTAGATATTTATGCGCACAATATTGGATGAGTTTTATTCTTAAAGACTGTACGGAGCAGGGCCTCCCCCGCGCGCGCGCCGTGTTGACCCGTGCATTAGCCGTGCAAACACCTCCGTTTTTTACCCGATCTGTCACGAAGTGGTAATGGTAGTGGTACCCGCGGATTGATTTACTCATGGTGGTAGTGGATTCGCGATGAAAATTAGATTCTATTATTAGGTCCTTACCTATGAAATTGGTGTTTTATATGGAGAATTTTATGAAAACGGTGGTTCACATACATTTAATTTTGCGGATTATTTAGTAACGTCAAATGCAAACCAAACAAAATTCTGTCAGGAATATTGGACACTTCTAAGCTTTATTATACATATCTTAATTACTTAAAAATAGTCAGCTTCGTAAAACTTTGCGTAATTGAAACACTTGAACTATATTGAATTTAACCATATTATTTGTATCTTAAACCTTTGTTACATTTTAAATGAATAAATTCCGGACAAAATAAAACACGTAAAAACCAATTTAACCACCCAATACCACCATATTATTATGCGGCCAAATTACGCGTTTAATTTTAAGTTCAGCCCCGTATTTCACCATCCTGACAATTACAGGTGACAGGTGACTTTTTAGTGTACATTGCGCGACTTATATAAACCCCAGTGATGTATCAGCATGTTAACTTTGCAGTGTATACCGAATTGTCATATGCCATTGTCTCGATAGTGAAATAGGAGGCAAATAGTGATAGTTCGTTTATACAGGGTCCGTCCGGATCGCTAGTACCATCTTATCCCTTATCGTACCGCCAAGCAGCAGTGTCCGCATTGTTGTGTTCCCGTGTGGAGATAATACAATATAAAATTTAATTTTACTAGCATAAAGATATTCCACCCTAGTCACATGAGTAAAGCCGCCTTTACTGTCAAGTGCATGAAAACTGAAATAACGTTAACAAGATGATAGCGATTTGGTAAGAGGCAATTGCGATGAGATTCTACTCGGTAAAACCTTTTTTTTCACATGTTTTTGTATTGTCAACGTTTTGATAGCTCTTATTTACTTGACAGTAATGGCCGAGTTAAAAACAATACCATAACAGGACAAAGACGATATGGGTTTTACCGTCTGGAATAGACCCATTATTATCGCTTATTGATTTATTAATTGAAGACACGTTTCAACTTCTACGACGCGTAGGCCGTAGCATTCTGTTGCTACGGCGTAGTCGCTCGCGTAGAAGCTGTAGGCTTTTTAATCGACTCCTCAAGTTTACTGTTGGATTTTTTATTAATTTAATTCTTTTTTTATCATTTAGAGTAGGCAAATGAACACACAGCCTTATTGTTAGTGGGATCTGTGACCGATAGACATTGGGTTTCTCAAGACTTTAATCCATAGACTGAAATCCTAAGACTGCAAAAGTTTATAGTTGTCCTAAAATGATCGAAATTCGTTTTGCAGTGTAGGGTTATAATAGGTAATAAAATTCGGTTAAGGTTGACAACGCATTTGTAATTTTAGGTTTGCGTCTTGAGATTGCAGACCTAAGTTTGTAATATATCTGAATTTTACCATCAGGTAGCCATATGTTTACTTCCCTTTGCCATCAAAGTAACTTACATTTTAACCAACTTCAAAATAGGAAGGTTCTCCATTCGCCTTACAGGGTTTATGTTGGACTATACGAATAATTGTAACAACAAATGTAACACATAAATGCAATAAATGATATGACTATGACTATGACTATTGTTTTCTTGTTGACGATATGATACGTTAAAGTGACTTACTCAATATAAGTTAAAACACACAAGGTTACACGTACTACAGAGCTCTATTCTGCTCGGTGAATCCATATTGCTTCGGTCATGTTATCGTATTGTCAATGTTACTTTATTATTTACTGGACAGTAGTAGTAACCAAGTTTTAACAATACGATAACATGACATGTCAAAGGCGATATGGTTTTACCAAGTGAAATAATGGCTCTGTTATTTTGTGCCATAAAGCAGCCACAACTATATTATCAGCGCCTCTCCCGCTCTGATATTAAACGTGTCCTGTGTCCGATCATTACACGCTGAGTGTCCATACACAAGGCGCAAGCGACGAGCGAAACGCTGTCTCTTATGATTTATGAAGTTTATTAGAGGTATGCCCTAAATGACGAGCAAACACAAGAAAAATGTATTGGAATTATATTTGAGATGTTCGTTAAAGTGGAGAAGGAATTGTTCAAATTTTCAAAGAGAAAACTACAAAGTCTTGAAAGTGCATATATCTATGTGTCACAGATTCCACTTACCATCCGGGCTTTTATTGAACAATGTAAAAACTATATCGTCTTTGGCCTGTTATCATGTTGTCAACGTTTTGATAGGTTTTATTTACTTGACTGAGAGTAATGGCATTTGAGTTAAAAACTTAAAATAATAAGTCAAAGACTATTTTGTATTTTACCACCTTAGAATAGAGGATAAGGTAGCCTGTGTGCTTGCTGAGACCAATAGTTTATTTCATATGACTATTTAAAAAAAAACATTTCTAGTGAAATTATAAAAAAAAAATGCTGCGGTCTCACACGGAGTCCGTTATTAGTGATATCAGTATTTAAATTAAAATAGATGTTAGTTACATTAAGTGAAGGAAATTGATTCCTAACCCATTTCGTACTATGTCAAAGTGACACTGTAAATAAAATCATTCCATCTTAGTCCTCAGGGTTGGCAACGCATTTGCAGTCTTAGGATTGCATCGCAGTCCTGTGAATGCGAATGTCTATGGGTCACAGTTTCCACTTACCATCAGGTGGTCTGTGTGCTCGTTTGTCTTCTCTATGACATAAAAAAAAAAAAAAAAAAAAAAAAAAATCATAAGAAATCACCTAACGTTTTGATTGCTTACTATGACATAGTTCAAAATAGTCTAGGAATCACATTATTTGACTTGCATTGTTACTGAATTACGATACATTGCAATAAATCATTTTAGGCATACTCTTGATTTTTAGACATTTTAAATGTATGATATATATTTTATTTTTATACCGCTGTATCCTGTTACTTGGACCACGGGTCAAGTTTTAATTAGAGGTTTTAGTTCGCGGCATGCGGCGGTCGAAAACTGCCATTAAGGTGGTCGATCGTTTAGTCCAGTGGGGGTTAACATGGCAAACTGACTGACTCCATATCGGGTCCAAATTGTATGGGAATTAGGTAGATCGGTACCAAATGTGTAGTGTAAAATGGATGCTGATTATGTGAGCAGATATAGGAATAGATAGTAGTGACATTAGGGCCGGTACAGACGGACAGCGTTTGAACTGCAACCCAGCTGCAAAATGGTAGTTCGAGTGCAGTTCTGATGCAGTTGAAATAAGACCCGCCATATACAGACTGCTTTAAGAAGTCAGGACCGACTGCACGTCGTTGCTATTGATTAATCGGCACCTTCTAGAGCATTGAAAGTAAAACTCGACCAATAAATAGCAACTAAGTGCAGTCGGTTCTAACTGCTTATAGTAGTCCGTGTATGGCGGGTGTAACTGCATTAAAACTGCACTCGAAATGCTATTTTGCAGCGGGGTTGCAGTTCAAATGCTGTCCGTCTTTACCGGCCCTTAGATATGTTCTGAGATTTCGTAAGTGTGCGTGTAACTATTATTTATTAGTTTATTACCTTTTGATGTTACTTAGGTGCTTCAAATATGATTGATTTTTATAGTTAATAAAAATTACCTATTGCTAGGAGTTTTTAAAGATTTTTAATTTAACTGAAGCGTATGTTACGAAATTATAAACTAACTTTAAGAGCATACTCTCCGACTATGAAAACGCAAGAGATTACTTATTTCGTGGATCTTAAGTAGGGTCTTGGTGGCATAAGTGGTAATGCGCCTGCATCGGCCTGGAGAGCCCGAGGAGATGTAGGTTCGAATCCTACTTAAGACTGATCATTTTTTGCTTTAATATAGGTTAGAGTTTCTTGCGGCGCTTCTTCTATGCAATGATAGTCAAGTCCGAAGCGCTGGTATATTCACTCTATGTAAAAGAGGCGTACTTTTTCGAGTTTAATCGGAGAAATACTGGAAAAGGGCCGAATCTTAAGCACCCGAAACCGACGTGCGTGCATGACTCGATGTATGAATATGGAAGAAGCGAAAGAAATTTGTCAAGATCGTAGCAAGTGGAAAGAAGTGGTCTCTGCCTACCCCTCAGGGAAACAGGCGTGATTTAATGTATGTATGTATGTATATAAATATGTAAAAGAGCCCTGTTGCGGCCAATTTACGAAATAAATTATTGCTTTTCTACGATTCAGTCTTGCGCCACTCGCATCCATCGGGTTCCCGCGATCTTTCTAGCCTGCTTATTATTCGCAGACACCCATTCATTACAAAGCACATGTCCTTTTACCACGATCAGTCAATCCTTCAACTAAAAAAAGGCATCGTTAAGTTACATCATTTACGAAACGATGGAAAATTGAGGTCTGTCAACGTCACGGCCCTCCCAATCAGCTTGACAGCTGACAAACTAATAACCACCCTCGTTTTACAAAACGACGCATCTACCATTTCAACGCTAAAGAATTTTCAACGCTATATTGATTTATTATGGTTGTAATTGCTGTGAGAGTTCTGTAGTGGATTAGACATTTGAATTAGAGGAAAGTAGAGACAGCATAATTTATGCAACGCATAATAGCATATTACGTTATGCCCTCTACCATGTAACACAATTTCAGAACCATACCTTTCAATTTTCATACAAATGTGACACCATATCGGTGTCTTGGGCACAGCTGGATGTGTTAAGGCGAACCCTATTTTATTTGACGCAACTGGCAACTTCGCCGTGTGGCAACATCTGCGTCGTTTATGGCAACAAATTGGATTTGTTAATATGTAGTGACGCGTCGATTTGGGAAATGGATTTGTGATGAAGGGTGAAGTGGAATGGATATATGAGAGAGCTGAATGGTATATATTGATGTGTCCGTCATTTTAAGTTCAACATACTATAAGTCAAAGCCCAGAAAAGCAGTAATAATAATAATAATATCAAGGGACTATGTCACACCAATTGACCTAGTCCCATACTAAGCTCTAGGCTTGTACTATGGGTACTAGACAACGATATAAATACTTATATAGAGAAATATATACTTCAATAGAAAGAAAACATCCATGACTCAGGAACAAATATTTGCGCTCATCACACAAATATCTGCCCTTACCGGGATTTGAACTCAGGAGCTCTAGCTTCGTAGGCAGGGTCACTACCAACTAGGCTATCGCAGTACAAAACAAATCGTTACAAATGAAAATCCTCTTCACCATATCAGCCGACAAGATGGTGACACAGATAGTTGTCAAGGAAGTAGGCAAATCCTTCTACTCTGGCCTATTTTATAGACTGATTAATGTAGAAGTAATCACATATTTAATATAGGTAGTGCTGTTGTGGTTTTGTCAACCAATTTGAATCCTAGGCCACTATGGAATTATGTCATAGTGACAATGATTCAAATCGTAAGAGACTTCTTAAGAATTGAATTAAAATGTCACTTTGATATAGTTCCATAGTGGCCTATGAATCAAATTGGTTGAGTATAGGTACATTCGAGTAGAAACATTTGATGCATCATAGAGTAATTTTCGTGAAGGCAATCTAATAAAACTAAACCACCAACCAAGCAACTGTCTCTCTTTTACAAAAGATACTTAACCTTTTAAATACAAATTTAGTTTACTTACAGATAAGTACTAATCGATATCTATACAGTCAAATCTTGCTTTGCCAACAAAGTTAAATAAAGAAAGACATGTATCGCGTTACTAACAGACAATATTGATTATGTGTAGGCTATTCAAAGAGTCCGCATTAAAAAATCCATAACACTGGCAACATCGCCGACCACTTACTGGCAACATTAAGCGCTACTTACCCTTAACTGCCGATGGCTGAGCAGTGCCTGTGAATATTTAAAGCAAATTGGAGGGGACGTCCCCTAGTGTTGCCACGCGGCAAATCACACGTGGTTCGGGCGTTTTTATAGTGTTTTTATAGAAGCATGTGATGACGTATAGATACAGTATAATTAGATAGATACGGTATGTTCTTTACATAGTATAAAATAAAGTTGCTTCTGCCGTCTATAAGCTTAGATTTTCTAAACTGCGCAATGAATTTTAATGCGGTTTTCATTAATAGGTAACCCACAAGACTAAACCTATTTCGATAATACCAGATGATATCATATAATTAGTCACGTCATTAATGGGGGGACACGAAATGGCAATACGGCAATACATGAAACCTGGCACAGCTTATTTTTAGTTAAAAGTTCGATGTCTAGTATGATAATAAATAAGACAGCGAAGTTTTCAGAAAGAACGCCAAAATAAGAGAAATAGGGGCGTTGACGTCGGTAAGGTCTGCTGAAATGCCCAGGTGAACTAATCAGGTGGAACACGGGTTGGCCCAAAAATAGATATGTTTGTCGGTTATTTCTATTTGGTTACATTAATAATTTGGCAGCAACCTGCGCGCACGCTGCCAGTCGCGATAGCATCGCTGCATCGATTCCCTTCCAACTTTGTTACATTGTAAAGCGCGTGGCTTAGAAAGCGAGAGCGAAGTCTTGATCGTGAGGTACCGGGACAAACCCAAGCGGTTTCCATGTTCCAATAAAAGCAGGGTCTGTTATTTTTCAGGTTTTTATAAATAAAACATAACCTACCCTAGCCTTTTCTACAGTGCCATAATAATTCACCAACAATTATTACGCAGCTTGTATCCCTCCGAAAAATGTTCATTTCATAGAAAGCGAATATCTGCTGAAAG
Organism: Acleris laterana; assembly: GCA_963966035.1. Taxonomy (NCBI): domain Eukaryota; kingdom Metazoa; phylum Arthropoda; class Insecta; order Lepidoptera; family Tortricidae; genus Acleris; species Acleris laterana. Next base: position 2,026,585 of record OZ014449.1, read on the forward strand.
CTTATGCCGGCGCCACACGCTTGGTGTTTGCCGCAAACCCTGCAGGACGCAACTATATCTTAGAGTGAGCACGATGTATTTCCATCTCATTCCAATGTATAGCTGCGTCCTGCAGAGTTTGCCGCAAACAGCAAGCGTGTGGCGCTGGCATTATTGTTTCCAGATCTTATCTTCTTAAGCATGGGTTACTTAGGTTAGGTTAGACTTAAACATCTGTCACTTTCTGACACGTGTATAAATACGAGAACGACGGATGCTTTATCCACATTTGTCACGCGATAAATGCAAGCATATTAGGCCCACAGGTATAGAAATATTAACGAGAGCTCGATATAGCGAATGAATTTAAAATGCATGAAAACTTTTACCCCCTTACTTATAAACGTGGAATAAGCTTGGAATAGTTTAATGCCATGCTTTGTCACTTTTTGTCAGATGCAAATGTCACAATTACAGATAAGGACAACGCATGGCATAAACTATTCCAAGCTTATTCCACGTTTATAAATTAGGGGGTTAGTGTTTTTCAACAACCGACGGAAAACGAGGGATGTTATAATTTAAACTTCTATTTGTAAATTAGTACCTATGTCTGTGTCTGTGTGTGTGTGTGTACATGTGTTCGTGTTATACTGATAGACCGATATGGACATGGTATATTTCATCAAGAATTTTTAAAAATTGTTGGGCAGTTTTATGATACCGGTCTGAAAGTAGGGGTCGCCAATAGTACATTATATCATCATTATTTCATAGTTATACCGAACATTTCCGTGTAAAAGATGAACTTTGTATGATGGCGTTGTAAATGATAATTTATTCACTACGGTGTAAGTGTAACCTGCTGACGTCATCCGCGTCGCACCTCCGTGAGTTGCATTGCGATTCTCGGTGCATTTGCATGCGGTCGATACACGTGGTTGTAACCCTAGCACTTGCATGCAGCGGCCGGTGCAACGATATACTTTACGGTCCGTTTTAATATCACTATTTACTATGTATGTATTAGAAATACAAGGACACCTTTGTACAGTCAGCACCAAAAGTAGCTAAGCAGAATAAAATGCTCAAAATTATCTAGATATGACGTATTGTCATGATCCATTCCATTAACCTACCGCAAAACAGAAGTGTTCGCATTGTTGTGTTCCGGTTTGGGGATAAGACAGCCGGTGAAATGACTAGCATAGAGGCATTCCATCTTAGTCCTCAGGGTTGGCAACGCGTTTGCAGTCTTAGGATTGCATTGCAGTCTTGTGAATGCGAATGTCTATGGGTCACAGTGTCCACTTACCATCAGGTGGCCTGTGTGCTCGTTTGTCATCCCTATGCGATAAAAAAAAAAAAATAATAATAATACCTAGAGTCGAGTGAAGATCGTTTTGACCTTTTCGGTTGGGTACCTATTTCTGCTGCTGACTGTAACAGACAGAGGCTAATATTTGATGGTCGTGGCTAATGATATGATGGGTTCGATTTACGGTCAGGGCAAATATTTTGTTCATTGAATACAAAACGGGCACATTCCAAAATGAGTCATTGTTGCATGACAAAATTAGAAGCTTATTTTGGAATGTGTCCGTTTTGTATTCAATGAGCGATTTGTGTGATGAGCGTGAGTATGTGTTTCTGAGGCTTGAGTTTTTTCTTCGTATGTAAGCATTTATTTCTCTATATTAATTCAAATTCAAAATTCAAATCATTTATTCTGTAAGTAGGCCCTGTAGGCACTTTTACAAGTCTGAGTCTACCAGCGCTTCCAAAGAGACCACTGTTGAGAAGAAGCGCCGCAAGAAACTCAACAGTAAGCCATTTTTTAAAAATAAATCCCTTATTACAATACTAAACTTAAGCTACATAATTTAAATGTCACAGGGATGTACAGGTCCCAGTAGTAATAATAATTAAATACATCAAAATGTCGGATTAAAATAAATAATACAATTTTGGGGATTTAAACAGGCTCCAAATGTCAAATTAAAATTAAGAATTAAATATAATTTAAAAAAAAAACACAAAACAAGGGAGATGTAGAAAGTCTCCACGGTCAATTTTGGAGATGTAAAGAGTCTCCAGATGTCAAATTAAAATTAAATACAATTATATAAAAAAAAAACACACACACTAGAGCCTAGAGTGATGGAACCAGTGATGGACAAGGCACCAATGATGGACACTTGATTGTTATTTTACAGAGGGATTCATTTGTTTTGCAACAATCAATTTAGGACCATATGAAATTTGAATTAAGAGTGAAGTGTCCGAGTCATTAGTTCCGTCACTCTAGGTCAATTTGTGTGAAACTTTTCACCGCTATTTATTGAATTATATAAAGTACAAACTTAGAACTGGAAAAGGGCCGAATCTTAAGTACCCGAAACCGACGTGCGTGCATGACTCGATGTATGAATGCGGAAGAAGCGAAAGAAATTTGTCAAGATCGTAGCAAATGGAAAGAAGTGGTCTCTGCCTCTCTGTACCTCTATGTATGTACAAACTTAGAAGTGACAGCATAGGAATTATTTTAAAGCTGACGTCACACCAACTATTGGGAAAGTTACCATTAGGTCAGGCAGTCAAGGTGATTTCCTGGCTGTGGGGGGAAGCGAGACGGGACGAGAATTGAAATTTGGCCGGGCAATTTTATTAAAAATTGACGTAGCTCGCGATTAATATCAATACACAACACCGCCCTCCTAACCCAATAAGCAGTATGTTAAAATCAATCACCAAAGCAAATTCAATTCTATGTTGTGAATAATAAGGTTGATATTACTACAGGAGGGTTCCTTAGTTGCTGCGTTTTTGCTTAGGACGGCAGAACAAGCTCGTGCAACGCGCGTGGCCTCGCTAGCCGTTGCAATAGCTGTTTCTGTCGCAGTTAAAACTCTATGTATCAGTATTACGGTTCGTTATTATAACAACAAATATTTAAATAGAAGGTAAAGAACACCCCTATGCCACGAGCAGTAAGGTCTTTCTTTATATAGTATAAAACAAAGTCGCTCCGGCTGTCTGTTCGCTTAGAAAGTTAGATCTTTTAAAATACGCAACAGATTTTAATGCAGTTTATGGATGGTGATTCAAGAGGAAGGTTTTAATGTATAATAAATACTGATTTAAGTATGGGTGTTGTAGAAAAGTCACATAAATCGAAGCGAAGCGAGGGCGGGTCGCTAGTAAATAATAAATAAAATAATGTCGGGGGTCTATCTCACACAAATTGACCTAGTTCCAATCTAAGCTAGGCTTGTGCTATGGGTACTAGGCAACAATAAACTTACTTGTAGAGAGAATTAAATACTTAAGACTTTCGCGCTAATCCACTAAATATTTATGTATGTATGTATGTATTTTACAAAAACTTTACACTTTATTGTACAAAAATCAGAAAATCAAATACAATATTTACAGAATTAGAATGTACAAAGGCGAACTTATCCCTTTAAGGGATCTCTTCCAGCTAACGGGAATCGAACCCGGGACCGTTAGCTTCGTAGGCAGGACTAGCAACTGTATACATATATTTGACGCGATGGCTGTGTAGTTTAATGCTTTCGACTGCACTTATATGGTCAGATTGCATTAAAACCTCCGGACAGACATTCCCCCATTCGAGCATTCCTCTATTCGTCATTTGCCGTACGAGTAGTAGCGTGGTGCAGGCGGGACACGTAGAGCGCCGCATTCGGTATGGCGAGAGTATAAACAGAACAGTAGTTCGTCTCCGACCATTTAGCAGTTTCTGTTACCTATTGCCGCTATCGATGGGCTTCATAAGGCAGCTCAAGGGCAATGGAAAGGGCTGTTCTTGGAATTTCTTTGCGCGGTCGCGTCAGAAATGAGTTTTTTTTTATGGCATAGTGAAGACAAACGAGCACACAGACCAACTGATGGTAAGTGGAAACTGTGACCCATAGACATACGCATTCACAAGACTGCAATGCAATCCTAGGACTGCAAATGCGTTGCCAACCCTGAGGACTAAGATGGAATGCCTCTGTGCTAGTCATTACACCGGCTGTCTTATCCCCAAACCGGAACACAACAATGCGAACACTGCTGTTTGGCGGTAGGCTAATGGATAAGATGGTGGTAGCGATCCGGACGGACCCTGCACAAGGTCCTACCACCCGCAAACCACAAGAACCAAAGTCACCGATATAGCCTTAAGAATTGCTAGATTAGTGGGAGTGGGCGGGGTACAGTCAACCAATTTGATTTGTAGGTCACTTTGGACTATGTTAAAGTGACGTTGTCAACCAAAACGTAAGAGACTCCATATGATTTGGTTTACAACGTCACGTTGACAAAGTCCATAGTGGCCTAGGAATCAAATTGGTTGACTGTACATCGCTCGCAAGTGCTGCCGTCCTACCAAAGAAGTCCGTTAATTACTATGTAGTAGTCAAAGCATTCTATACTCTATCGGTAACCATAGATATTACATTTTAAATGCTCATACTATTACTATGCAGTTAGCCACCTTCTTTGGTAGGACGGCGGTATGGCCGATGAGGCGTCTGCGTACCGGAAGACGCGGCGTAGGTAGGCCCCCAGCGAGGTGGATAGATGATGAGGCTAAGGTTGCGGAAAGACTGGTCTTTGTGGCTAGTCTAGGGAGGGCCTGTGTCCAGCAGTGGACGTCTTTCGGTTGATATGATGATGATGATGATTGTTGCTCAGGCGCTAGGGTTGCGTCGATCCGCGTGTTCCGATATTTAATACGCACGCAACCAAACACCGTGACGCGAAGCGCCGACTAAACCGGCTTGGTGCGTCTTGTTGAGTTTGCTTGTGGTGGCTCGCGGCGCGTATGGACGAGACACGCATACATGCAAACCGCGGGGTATGGCTTTGAAGACGAACTACTGTTGGTTCTGTGGTATGGCTGCTCGAACCGAGGAATTTGGCTCCGTTACTGCATTTCCACAGTCTTACGAGGCTTCCTACGTGCCTTGCTGTGTTGCACCAATGTGCATTTACCGTAGGCACATGTTCCATCGTCGACGATGAGCGGGAAGCTAGTAGAGCAAGCGATAAACTGGGTCTCTTTTATTTACGTGGAATCTATATATTTTGTTTTCACAAACTAGTGGAGCGAATCCTCACTGGCAGCGGCAGTGTTAACAGCCAGCGATAAACTATTAATATGTGTCTCTTTTATTGACACGGGATCTACATTATTTGTTCGTTTTTTTAGCGAGAAAATTGTCGTATCTAATCACTGTGGGACAACTGCTTTATCATTGTGTATTGTGTGATCATGTCTTCCCGTGGAAGTCATAAGTCGCGACCAAGGGAACAAAGGCTTATAGCGATGGGCTTGCAACCGGTCACTAATGTACACTGGTAAACATCTTAGGCTGTTTTTGTAAAACTGCTAACTTTGCGGGCAAAGCATTTTGCTCTAAATAATCGTAGATGTTGTTATACTACATTTCATAAAAAAAACCTTGAATTTGATTTATAATTTTACACAATCCATTAGAACTTAGGGGTGTCACTTCACGCCAAGCGGCGCTTTGCATATTTCCGGGACATATTCTCAGAATACTTAGCATATGCTGCAGGGCTCTGCGGCAGAGCGACGTGTTCCCTGATTGGTTGGAAATAGAAACTGTGCCCGCTAATGGAAATAAGTACGGATCTTAATCCCTGCGTAGTGAATATATTACGTTTGTGCTCTAGGGTTGCCACTGTTAGTACATTGTTATAGAAGGAAAAATAAACGGTTTATTCGTTTTTTGTGAAAGCGGTTGTTTCCTACATAGAAGTTGATTATCGCCATTCCTCGGGAACTGTCAAATATTTTGAGACAAAAAAAACCCGATGTCCCTCTTTGAGATTCAATCTGTCTCTGTAAAATAATTTCATGACGGTAATTTAACTGTGAAGGCGTTATATACTTTATTGCACAAACAAAATATCCCGACGAATTGAGAACCTCCTCCTTGTTTTGAAATCGGTTAAAAGTAATTAAACAAATCCAAATTACACTATAAAGACCTAGTGCCAAATACTGCAAAATGGTCTAAAGTTATATATCCGTGAGTTAAATCGATCACTACATCCATCGATCGATAATGCATGCATAACATCAAAATGCATGCAATTAAAAAAAATATCAGTGATGTTCAGTTAGTCAGTTATTTTGATTATACAGGTTGTCCCAAAACTCAACGATAATCCGCCAAGGGCTGATAGAGCAGCTAAAAAGCTATCGATTTAACACCTATGTATGTTCAGCGATTTTCGCTAGTTTCGGAGATATTGATCATTTTAATCTGAAATTTTGTAATTTTCCCTTATGCCCATGTCACGAAAAATCATTAATTTCGTTATGTATTTCATAAGTTTTTCAGTGGTTTCTTACATGATTATAATCATTACGAATTGGCGAAGTTTTTCAACCTATTTGCCCGTTTATTTTATCAGTATTTTTTTTAAGTAATCACATAAAGTTTGTTTCTCCATACTAGGTGTCCCAGTGGTTGCTTTTCACTTTGTATGAACAAAACAACTTTAGGTGATTACTTAAAAAAATACTGATAAAATAAACGGGCAAATAGGTTGAAAAACTTCGCCAATTCGTAATGATTATAATTATGTAAGATACCACTGAAAAACTTATGAAATACATAACGAAATTAATGATTTTTCGTTACATGGGCATAAGGGAAAATTACAAAATTTCAGATTAAAATGATCAATATCTCCGAAACTAGCGAAAATCGCTGAACATACATAGGTGTTAAATCGATAGCTTTTTAGCTGCTCTATCAGCCCTTGGCGGATTATCGTTGAGTTTTGGGACACCCTGTATAAGCTCATATAAATCTTAACATAATTAAAAACAGAGTAACATTTAGATCTTTACCTCTTACAAATAAATTTAATTCAAATACGTGGCAACCCTAGCTCGTCGCAAGGAGGGTAGGAATAAATGAGACTTTGGTTCCCCGAGGAGTATCGGCCGACAAATGACTCCGGAATAATGAATCCTGCGCACATAATTTGATATTTTGTCATTAATTTTAATCAACGTTCGTTGCCGCCGACGCAAATTGTATGTGATTTGAATACGCGTGGTTAGTCATGGGCAGTGTACAGATACCTACGTTTTTAGCAAAACTCAGCACTACATGTTGTCTTTATTACTATGTTATTTTTTATTTTTTACTATGTATTTTGTAAATAAATGTTTTTCTTTCTTTCTTTCAAATTAATATCGGGACAATCTGACACAAATAGACGTGTGAGGAAGCGCTTGGAAGGTACATCGGGTTTGTACTTCTCTGTCGCTGACACAATAAGAGCGTATGAGAGCGAGTGAGAGACAGTATAAACCCGAAGCTCCTTTTAAGAGCTATATCGCACTGTAGTAACTTTTATAGAAAAAACTAGCGACCCGCCCGGTTTTTGTGAGTTTTCTGTAACACCCGTACATAAAACAGTCTATTATACATAATATAGTAAAAAAAAAGTCGCTTCCCGCTGTCTGTCTGTCTGTCCCTATGAATACTTAGATCTTTAAAACTACGCAACGGATTTAGATGCGGTTTTTTTTAGTAGATAGATTGATTCAAGAGAAAGGTTTTTATGTATAATAAACTCTGTTTTATGTACGGGTGTTACAGAAAACACACATAAACCGAAGCGAAGCGAGGGCGGGTCGCTAGTGGCTGATAAAAATATAGAAGTGACATTTTTATTAGCGCCTTGAAAATATTTTTCCCGTCCCTGAGCTAGCCTTCTGAGAAACATTTTCAACAACAAATTTTCTCCTTAGACGTATTTTCATGGACAAATTCTGAAGCGAATTTCACAAGTAAATTACCTCGCGCCTAAACGGCCCTTATAAAAGTGTTTGTTTTTTACTTTTCTTCAGTTACCTCCTTTTATCTTGGGACGGTTCAATCATGCCCACATCATACGAACAAGTAAAAACAAAAGGAAATAACTCAATCTCGTTATCTTCTATTTTAGATTTTGAACACGCTTTTCAGGATTCATTTTTAAACGTTTTGCTTTTGCACTTACTTCGTTTTGTTATAAGGTTCGCTTGAGTGTGTACAAACATCATCCTTCTTTTGACGAGGGTAACGTTTATAATGCTCTGTGATTTCGGTGCAAATATCCTGGTGAACGAATATACTTTAGTTGCTTAATAGCAATTTTAACGTTACAAGCGAGTGATGATATGAAATGTACACACGGCGACATAGACATTAGACACAGTCTAGACATTAGTGTCACCACCGTCATAACAATAAACTAACCTTTTTTTATGTCGATGATGTAGGTACTCACACAGCCATGACCATGACACTTGAGACATTAGTTTATGTCGAGTGTCAAGTGTCACTATGCAAACTTACATTTCTTACATAACAGATGAGCTTTTGAAACTAAATAAAATATATTTTCTTCTACTCCAAAGACCTTATCAAATATTTCTTGTTACAGGTAAGCTATCGCGCTAAGATAAAAACAGTCACAGCAGCAAAACACAGTAAGTTCAACTTAAAAACCAGCAACTCCCAGCCCTTTGGCTTGAAGTGTAAGTATAACAGAGTACTTGAATTTGGAGTTAGTATGTTTTGCTTTTGAACAGAACTATTTGTCAAAATAGATTCTGTTTTATTGCGTAGGCCTCGTGTGGCTGTATAATAAAAGGGCGTGAGTGCTTATGATTTGTGGTAATTTTACAACATTTCGCTTAACCGTATTTTTTGGGAGAAATTGTATTGTTTTGTGTGGTGGGTTCGTGACGGGAAAAACTTGGCATTTTTGTTTAATTTTTACATAAAAAAGAGTTGGTTTAACGTCTTCCCCTGTCGGTCTGTCGTTCTGTGTGTTTGTTAACCGTTACCCGGTTACCCGGTTACCCGCCTAGGACCCGAATATATAAGCCCTTTATTGTTCATCTCAAAAGATCAAAAGTTATTAGCCATAAACAACTTCATACGTTTGTCTGAAAATCTACCTCGCTTTATTTCTTCAGTGCACATACAATTTTGTTGCGTGCATAGTGCATATATACCCAGTAACCCACACGTATTACGCTATTAATATACCTTTGTAAGTATAGTTCAGTACAGTACAGTTATGAAAATTAAAGTTCCCCAGTCGCGCCAGGTGGCGCTCCAAACGACCCGTTATTAACTTAGTATTATTCGAAAACGTGGCGCTTGGTTATATTACCTTGAACGGTAAATGGCGTTTCCACTTTGAGATAATTAAAATATGTAAAAATAAAACGTAAAGAGAGAACATTAAGGAGTTGAAAAAGTTTGAGCGGTAAAAACCGATAAGGTTCTTTATTCAAAATGCTAACATTGCTGCGAAAGGGATTTCTAAACGTGCAGCATATTAGGGTGTCTTGTTCTAACATACGATGTAAGAATAAGACAATAATAGTTACTTGCGATACATAGTCGCGGAAAGTTAATCGTTTACCATCCCCTGTACAGTCGATTACAAAACGATGTATAAATTTATTTACCTATTTTTTGTAACAAGGTTAAAAAAATTATACATCCTTTTCCTTTGCTCCTCGTTGATATCCAAGTTTGATAACTGCGGGCCTAATATGGTTGTTTAAGGCGCGACAAAATGTGGATAAAGCGTCCGTCACTTTCGTATTTACACACATGTTAGAAAGTGACAGATGTTTTATCCACATTTTGTAACGCGATAAGCGCAGCCATATTAGACCCCGGGTTGTATACAAGTAAAAATAATTCTTCCTAGCTAACCCAGTTATGAAATGGGGTTTTCCGTCCCCGTAAAACACAGTTATTTTATTTGATTTTTGACGAGGAACACACTTTTTTTCGTACCTAATCCGGTTATCAAATCCATTTGTAGTCTGTACAATATTACAAAACCAAATACTTGTGTTAAAAAAGTACGTAATGTAATAGCGGTCGGCCTTGATTGAGCCACTCCATTTTAAACATCTTGACTTTATTGTCGTGACGTAACAAAAGTCTTACGCAAGCGTACGCTGCGTGTACGCAGCGTGGGGCGTTAGCGGATTATCGGAGTGACTTATATAGCCCGGGACCTTTGATGACGTGAGGATCCCCCGGGAACATGGCGCAGTGGGAGCGACGACAGTAGTGTAACTCGATTAATCCAATTAACTCTCACCATACTTAAATAAAATTATACTTCATCGAATTAAATACCTCAGCATATTAAAGAATTGCCTGGTTATAAGTTTTACGTAACATTATTAAAATGGTTACTAAATAATATATTTTATTCAATTAGCGAATTATTTTTATAATAAACAAAAAACACCTAATTATAAGTTACTAGGGCGGTGCGGTGTGTGCATGTGTTCCTACCTAGTCCCTAAGCATTGCTAGCTGCTAGCACTATAAATTTGCATGCTGTGCATCGACAGCTGAAGAAGACTGCTCAATTGTAACATTATTTTGCAACTACCTCCTGTAATAACCCTTTTTCTACGCAAATAAAGATTGATTTGATTTGATTTGATTTGAAATGCTATTAATAGCCGTTGACATAACCGATACCTATCTACGTACTTATGTACATTTTTGAAAATCACGCAACCCTATTTTAATATATAGGAATTTGATAAATATTAATGGGACCGCAAAAAAACGTGGTCTCCAACAGCTGCTACTGTAACAGCCTAGTGGTTTCGATGGCGAGACAAACTGACATAAAACTCTTTGCTCTGAATGAGTTAGTCAATAATTATAACTCGTGTATTCAATCATGCAATCTATTTTTAGCTTTATTTATTACTAGTTTTATTTACATAACTATTATGCACACGCATTGCATGCAAAGGAAAAAACCTGTAAGATGCAACAAATTCATATCACCTTAAGTAGTAAGTTACGTGCGGTAATTGGGGGGGGTAATGTTTTGACCTGTATGTATATATGGTTCTTTGTACCTTTGTAAAGGCTGAATGGAGGGCACGATTTCGACAAGCGATGTGTCGTTATATTCATCTTAAAGAGGGGGTGTCTCAAGGTACACACAACATCACACCTAACTAACCATTAAAGACAGAGCAGAGAGAAAAAGATAGAGATGTATATATGTGTATTATGTCAACAACATTCGATTCTAGTGCGACTCTCTTTCATGCAATATTTCAGATTTCTGAAGTGTATAGCTAGATGTGTTGCTGTGTGTACTTAAAAAATTATCGCTTTTTTTTAACACAGTAAATAACATTATATTGACGACATTATCCAAAAATTCCAAACATCAGTTGGATTTTAAAGCTTTCTTTTTGTTAGGCTTGTTGTTTTAAAATGTGATGTTATTTTTTCCTTTCAACTTTCTTACATTTTGTTTTGTTCTCTAAGACATTATAAAACCGAATTATAACTAGATAACCAATCAAAAATATTGAATGTCACTCACTGCAAACTCCCAGTCAAAATCGAATTACTCTCCTGCCGGGACTTACAACGATGGAATAACCCAACTAAAGCCTGCGTTCGTCTACTGCTGCCGACATATCCTGTGGCGTTTTAATCCTAGGCTGAGCTCGGTTTAAGATACGCCGCCTCGAGATAGCGGTGCGGGTCGTCGCTTGACAATACGTCTGTACGAGGAACATTTTAGTGCCCCGCTGGAATACCTAGTTTAAAACACGCCTCTATTTGTCTTTTGCCGGTACTGGCTGAAAATCAGCGCTGTAGGTGTCTGACACCTCGGCATTTTGCTGAGCCAGTGTCCGTTTCACTGCCGCGAGGACACACAATTGCGCGCTATGCCTGTTACCTTTGTTTTCTTGAATCATTTGTATATTAGTGTGTCTTATGGTTAGTGAATAAATGTATTTCTTCTTCTTCTTCTTCTTCTTCTTCTTTTTGCATTGAGTGCGAAGGGTGATGTTTTTTACAAGCTTAGTAGCGGTTCCCGAGCCCACTTCGTCAGGCAATAGTTCCCGTGGGAATTTCGGGAATTCCTTTCTTAGTGCACCTCTACGGTACCTCAGCTACGTCCCTTCCAAATTTCAAGTGCCTACGTTTAGCCGTTTAGGCTGTGCGTTGATATGTCAGTCAGTCAGTCAGTTTCTCCTTTTATATATTTAGAATATTATTGACTGGCAATTTTTGGATGTTTATGTTTAGGACAAATCTTGCAGCGGTGGAATGGGTTGACATTTGGACCACATATGTGAACTTGATGACAATGTAATATTAAGGTATCTAAGAGCTGATCTGATGATGGAGTCGGAAGCTGGCGACAGGGTTCGTTATCTTAACGTAGACCCACCGTGTTGGGACTCGTTAGATTGGTCTTGTTAATGCGAGAAAAAGTACTGGCGGCAACAGAAACTTGTCCCCAAAATGAAATTTTAACTTATTATCTGTGTGTATTTTGGTTCTTTGCTCCATGGTAGAGGCTGAATGAAAAAGTTCTGCACCGACCCTAAATAATTGGGATAAGGGCAAGATGAAGAAGATGACGTATTTTCTACACATTTTAATGCTAATATACAGGTTAGAGATTATAACCTAGGCTTTACAAAGCATACCTATATGTATGTCTAGTCGATAATTATTTTTTATCTTTTAGTAGCTTTCAGTTGTAAATTAACTCAACCCGCGTATTCTTAAATATCACTAAATACCACCAACTTTAAAACACCCTATAAAAAACCAATCTCGCAAATCGAAACCGTTTTCTAGTAAATGTCTGCGTATTCGCCCCAATTCTGTATCTAAAATATATTTCGTCCGGGCCATTTGACGATTCGGCCACCGCCGACGCCTCGCGCGATTTATGTCGACGGCGCTGCCAGTTGCAATGTATGTGTAGTGTACAGGGTATTTGGCAGCCGGGCGTAGGGGCTTTAGGAGATGATAGTTGGGGTCATTTTGAAAGTGTATGATCACATTTACTATTATGCAAGGTTGCACGGTTTTTGGGATGTTGTTTTTTAATTTTTTGAAAAAACTCTATGTTTACCAATCAATCATTTTTTTTAAATCCTGTACTGTCCGTATTGAATTGTTATTTTTTTTGCCTTCGTAATACCTGGTATTTTTCAGAATAAATTCAAATGAATACCTACTAATGCTACAGTTTTTCTTCTTCTTCTTCTTCTTCATGTGCCTCTCCGACTAGCGAAGGTTGGCAGTCAGCTCCGAAAACTTTTCTCTGTCTCTCGCGAGGCGAAACAGATGGGCAGCACTCGTGACACCAGTCCACTCCCGGAGATTCCTCAGCCATGATTTCTTCCGGCGGCCTACATGTCTTTTGCCAGCGACCTTTCCCATCAGTATCAGTTGTAAGAGGTTGTATCTGTCATGCCGTAGTACGTGGCCAAGATATGCAACCTTTCTTTGGCGGATGTTATCCCAAACATAACATCTTGTAGAAGGCAACGGGAAACCACTGCACTATATTTCCCTAGTCTGTCAGCTTTGACAGTTTTTCTATTTACCATTTATTACTGTATCTTAAAAAACCGTGGAACTTAGCACAACAGTAAATGTGGTCAAAAAAGCTCAGAATGACTCTAACTATCATCCCTTAAAATGGCTACACCCGACTGCCAAACACCCTGTATAACATATATTTTACATAGGCATATATGTGTCGGCTCGTCGGTACGCCAGTGTAGTTTAATTTGATTTGGAAAAGGTATTACTTTTTATGATCCGGTTGTTTCAAATTGTGGTGCGTTTTCGTTGCATGTTGTTGTGTCAAATGCTATGGTCTAAATGGGATTATTAAAATAGTTTATTGTTTTTAATCGGCTTATGTATGTAAACTCTTTATAAACTTATTTGTTTTATTAATTTTATTAATTTTACTACTCTTCACAGTGGCGCCCTCATTACTATTATTGTGTTTTCTAATAAACTATGTAAAGTATTTTCTTGAAATTGGTCGGTAGGTTTTTGTACTACAAATAAAAAAAACTTATAGGGTATACACACATAGTTTAATAACAATTCACCTTCGAGTTATCAATTTAACGGAAAAAAGTGGCCGCCTTTTCCCGTTGAGCTGACTACTCAAAGGGTAATTGTGATTAAAGTTGGTTACGTATCCCAAAAATTGTGTTTTTAATTACAAAAAAGTATCTTCTGATTGCAAGTTAATTAGAAAACACAATAATAGTAATGAGGGCGCCACTGGACGCTCGACGTTTGCTCGGTGCAGTCTTAACTTCGCTTGGTTTGTTCGTCTTTGCTTAAATTCTTGCTCGTAAATTTTAAACCAGTTTGCTTTGTCATAATTGGCTGAAATCTGAAATGCGTGTGTAAATCCGATGACAATTCAATATTATGGTGTCCTAGACCGGTCCTAATGATTGAGTCAGCAGAAGGTGGCAGTTGGCAACCGCTGCACGCTACGCAGTTCAAATTCCGGCATTTCTTTAAATCACTATTTATATCGTTGTCTAGTCTAGTAAACATGGTACAAACTTAGAGCTTAGTTTGGGACTAGCTCAATAAGTGTGACATTGTCCCCTGATATATATTTTTCTCAAACATCCTCAGAAAGAACGGTTTTCCGATTGAAACACAAGGACGGAAAGTGCCTCATTATACTCCTAGGAGTAAAAAACCATATGAAAACACTTTTCGTACATGTCCATATTTTTCTTAAAAATGCTGTCAATTCTATACAAAATCAAAAGAACCAAGACAAAAATTCCAAAAAGTTAAGGTAACTGCTCGCTTTTTTAGCACAGTGCGTGTGTTTCTTTTTGCATTTGCATTCCAATGTCTATGGTTAGTAATACAAAAACAATAACAATTGACAGTCGGTAACATTCGTTCATTCTGCATAATGTGAAACCAAATGTAAAACTATTGTTGTGAAAGCGACGAAATAGGTACCACACCGCCTATATTAAAACCTGAACTGGCTCCTGGAAAAACTATAAAGTTTTTATTTACAAATTGCCGAAACATTACCAACATAACTTTGAATGTGAATTAAATTAAATTAATTGCTTTTTAAACATGATTTTGTGTTATTTCCTCACATGTTTGAGAAAAGCATTACGAGTATGTATGCCTCGGCGGAAACGAGGATTTCCTGACTCGTTGCTAACCACCTCGTCAGGGAAACCCTTACTTTCCGCGCCTAGGCAACAATATACTATTATTAAATTATTCTCACCGACTGTACCCAAATCTTTTGTTGAATATTTTGGGTATATAATAGTGGTAATATAAAATCGCAGACACCACATTTCCCTCTAAACACCATAAAAACCCATCGCTGACCACTCGGCTGCCCCGTGACGCTATCCGGCTCGCTTCGAGCGGGAAATGCGGGGATTCCTTTTTACGCCTGGCCACACGGGCGGGATCGCAATTTTCAAATGTACGGGGAATATTGTTAGAAGGGTGGGAATATATCGGACGCTGAAAATATAGGTGCTTTTGTAGAAAGGTAAAAATATATGAGTTTAAAACCGATCAGATCTTCAAGTCACTTCTCGTTGTTTATTGCGATTCCCTCAGTAACTGTCCAGTTTTTCGGTATAAAAAATACCCTATGTCCGTCCCAGCGATTCAAGCTATGTCCATATAAAATTTCATCCAAATCGGTTCAGCGGTTTGACCGTGAAAGTATAACGAATAGACAAACAGAAACACATAGAAGACATTTTCTTGACCACTTTGCTCCAAAATAACATTTCTCAATTTAAATTATAATCCGGCTTCTGCTTCTCAAGTATCGGATCTATTTGTATTTGTTACCTAATTAGGGTCACCTTGAATCTTTAATCTATACTTTAAACATCTCAGGACAGTCTCAAGTGGCCTATTAGTGTTATTAAGCCTGTGTTAGGGTGAATATCCACCTGATCTGTGCGAGGTACAGGAGCGTGCGACGAAAAAATCAACCAATAAGAGGGCTGCGCTGAGCCAGGTTAGAAATCCCATTGGTGGATTTATTTCTCGCGATCTGCTAAGTCTAACAACTGTGGTGGATATTCACCCTTACACTGCTTATAGCCTACGTGCAAAATTAATTAAATTAAGTAGAATGAGGGTTGAATAAGAGCTAATTATATTATATCGTTTTATATTTCTATAAGTATCACAAGATTGTTGTGAATAAGATCAAATCAAGTCAAGGGTAGCTTTGAATGAGAAACCTTACAGTAAAAATATATTGATAAAAAATATAGAAATATAGAATACGATTTCTTTATCCTAGCATCTCTTGAAACTTGAACGCGTCGTGAACCCAATTATTTCTATGTACATAGGTATAGTGTGTACTTTACATGTTAGTTTATGTGCTTGTATATTTTTTTATATTTTTTGATTTATGAGTATTAACATCTCTTTTTGTTACATTTTGTACAAATTTGATGTGTCTATTGCATTGTTCTTACGCATCTGAGGGTTAGCTGGAAGAGATCTTATTTGGCGATAAGTTCGTCACATTACTTTAACTAAATATTCTAATATTTATATTTTTGTGCAATAAAGAGTTTACATGCATACCGTAAACTCAAACCCAACATGTATTGGTTTTATACATATCCTTAATAAAACTATATATCCTTTTTAAAACCCGACATACGAAATCTAGAAACTCGCTAGAGGAGTCCCGTCAAAGATCCTCCGATACAGAGGGTCGACAGATAAATCGGCGTGATTAAAACATGATTTATGGCAACCCTGGCCGTCGATAAAAACATGGCGTCCGGCCGCCATTTTGTGACTGCCACGTTTTGACGTGATGTGATTTTATGAGAAATGCGTTTTGACAAATGGGTTATTATTTCGAAAAGGCTTTGGCGGCGGCGGAAGTTAATGAACAGGGTAAAACCATATTGCATTTGACATGTTATCGTATTGTCACCTTTGCAATAGCTCTTATTTACTTGACAGTGATGGTGGCTGATGTATAAACAATAACAGATCGAAGACAATAAGGTTTTATCCAGGGGTTTTATTCTCTCAAAAACAACGGACGGGCGGACGAACGAGCGAAATCGCACCGGCGAGTTTAGGTAGTCCCGTCAGAGCGAGCAAAACACATTTTAGCGCGTGCATTTTCAACTAAGCAGCCGATCGATCCATCGGCAGAAACCACGCTGCTAAATTGAAAAAACACGCGTTAAAAAATATGTTTTGTTTGCACTGACGGGACTACTTAAACTCGCCGCTTGGACATTCCCTCGTCCGTCCGTCTGACCGTCGTTGTTCAGAGAATCACTACCCAGTATAAAATCTAGACCCTGGTAGCTAACAGCATGGAGCCTAGGGTATTTAATTTTTCCAACTTTCAAATCCAATCCTTACAACCGTTTATCTAAAATACCTGTTATCAAAATTATAATAAAATTAGTTGATATTTAGTATTTGCACGGTTTTACGTTATTTTACAGACTGAAGTTGTTTAGAATTTCATTTCATAGAATTTTTTTCTCGTATTATCATTTCATAGAATAATCAATATGTAGAATAATTACTTTGAAGACTATTAAATCATCGTTTTTTATTTTAAATAAAATTCAATGTTTCTTTTTTCATATCATAGAATAGCAAATTAAATATTCTTCGTTCTCATAGATATAAAAAAATAACCTCGAAGGCTAGGGCGGGAGCTTGCTTCGCTTCGCTCCCGCCATAGCCTTCTAACCTAACCTATTCAAGTCGGTTCTGCCCAGAGAGGTCTTGCTCGCTCGCTTCGCTCGCTCGCTCACTCATATTTATATCATAATATAGTATTTATCTTATAAAAAATAATTATATTGTTTGATAAGGTTGTGTAATGAAAAAATAAAATTACAAAATTCATTGAATTGATTTTCTGTCGAATTTGTTTCTTTCAAGTAAATAGTTAAAAAAAAAATATATACGGAGCAAAAATACAAGGACCAAATAGTATATGAAACATTTTCTGTGAAACAAAATTCTGTAATTTTTCAGTCTGTAAAACAAGGGGACACCTATTTGCACACTTAACCCACCTTTTGAATAAATTTTCATGATTATGCAATTCTCCAAAGCGGTGACAGGCAGAATAAAAGGTGAAGATTGTCAATATCATTAGCGTTTGACATAAGTTGACTGGAAAGTTAGTTATTGTTTGTTATTTTTGGAAAAATATGAAAGATTGGAAATCTGCTACAGCCTAAGCGTTCAATTTGTGCAACTACTAATAGTACATTATACATCGAGGGGATAAAGCACTGTTTTATGTCACGGGCGCGATATTGACTCAGGATTTAACTCCCGAGCGTAGAGAGGGTGTTACGAGTTAATTCCTGAGCGAAGCGAGGGAATTAAAACAGAGTCCTGAGTGCAGCGGGGCATTGAAGCTCGCCCAAGATGAAAACAGCTTTATTCCAAAGGAGAATACTCTACTTTATCACCTTTTCTTTGTTTTGCGTATATGGGGGATATCCCAGAAGTTCCATATTTTCTAGTTCCATATGGATCTACCGAGATATTCATTTTGAAGGAAATGTCCCAGATGTACCATAAGGAACTACTGGTACATATTAATATTAAAAGTCTACCTCTGCTTAATATGACCTTTGTATATATATTTTTTATTTTACATAATTGGCCACTTCTTCTCATTGATTACCTACATTAGTCTTTGACCTACTACATACTTCAGTTAACATTGTCAAGTATATGACACTTCAGATTGTACGTTGTTTCACAAGTGATCGTGTCCCTCGGTAAAAAATGTGTTTTACGATAGTAAATCGCGGCCGAAGTAAGCACGACGTGTTACAACATCTCGGGCACGAATATTGTTTTTACTCAAATTTTAGTAAAACTAAAACCCATAATATGTGCAGTGCCAACCCTAGCGTTTTCTAAGATTTTGCAACACTGATAACGGGGTATGCTCCGAAGATACTAAACTGATTTAAAACTAAAATAAAAACAAAACCAGGTATAAATCCTAGTATGTAGTTCCATATGGAACTATTGGGATCATTTATTTGACATATTATACATATGTACCGATTGTTCCATATGGAACTAGAATTATGGAACTTCTGGGATATCCCCCGTATATGGCTTGTAGTCGCCAATTCGATTTTCAAATAAGTTCTTTTTGGTTGAGGTAACTATAAAAAATTTCATACAAATTCAAATCACATTATTAACCAGCGGCGTATAATGACTTTAGGTGAGGATTGCATGTAGTTGGGCAATTTCGAGCATATGGTGTATAAAGAGTATTATTTATGTATTAATTATGTCCCTGCGACATCTAATAAATCATAAGTCGTTAACTATAACGATGGTAAATGACATGTCTCCGTATAACCATAGAAACGCTTTCTATCAGACAGTTCCTTATAATAGCCGCTTAATAACTGCCATCAAACTGCGGTTTCTCTCGATTTCTCCAACCAATAGCCTTTGAGTGCCATTGACCCTTGATGGGGACAATTTGTCATACACAGATAGAGGTATAGTATAGGAAAGCGAGGCAATAAAGTAAGGAATGGCTACTAGGCGTCTATTATACGACGGCAAACAATATTGCTTCACGTGTTAACGTATTGTCAACTTTTTGATAGCTCTTATTAACTTGACAGTAATGGTGGTCGAGCTAAGTACATTGTTGCCTAGGCGCGGAAAGTAAGGGTTTTCCTGACGATGTGGTTAGCTGGCCGAACAATAGCGAGGCCTGCTAAAATACGAGTTAGGAAATCCTTGTTTCCGCCGCGGCATACATAATGCTTTTCTCAAACATGTGAGGAAATAACACAAATACATAATTACAGGTATTTTTGAATACCAGAGCAAATTATTTTAGAATGTGTCCGTTTTGTATTCAATGAGCGAAATATGAAACTCCATTATGTCCTTGTAATTAGGTATAGGTACGAATTTAAAATTTAATTCGAACAAAATAAAGTTGCAAAATCGTTTAACATATTTCAAGAGTTGTTAGTAATTCTGCAGGTCTGCCTACCCCACTCTGGGAATAAGGGCGTGAGCTTATGTATGTATGTATGTATGTTTCAAGGACATATTGAAGTTTGATATTTATCAACTCATATGGTTTTTACTGTCTAGAACAGAGGCCCTGTGGTGAATAGAAATGACTTAGTCGGTAGATTATTTCTAACTATTCCTACCGTCGAGCAACAGTGTTCGCATTGTTGTGTTACGGTGTGGGGATAAGACAACCGGTAAAACAAATGGCAACGCATTTGCGGTATTAGGATTGCAGTCTTGAGAATGAAAATGTCTATGGGTCGCAGAACCCACTTTGTACCATCAAGTGGCATAGACCTTTTAAGCCTTTTTTTTTTAAATATAGTCGTTGATGTTAAACCAGTGGTGCGGATATCCGTCAATTGCGTTGAAATATAGAAAACATTCGTGATAACTATAAACAAATACTGGCACTCGTCACAGAAATATTTGCCCGGAACAGAACCCGAGACCGAACCGCTAGCTTCGCAGGCAGGGTTAGACCCGCCATACACGGTCTGCTTTAAGACTGCGCCGAGCAAACGCCGAGCGTCCAGTGGCGCCCTCATTACTATTATTGTGTTTTCTAATTAACTAAAGAATTTCCTTGCAATCAGACGATACGTTTTTGTAGCGCAAGTAAAAACACAATTTATGGGATACGTAACAAACTTTAATAACAATTACCCTTTGACTAGTCAGCTTAACGGGAAAAGGTGGCCACTTTTTTCCGTTAAGTTGATAACTCGATGCGGATTTGTTATTAAACTATGTGATATATATACCCTATAAGTTGTGTTTTCATTTGTAGTACAAAAACATACCGTCCAATTTCAAGAAAATACTTCAGTTTATTAGAAAACACAATAAAAGTAATGAGGGCGCCACTGTACATCTGGTGTACGCTCGGCGCAGTCTTAAGCAGTCAGGACCTGCACTTGGTTGCTATTGGACAATCTGCACTTTCTAGAGCAACCAGTCAGTCAGTCCTGACTGCTTAAAGCAGTCCGTGTATGACGGGTCTTGCTGTTCCATAAAGCAGCGACCATACCAATGCTTAAAAAACGGTGACGGTACGAAATCGCAGTGACGCGTCGTATTAGCACCGTTTTTGACGCATGCTCTCCACACCGGTGCTCAAAATTCGCAGACGGTGCGTAAACAAAAGAATGTGTCATAGTAATAACATGGCGTTAATTTTGACGTACCGTGATATACGCAACGTTAAGCAGCGGTGTGGGGAGCGTGCGTCAAAAACGGTGCTAATACGACCCGTCACTGCGATTCCGTACCGTCACCGTTTTTTAAGCATTGGTGTGGTCGCTGCTTTATTCATCGTTATTATGTAACTGAAATAATAGAAAATTAATATCAACCGATCCCTTGATGCCAGCCAACGCGTAATGGTCGGATTGGGAAACAAAGCTCGTCCATTTCCCGTCCGGCCTTGAGTCTAGGTCACTGGTTTATTTAGATCTATTGTTAGTGGCCTAGGTAGTCTAGGTACATAATGGGTTGAGTCAGCAACTTTGGTTTCATGTTGCTGTCTGAAATGAGAAACGTATTAATAATTAATTGAAGGTGTTTATGTACACAAAAATGCTTTATGGAATTGTTATTGTGTGTGTTGTCTTACCCACCATAGGACTGTGTCTAGGGCATGCAGTACCGGGCCCGGTTCCGATAATTCCATTTCCCGGTTCTAGGCAGGGACGGTACCGGGACTCCCGGTTCTCCCGGTTCTTTTTTTTTTACCTCAAATCACTACCACTCATTAACATTTGAAAAATAAAACGATTAAAAAACTTTATGAAACTTATTTTTTTATAAATATGCAATAAAATCATGCACGTTTTATTTTCTTAATTGAGTAAAACACTTACTAGAAAGTTGTTTGTTCTTCCTTTGATATTTTTTATTTACAAATCTAGAGATCAGTTATTGCACATATGCCACGAAATATGATGGATGTTGATGCGATGTTGCAGCTTGATATTGGTGACACGCGCCACGATATTTTTTTGATGTTCATGGAAAGAACCGGGAGAACCGGGATGTAATCTTAAGTACCGGTTCTTTAGCCACTATGAAATTCCCGGGAATTACAGAACCGGGATTTCCTAGGAGGACGCCCTAACTGTGTCACAGTGACGTTGTGGTTCAAGTCGTAAGAAGTGACACACAAATTGGACGTAGTTATGCAAACGGGAACCAACCCACAAAGATTTGACAGTAAAATGTCAACTGTAACGCTGAATACTGTGGGTTGGTTCCAGTTTGCAAAATCTTTGTGGGTTGGTTCCCGTTTGCATAACTACGTCCAATTGTTTTATAATGTCACGGTAACGTTCTATGGCGGGTCAGCGTTCCTTTGGTCTGATAGTATCTCTATAGTTTAGTCCTCTGTTGTTTTACAGTAAATTAATTTTTTGCTGGCCTTTTGTTTGAATGTAGGTACTTGAGTCTGTTCTTTGAGAGCAATAATATATTATCCAGCATTGGGCGCAAAAATATCGGACACGTCTTTATTACTAGAATGAAACCATACCTACATTGCGACCGTCAATGTACAGCTAATTTTCGTCATAAAACTGACAAAGTTAAAGTTCCTTACCTAATTTTAGTTTTTAATAGGAGTACACGTTTTAGTGAAAACGCCCCGTTAGCGGAAAGTGATATAGTCCCAGACTATGCTCTAGCTAGGGTTGTTAAGTAGTAGATAGCGACGTACAGTAAAGGAAAATGATTCCTTGACCACATTGGACTGTGTCAAAGTGACGTAATCAGTCAATAACGTAGGAGATTTCTCATGATTTTATTTACAGTGGCACTTTGACATAGTTCAAAGTGGTCTCTGCTTAATAATCGATAAATCGTTACACAAGTCAACATATTATTTGTATTAACAAAACATACATGGACTTATATGTTAGGTTATACTTCAGCTAATAAAAATACCCTCCCTCCCCAACCACCTCCCCTCATCCAATATGAGAATTCATCTCAATACTATTTGCACGTATTTTATTTCTATTTATTAAGTGAAAACTTTGCCAATCGCATCGTTATTTAATTTCGAACGAAAAGAAAACAGTATCCATTATTAACAGCATAATATTTACCTAGTCGGTCCTTAAGTTCTGTCACAAAGGTTTATTATAATTTTAAAAATAAATAATAGAGTTTCATAAACTTGTAGTACATCAATCAAAACCTTATTTTATATAGAATAAAAAAAGCGAAATTTGAGTTCGTTACTATTGCAATCATTTGGTGTACGAGCTTTAAGCATTCCCATTCGGGGCAGGAAAGCATGTGTCAAAACACGCACGACCACGATACTGATAACGGCTACAACTTTCGTAAGAGTTCTCGTATTGAGTTGAAATTTGCGTGACATATTGACCAGACTTTTATCTTTAAATACTGATACGAATGTATTCCAAGCAACTAAAGATCCGCTTATACTCCGGTCAATCTTCATGTCTCATTAAATTGACCTTACGATTTCACATCAATTTGCAGAAATACGAAAACAGACCAACTTTCGTGCTTCATAAGCTGGTTTTTAAGTTTCGTTACGATAATAATGCTGGTCTCTGAACATACCCAGAGATGAGGAGCTTCATAATATTAAATAGAAAATTTTCCTGGTTAACAATGACTAATCTTTAAAGCGTTTTCAAAAAGTGAAATTTTTAGAAAACTCGTGCGTGTTTTAATCTGTGCCGGCCGTGAATGTTAAAAGATCGTATCGGAAATTGCGGCGACTATGTGGAATGATGATTAGTTCCTAAAAATGTACTTTAATTAAGCTTTTAAATTTAATTTATTTTAAAATTAAAAAATAAACAAGAATTAGTTTTATTTGACTAAACCTTTGTGACAGAACTTAAGGACCGACTATGTAATAAGTAACTTCTTGAACACTAATTCCATTCGCATCTATACTCTAGAATTCCTTTGTTGTCTTTGCAGATTCACCTTGAAATAAGTCAGTCAATATTCGGTATAGACGTGTCGTGTATACCCGATGACCTGAACTAATGTGACTGTCAAATACATAGACGCTTTACCCGAATTTTCTATTATTATGTATAGGAAAACGGTTTTTTGATGACTTCATTTGGGGATGAAACTGTTTTATGGAGGTAAATAATTCATGAAAGTTAGGATATTGTTTGATATTGTAGTGGCAGGCAGCGGGTTTATATAATAAGGGCTTCGAAATGTCGAGATCAGCAGGGTAGTGATTCTCTGAACAACGACGGTCGGACAGACGGACGAGTGAATGAAGCGGCGAGTTTAATTAGTTCCGTCAGTGCGAACAAAACATATTTTAGCGCGTGCATTTTCAATTTAGCAGCATGGTTTCTGTCGATGGATCTGCTTAATTGAAATTGCACGCGCTAAAATTATTTTTTGTTCGCTCTGACGGGACTACCTAAACTCGCCGCTGCGATTTCGCTCGTTCTGCCACCCGTCCGATGTTTTTGAGAATTTTATCTTTAAACCTACGCTACGAATTTTTTACCTACGCAACAGGTTTTTTTTAATTGCTAAAGTAATTCAAGAGGTAGGTTTTTATACAATGAATTCTGCTTTATGTACGGATGTTACAAAGTACTCACAAAAACTGAAGCGAAGCGAGGACGTGTCGCTAGTAATACCATATGCATTTATTTTAATCAATTGTCGCAGACTAGGTCCCATTCTGCCGCAGTCTAGCCAATTGGTGTGTGTCAAGTGAGCGTACTCGCGCGGCTGTATGGGCTATTATTCGACGACGATCATGCGGGCAGATACCGCCGCACACCGCGTAGGGCTGTCAGTTGGGAGCCCGTTGTTTTCCATCAATGTTTAAGACTGCACCGAGCAAACGTCGAGCGTCCAGTGGCGCCCTCATTACTATTATTGTGTTTTCTAATTAACTAAAGAACTTCCTTGCAATCAGACGATACGTTTTCTTAGCGCAAGTAAAAACACAATTTATGGAATACGTAACAAACTTTACTAAAAATTACTCTTTGAGTAGTCAGCTTAACGGGAAACGGTGGCCACTTTTTTCCGTTAAGTTAATAACTCGAAGGTGAATTGTTTTTAAACTATGTGATATATCCTATAAGTTGTGTTTTCATTTGTAGTACAAAAACCTACCGACCAATTTCAAGAAAACACTTTAGTTGATTAGAAAACAAAATAATAGTAATTAGGGCGCCACTGTACATCCGGCGTACGCTCGGCGCAGTCTTAAGGCATAATACTACTATTGCTTGCTAGCTATCTATGTAGCCTAATTTAATTTACTTTTTGATATCCTTGTACCACATTTTATTGACATGTAAATTGGCTTTACGAATAAATTATTATGATTATGTTTAATCATCAGATGAGACGACGACTACTGTTAGACACATACATACATACATATACATACCTTCACTCCTTCATTCCCAGAGTGGGGTAGGTAGAGCTTCAGAATTACCAACAACACTAAAAAATTGTTGATAATTCTGTAACATTTTGCACAATTAGGCTAGGAATTTACCAGTGTATTAAAGACAGGTTGCAAGCCCATTGCCTAAAATACTACAAGCCTTTATTCCCTTAGTCGCCTCTTACGACATCCACGGGAAGACACGGAGTGGCACTATTCTAACCCGGCAACCACCCGTTAACCACTATTAGACACATAGACATTATTATACTAGCGTAATAGACAAAAAAACTCATATTTCAGGCGTCTCCAAAACAGGCATGTCTTAATGTCTTTAATAATGTGTGTCAGATTCTTCGAGGAATGACATAAATACTGAATTTTTCTTTCGCTATCTCTTTCGTACAGTCAAGGACTTTAATAGTTAAGCCACTATGGAACCCTGTCGCATAACGTTTATCATTAATTTTAGCGTAATTTCTTTCATATGGTTTGACGCTGTCATTATGACAGGGTTCCATAGTGGCTTAACAATTAAAGTCCTTGACTGTACTCGTATTCGTGTTGTAAGCGATTGCGCTCTCGCTTGCACAGTCACTGTGTCTATTACGCTAGTATATTAATGTCTATGGTTAGACATAAATCTTCCCTAAGAATCTACGGCGGTTTTGTGCTACTCTCATTTTGTTTCCCGTGATCGCGGTGGATAAAGCACCCGTCTTTCTCGCACTTAACTGGTCAGAAAGTGACAGATATTCCACTTCGATAAACACGACCATAATATAGGCCACACATCGTCTTTTAGAATTCCCTTGTAGACTAGGGTAAAGTGACAGCCCTACTATATACAGGGGGTTAGGTAGTTGCGCGGCCTTGGCGACCTAGGTTCGCCAAGCAATTATTGCCCAAGTAGTTCTAACCCGGTGAAGCCTTTGTTCTGATTCAGATACGGCGCCAAGTCAGGTTCGAGCAGTGCCCGAGTGATTCATATCGCCAAGTTTGATGTAGAATTACAAATCTATAATTTTGCAATAATTCTGTTATATAAGGATTAAAGTTGAATAAACATTTATTTTATACGGAAAAGACAATACTAGCAGATAGTCGATTGATCAGAGGCTCTTTACTACCTTTTAAAACCATATTCGTTTTTTTCTAAGTTGTTCCACCCCGCCTTAGCACGGGTAAGATATTTTTTAATTAAGTACACATTAACTTTCCAAAAAAAAAACCACACACCTCATCAAAACACTGTAGTTTATAAGAACAAAGCGCACATACACAAGTCGCTGCCGCGTTTTATATTTTTTAAAGATTGTATTTCAAAAAAAGAACAATCTCCATACAACACTCTGTATCAGTAACATGTTCAAAGGCGTTTTTTACCCGCATGGCGGCCGCAACCTAACCCAATCTCTCGCGACACGAGAGAGGCCGGCCGAAAAACGCCCGAGCGCCGCATAAAGAAACGCGTTATTATCTGTGGCAGAATAAAATTCTTTCGGGAATGGAAATTTGCCATTGGCGCGTAACATTTTAATTGTGCGGAAAAAACGATTTTATATTTGAGTTGAAATTGTTAAGACGGTGTGAATCCGCTTTATTTATGTAATGTACTTAGTAACTAAGTTAGGTATATACTTGATAAGGGCCTTTTTTCATATTTTTGGGCATACGGTGCTAAAGATAAAAGACACAATTTATGAAACTTCGGAGCGATTATTTCCGAAGATAAAAAGAGTATTTTAACGTTTGCTAATTGATTATTTATCGAAATATTTATAACTATTATACACTCGCGGTCAAATAATTCGGGTCAGAGTGCGTTTTTCATACAAACGAGGCTATTTCGAAGCCTTGGTTCCTCGCCAGGGGATGCTTGTAGTGAAATCTGATGATGGATACCCCGAGCATCGATACAGGACTTCCAGAGTGCCTAGGACACCCAACTGATTGAATCTGCGGCTAACGCCGGAATTGTGCATCTTCTGAAGATGCAAAAACATCTAAAATGACAATAATATGTAAGGAAATTCAAATGCTGACTCAAACTCTCTCGCTGTGGTGTCAACTGATTGTGCTATCAGTTAGGTATCTTAAGAACTATTGACCTCCTCTATTGAACCTTGGAGTATCCACCATTAAACCTCACTCAAAACAACCCCTGGCTAGGGACCAAGGCTTCGAAATAGCCTCGTTTGTATGAAAAACGCACTCTGACCCGAATTATTTGACCGCGAGTGTAGTTACTAAAATACCAAACTAAGTATTGGCTTATTCTTCAAATTTTATCATGTACCTACTTTTTGAGTAAGTGCCTATGACCTGTGACATCGGACCACAACCAAGCTATAAAGCAAATAAAGATTTCCATAAAAGTGGAATTGTAAACTTAACATGTACCAAATTCACAATAAACTGTCTATAATTAATTACCGATCCTACATATCGTTAATTGAATACAAAACGGACACATTTCATAATGAGTCAGTGTTGCATTTTAAAATTAGAAGCTATTCGTATAAGATTTTTAATGCAAGAGCAAATTATTTTGGAATGTGTCAGTTTTGTATTCAATGAGCGATATATTAATGTGCTTGTATTTGTAGTGTACTATCAAGCCATTCGCTGAGTTGATTGTTGTCAGCAATGAATCATTCCGTTATTAATAGTGATATTGTATTAATCATTAATAATATTAGTTGCATTTCCGTCGCTGACTCACGGGGTCAATGGCCTGAGCTGTCATCCTTGTAAGAAACAAAGAAGTCATACACACATCTATGTTTATTACTCTATATTTTTAAGTAACTTACTTTCCATTTCGTATTTATCGTTTTTCTGAAGGGTTGGTTCTGTGATCATACCAAATTTCTTTTATGTTTTACCGTTTTTAAGATACAATAAACATAAAAATACGTTGAAAAAAATGCTTCTTGGAAACCCCTTTTATAATGTCACTTTCTTGAAAAAATAGTAATGTGTTGTGACGCTGTAGTAACACACAACGTAACACATTCTGAAAAAAATATTGCTTTTTAAAACGTAACGTACAGATAGACAGATGGACGGAGACGGACAGCTTAGGCTAATAGACTAAGTTGGGTCCGGTTGGATACCCTTCGGGTACGAAATCCCCTAAAGGACAAGACTCAGTACTTTAGTCCCAAAATTATGTACCTTTCATACACCATCCAGACCTAACTAACGTATTCTGACACGAAACTGCATGCGTTACTTGCGAACGCAGAGCTCAAGTTCCACTGGTAACTAGTCGATTAGTCTTTTATTGCACAAGTGTCACAACACGGGAATGTTAAGCCACTGCTACTCTTCATAATTTAGCCGAGTAATACATACTGGATATACGAGTATAACCGACTAAACCAGATTTGCATTGCACGGCCAAAATACGAAGTAGCTGTAAGTACCTATTAGAGCTAAAACTTCTGTAATAACGACGCGTACCCTGGGAAATTGTCAAAAGGGCTGAATGTAGTATGTGCTGATTTTAGTGGTTTTAATAAGAGCAGATATGAACAAACTAGAAGTGGTAGTCGCAAACTGTAACGAGTTTGGAGGTTATATTGTAATACTAGCGACCCGCCCTCGTTTCGCTTCGGTTTATGTAAGTTTTCTGCAACACCCCTACATAAAACAGATTTTATTATACATAAAAACTCTCCTCTTATGAATAGCACTATCTATTAAAAAAAACCGCATCAAAATCCTTTGCGTAGTTTTAAAGATCTAAGCAGACATAGGGACAGACAGACAGCGGGAAGCGACTTTGTGTTTTGTAGTGACAAGCAATTTTATCCTTTTATAATATTTTTTTTCACTTATAAAGGCCAACCAGCATAAATAGGCACCTTGTGAGCTCTGAGGCCGACCCCATGATAGAAGAATAGTGATTGCGCTATTGTGTTCCGGTAACGGAGAAACGCTGTAATACTAAGACTAGTATAGAGACATTCCATCTTATTCTTGAGTAACCCTTTTGCAATATCAGGATCGCAAATGATTGCCAGCACAATTGAGAATGCACGCGCTAAAATGTGTTTTGTTCACTCTGACGGGACTGCTTAAACGCGCCGCTACGACATTCACTTGTTCGTTCGTCCGACCGCGTTTTTAAGAGAATCCCACCCCAGATGGCCTGAGCTCGTTTGCCTTCTCCATGATGTAAAAGGTAGTAAATAAAAATGTAGCGATTCTAACTCTGAGAGGTGTAAGGCTTTAAGCTAGTATTTTCACCGAAATTCATGCTTTATTTATATACCGGAACAACAAAATATCATAGTGACATGGGTCTTTACTATTATAATCTTGATTTAATCGGTTGTACACCGTATTAAGATCAGTGGTTCGCAACCTTTCCGTGTTCCCGACTCCGTCCAATCGATGCATAGATAGGACCGTTATGTACCGACGTCGATGCGTAGATAGCGTCGTTAAATGTACCGTGTCACGTCCCCGCGTTACGGCCCACGTGCGAGATCGAGATACCGGTACAGAGACGGTACATGTACCATGTTAACGCTGGGAACTACAGCCATATCGGATTAAAAGTAAGCTTACCCATGTTAAGTGTGTAACGAAACACCAAGGCTCAAGTTGCCTTAGGATTAGGAATAATGCAGCCGTATTAATGCACAGACGTTGCGCTTATATCCGTCCGTCGTAAGCAATTATTGTTAACAGTTGGTTTATGAATATTTAGTTGTTAACGCTTTTTTCTTACTTGCTTTGTTTCGGAGCGCAATAACTACAAGTATTGAATTTATAGATACCCCGAATTTGTGACCCTACTTTTAGAACTGATAAATCCTTAACACGATTTCCATTAAAATTATCTAAGACTACCGTGATGATACAAAGAGATACACATATACTCGTACACATTTACATATATACTCACGGTAAAATTATACTATCAACGTTTGTGTTAGGGGTTAAAAATGAGACATAGAATAACTATATTAAAAAAAACAGTTGTGCTAAGCTGAAACACTGTAAGCAATAGAGTTCTGGCCATTAACGGCTAGACGGTGCAAAAACAAAATAAAATAAAGATAGTTGTTGTTACCATTTAAGCTGGTCAAAAACTAGACAATAACCTAAAAAATACGTTCTCTAAAAGGTAGAAAGTTTACTTAAATATGTAACATATCAAGAGAACCATTTAGATTTACACTCTGAAGATGTGTAAATATGTATATATTTGTAAAACGTGTTCGAGATTCAGCTACAGCAGTAACTGTCAGCGAGAAACGCTTCCAATATATCATATTACCATTTAATAAAAAATCTGTCGCTCGGAAAAATGTTGCCGACGGCTACTCGCCAGTCGCAGACCATTGGTCCTTTCGGTATTGACATCGGACACGTGTTCTCACATACGTGTGAACCAAGAAAGTCCTTTTCCACTTTTAGACTCTATTGGTATAATGTTAAGGTCCAAAACTGGTGATATAATTCTACATTGAACAATTTACATTTTCAGTAATTTAAGATATTCCATACGTACAGGGGAGTTATTCTGTGTCGTCGCATCATTTTGTTCGATTTCCAATTCACATTTAAAACCATATAGATCTTACCCCATTACTCAATGAAATGAAAAGTTGATTAAATTAAGAAAGCAATAGAGCTAGCTATATAAATACCTTAAATCTATCTTTTTCACTGATTAGAATTCAGCAGCAATTTTGCTAGGGTAGGTAACATACATAGACCTAAGGTCTGGCTGATAAGTTGTACAGTCGAGTTCATAAATATGTGTACACTTTAGTACCTTGTCTATTTAATGTCATGTTAAGACTGCTATATATGAAGGTTCTCTGTCGTTTGCCCGAAAGTCATTTGCCATAATTCTATCACTTGCCATAATATTCATTCGCCATAAAGGCATTCTTTCTGAAATCGTGAACTATTCAGAATTGTTATAAAACAAACCTAACCTAACCTATTGGGCTTCATACGATGGCATGTAAAAATTACCTGAAAGGTTTACAGTTTCAGAAAAAAATGCTTTATGGCAAATTAACATTATGGCAAGTGACACAATTATGGCAAATGAAATTTGGGTAAACGAAGTGATCCGATATATGAATTGTCACAGCGATTAAAGTGACAAGGTACTAAAGTGTACCCATATTTATGAACTCGACCGTACGCTTCTAGCAAGTGACAGTTCTTTTGTAAAAGAGGGAGACAAACGAGCATGCGGGTTACCTAATGGGAAGCAATCACCACCACCATAAACACCAACCACTCAAGAAAAAAAATAGACTAATCGAAAATGATTTTCGAAATCTAAAAAAGTCTATGGAACTGACATATGCGCTTGACACCACCTTACGACAATCCATTTTCGATAGCGATAACGTTCTCGCGACGCATCTTCTCTGGGGCATATTTTATTCATTACGTAATCACCGTTCAAAATTCTACAATTCGTCACGACTAACACTTTGGCTTCGGGGAATACTGCCACGTACGGGCTGACTCGACAAACCTTGTTATTCGGGAGCGGGCTCATTTCACTTTCGAGCGAACGCAAGTCATCCGGGCGAAATAACTCGAGTCGGGTGCCGCGCTAGAATAGGACCCCGTGCCAGCAGTCAGCATTTCGAGTTACTATAATTTGCGAAATGCTCGTGACTTTTTTCTGATTATTGGTGTTCTAGTACTGGGAGATGCTAAAGATAGAGCAAAAGTGAAGGAAATAAGAATGACCCGCGAGACATTACGTTTATTCACAATATGGCATTTTCTGTAATCTTCCGTGTGTCAAATTGCACTCTGTGCAGAATTTTTTTAACCTTTTTTATCTTCACCTAAAAAAAAAACGTAAAATATTTTTGAATGATTCAAATGTTATTCCAAAATTAAAATAACCTTGCAAGCGCCTTCAAAGCGTTCGAAATTTTATCACCAATTATGTCTTCGGCATCTCCCGCGTCGTAATCGCTAATCACGATAGACCCCTCACAATTATTGATAATAAACCCCTCAAACTCGAGTATTTAAAGCCTTTGATGTACTTTAAACGTCGCTCTCCCCTTTTCTTTATTTGTTGCTCTAAATACTGTTAAGAACGATTTTCTCTGAGCGCCTTTTCCTTTGTATCGTACAATGGCCCGTTTCAGGAAAATTATCTGGACACACCTATTTTGGAGATCAAAAAAAGGATTGGTTTAAGGCTTTGAGGATTATGTACACTCTGGTAAAAGATTTTTTTTTGTGACAAGTGCCCGAAAAGGGTATTTTTTTTTAAGGGAGGCCTACCTCTACACCGAAATGGTAGAAAGTGGCTAAAGAAGAAGAAGAGAACACGCGAGTCATTGATTTGTCTTTATCCAAGAAATGTCTTAGGTTGTAATCCGCAAATTCCGATATCTCTATAATTATCAGCTGTGTTTTTTTTTTAAGGGGTGTTCCAATATTACCAGAATTCTTTTTAACCCAGACATATTTAAACATACATACATACATACATACATAAACTCACGCCTTTATTCCCAGAGTGGGGTAGGCAGAGCTACAGAATTTCCAACAACTATTTGATAATTCTGTAACCACATTTTGCTCACATATTTAAAAGGGTTTCTATAAGTTGTAACTTGTGTATCTGTGTTTCGTTGAAAATTGAAAATATTTATTCAGTAAATTGGCCATATGAGGGCTCTTTTACACGTCGGTAATATAGAGTGAATCTACCAGCGCTTCGGACAAGACTTCGGATAGATATGATTTAGATGTGGTTTTTCTTCAAAGAAGGCTGGTTATCAGTTGGTGCGTATCTAGATTTTATAGGAATTGGTTGGGTCCTTCCTTAATGAGATATATGCTCTGAAAGGAAGGGTCACCATTTATATTGAAGATTTCCAATATTAACGATCATATAATTGTGAAAACACATGTAGTAAGGCAAGCCTCATCGATTTAGCTGTATGTATAGAAATTCCGGAAATCCGGAACGTTTGAAGGGCATCGTTAATTCATCTAAAGGACGAAAGGGATTCTTTGGGTCCGGTTTCTAATTATGGGTTCATGTTGTATATTTAGCTTGAAATTGTTCGAGAATTGGACATTGGCTAGGTAATATTCGAAACCTTTGTTTAGGTTATGGTATTAATAAGTTTAGTATCCATAGACATTTTGCGATGTCAAGACTAGGCATCACAGGCAGTTAGCCTACTAAGCTATCGGTCACAGGTTTGTTTCCCGTTGTAAGCAATTTAATTGACGTCTCTGAGTGCGTTAATGTGTGTGA
Organism: Acleris laterana; assembly: GCA_963966035.1. Taxonomy (NCBI): domain Eukaryota; kingdom Metazoa; phylum Arthropoda; class Insecta; order Lepidoptera; family Tortricidae; genus Acleris; species Acleris laterana. Next base: position 2,060,252 of record OZ014449.1, read on the forward strand.
AATTGTCCTCTAAAATTATTATTTTTGTTCTAAATACGTTGCCAACCCTGAGGACTAACTAAGATGGAATGGCTTATCTGAACACTAGAACAATGTGAACTGCTCGGCAGTAGGTTAAAAATCAACGAATATAAACTCAATGATATCATAAAGTAATTAAAATAAACCAAATTCAAATGCAGCGTCCTTCAGAGATTCACCAGTCTATTAACAACTCGATGGAAGTCCCGAGGCGAGGTCCTTTGATAGTCTTAGGTCTCTCAAAGGCCAGTCTGTATTATTCAGAGCGCCATTAGCCTCGGTTCGACTAACCGGTCTTAATTGTACAAGAAACTCGGTTTTCTGTGCATTTGGGTTTAGACAAACTTGATGATAGCCGCAAATTGAAGATAGCTTTGGAAATTCGACGGTAAATTATCAAAGTATACTACTGCTTACATTTTCCTTCGTATATTCCTTGAGCACACAGACACAGTTGAGACACTAGTTCGTCTTCAAACAAGAGGTATATCGCGCGGCTTGCATGTGTGCGTGACTCGTCCGTACGCACCGCGAGCCACCACAAGCAAGCTCAACAGGACGTACCGAGCTGGTTTCGTTCATTGAATACAAAACGGACACAATCCGAAATGAGTCAGTATTGCATTTTAAAATTAGAAGCGCTAGGAATACGGTTTTTAATGGAAGAGCAAATTATTTTGGAATGTATTCTTTTTGTATTCAATGAGCGGTTTAGTGATGGTCGCGGCGTCACCGCGTTCCGTTCCTATTAAGTACGTTACCCTAGCACCCGAGCGGCAATAGGTACCAGAAACTATTAAAGGGCTGGAGACGAACTATTTGTCCATTTTACTTTGAAACAGCCTGCGTGGTAACTAGTAGGTTCTTTAGGTTTTCTTATCCTGGATACAATGCGATAACTCCCATGAAGATGTCATAGTTGGTTTTGATGTGTGCTCGCTTTCTCATTATTAATACGCCTGTCCGGCGAGCGAAGGTTGGAAGTCAGCTTCGAAATTCCAGCACAAAATTTCATGTTGTATGTAAGACCTTTAGCAAGCTCGCAAGCTTGCGCTCTGACCTCGGCACTCGTACTTTAAGAAGGTTCATTATGTACCAGTTATATAAATTACTATCATCATTTTATAGTACCATGGTAAATACAAGCTTTTGAGATTAGTTTCCCTAATGCTTCGATGGTTCGGTCATTTGGAAAGGATGGATGAAAGAAGATTGACGAAAGAGATATACAGATCGAAAGTGAGTGGACGGGTTGGAAGTGGCCGCCCTAGGCGTGTTTTATCGAGTCAAATCGGAGAAATACTTACTGGAAAAGGGCCGAATCTTAAGTACCCGAAACCGACGTGCGTGTATGACTCGATGTGTGAATGTGGAAGAAGCGAAAGAAATTTGTCAAGATCGTAGTAAGTGAAAAGAAGTGGTCTCAGCCTACCCCTCTGGGAAACAGGCGTGATTTAATGTATGTATGTGTATGTATATTCATTTAAGTATTTAGAAATAAAGAGAACGATTAAACCGTATTACAAACACATTACTACACTTCTAACTAGACTGTACAGCTGTATAGCTAACGAGCTTGTCGGGTGGTACAGTCGGATCGATCGTAGATATGGCACACAGATAGAGTTTTGGCAATTTGCAACTAGCTGCTTTGAGGCATAAACGTTGAGGTTGCAACGTGTTTGCATTTCCCTCCCTCCCCCCAACTCAAACCCCTTTATTTTTATCACGATTGGCAACGGGTTATTATACTTCTCATGTTGCAAGCGTTCAAATTTTGTGGTAATCGGTAATTAACCGTATTATAGGGTCGAGGACTATCTAACAGACAAAAATGCATGGTCTAAACCCGAAACATAGTCAATAATAATTTGATCAATTGCAAAAGCTTTATCTTGTCTAGGGGACACCGTTGATGTAGGAAAACTTATCGAAACTTTTATGTGATCATCTTGCACCGTGTTATGAACGGCTCCCGTGAGATGTCAAAAATACGAATTCTAAACGGACGAAGTCGCTGGCAGAAGCTAGTAGAGTAGACTGAAGGAATGAAGATAAAATCTACCATCGCTTCCCAAGCAAAGACCACTGTTGAAGAAAATAGCATATACGACTTCTATAGCTTTCTCGCTGGCCTAGATTAATCTAATCCGGACCCAGATTTAATGTATACAACACCTCCTAGTAGTATTCAACCCGCTCCCGCCCCCGCTACCGCTCCCGCCCCCGTAAACTACAAGTACCGTCATCAGTTGCAGTAGCTGGGAAGTTTCCCTGATTACCATCAATTAGGTGCAGGCGAGAGCCGTTCGACCCCAAAGGGTTTAGCCACGAGGGTGTTTATCTAAGGGTGGTAAACGATCCACTTTTCACTACTATCGACTATTGCTGCGTTCAAAATACTAAATTACTGTCTTTACCAGGTTCTCAAAAAACGATATTCGAAAACTCGTGTGAAGATAATAAAAACAATTCCCTTATTTGAATGTTTAGTTTCGAAATTCCGATATATTGAGAGTTTGGTATTTTAAGATACTAGGATTTTGGGAATGAACGATCTCATTGTATGTTAGAGTAAGACACAGGGCGTCTAGTGTACTCGGTAAAACCATATTACTTTTGAGATGTAATCGTATTGTTTTTTAACACGGCCGCCATTATTGATAAGTAAATAAGATATATCATAACGTTGGCTAAATATGCATGCTATGCTATGGTTGGCTGGTCGTTATATAATGTCATAAACAATATGGTTAAACCAAGCAGAATAGAGCCCTTGTAGTACTTAGCAATAAAAGATAATCAAATTTACTTTAGTTATAGAACGTGGGATGACTTTGATTCCTTTTAATAATATAGAATGAAGAAATAAGTGAGAAATTTCAGATCTATGCCGGCTTGTCGAAATTATACATATTCTTCTAATAAAGATTTTTCTCTAAAGCGGGTATATAGCTTAAATAAGTATTGAACTTCGATTTTGTTGAATAAGTAAAAGCAATTAACCCAATTAGGTACCTCCTAACTTTTAGTATTACCTTTGACAGTGCCAACAAAATGGCCGCCTCCGAAAACTTCATTACGCCTCGTAAAAAGTAACTACGTAACTTGAGCCTTTTTAATTACTCTTTGGCAATAAAAAAACTTGAAAAACAAGCCTAGTTAATAATTCTAGGTTCATTAGGACGAGGACTTAATGAAATAACACTTTGAAGGCAAGTAAATATTAATATTATAATAAATCAGGTTTCGTGGAAGGATTCGGTCTGCTCATAACGGTTAAGGTTGCTTAGTTAAAATGAAAAGTGGTTATTATTTTCATTGAAGTTGGCGCATATTATAATTTTACCTTATTCATTTATGGAATTGTAAATTTTACGTAAATAAAGTGTATTATGTGGCCGTCCCAGTTACAGACAATTTTATACGTTATTTGGTCGAGGACGAGTAGGTAAACATTCTAAACATACAATACCTACATGACCATATCCTATTTATATCTTTATTGTACACATAGTCCAGTATTAATTATACAAATAACCTTTCTCTTGAATCATACTATCTATTGATGAAAATCACATTAAAAACCGTTGCGTAGTTTGAAAGATAAAAGCGTAGATACTGAGGGTCAGACGGCGGTAAGTGACTTTGTTTTAGACTATGTATAGATGTATAGATAAAAAAAGATAAAGATAAAAGACATTTATTCAGTAAGTAGGCCGTACGGGCACTTTTACACGTCAAGAATCTACCAGCGCTTCCCAAGAGGAGACACTGCTGAGAAGAAACGCCGCAAAAAACTCAACAGTCAGTCATTTTTTAAATATATTACAATGGTACTACTTAATCTAGCATTATTATCATCATTAAATTTAAGAGTTAGGCTCTTGTCGGTGAAGTAATTGCCACTTTTCTCTACTCTGTGCTAGCTTTTTCACCTCCTGATACGACACGACATTGGCCTTCTGTCTTATTTGGTTGAAGTAAGTAAGCCTAGGTCTTCCTCTTACTCTTTTTCCTTCGACTTTACCCTCTAAAATGTTCAAAAAGAAACTATCATGCCGTATCAGTGTCCTATCATCTTTCCTCTTCTACATTTCTATATATATCTATATTTATTTATATCTAGCATTATATAAAGCAATAAATATTAAATTCAATATAATACCAAATAACATGCGTAGATCAGCAGGAGTATATAAGTACTTACATACTTGAATGTATTTATTTAAACTCTTTATTGCACATACATAATTACAATTATTCTATTGCCTTAAGTCTAGGATGTGCATTATGAACAAGGTGTCTTAGTTGAACGGACTATTAAACAATTTTCGCTAAAGTATTCTTTGTCCCTTTCTGTCAGATTAAAATTTCATAATGACAGATAAAGACAGAGCATATTTCAAGCACACTAGCTATTTCGCGTTTATTAGTAAGGATTTTTGTCACTATACTTACATTATGTAGATTTATTTGTAACACTTTACGTTACTTTACTCATTTTAATGTTCTCGTATTGTTCTATATGAGTGATTTTGGATCTCGTACTACCTAAAGGCAATTTACTATTCACCTGTAATTTCCGTGATGTCGAAACAACTGTTGTCATTTCGACATCGATCCGGAACTCAATTAGGGTGTTTTTGACAGGCTCTAATTGGTGTGATAGCTTTAACAGGTAACAGTTGGAATGGAAATAATATTAATAATGCAACAAGTTAGGAAACTATTTCATAATAGTTACGTGGACAGTAATGGTATTGTTCTGAAATATGTTTTGGTATTGTTATTATGGTTTCAAGCCTCCCCGTTAATATAATAAAGGGATTTAATATAATTAGTGGCCATCTTCACATTATAATATGTTGTTATTTTGAACGTTTTGTGTGTAAAGTTTTAGTGGTGGTATGATCTTGTGTAAGGTCCGTCCGGATCGCTACCACCATCTTATCCTTTAAGCTACCGCCACGCAGCAGTTTTCGCATTGTTTTGTTCCGGTGTGGGGATAAGAAAACCGGAAGCATTACTAGCACGACGTTAAAGTGACAAGGTACATAAATGATCATTTATTTATGTTGACTGTACCTACCAGTAATAAGCGTAAAACATCTAATTACTGGCTTCTAAAATACCAGTTACTTGCACATAGTGATTGTTGAGTTATCGTCTCTATTGCCTTATGTTAAAGTTCATGGGGCGAATAATTGGTAGGTGGCCAACAATAGGGCAGTTCACTCAATATTGAAATTGCAAATGTCCATAAGCTCTCTAAGGCTTGTTTCACACGTACCACAACCACACCACAACGCAGTGACAAAAAGTGGTTGCGACAAAAAATATATTACCACTGACGTTAAATTGTGGTTCATAGAAATTACCGTCCGACCACATCGCAGGTGGTTGCGATGTGGTGTGGTTGTAGTATGTGTGAAACCAGCCTAAGCTTTATCTACTACTTACTATGTAATTTTTTTGCGTTTTTCGTTATGAAATAATAAATTATAACAACACTACCTTTGGTTCTTTGCAAGAGACATGTTGACTCCTAATCTCGTGGGATGCGGTTTTAACAAAATATTCCTAGAGTAAGATAGCTTCAAAATTCACGCGACAGTAACTTTGTAACACTGAAAAGTCAATGTTCACTGTTATAGAATAAGGTGTTATATCGAAACCAGTAACGATAAAACATACTGCATTACAATATTGAAGCAGCGAAGTGTCGTTTACAATAGACAGCATCGTAAATTAGACAGGACAATGCTGGCTATGCCCGGAATTCTACCCTTACGAAGTAAAAGGGCCTATCTATCATTAAGTCACTTTGGAAAATGCGACCTTATTCGTTTTATTACAAGAAGTCAAGTATCGTGTGGCTGTTAAGTTACATAAAGGCCCCTTTTAAATTAAAACGATAGAATTAGCATAATAAAAAGGGCATTCGTGTGTCGATCGTAAATATTGTTTTATAGCGATGCGCCGATTTTCAAGGATAAGGTTTCGAATTAAAATGAACCTTATTGCGACGTTGGATTCTCATTGCTTTAATACAAATAAAATGGTAGCAATTATCAGAATAGCGTAAACGCCATCTACCGTTGGGTCCTTTTTCATTTAAACGTGACGGCAGTTACGTTGTTATTGCATTTTTTTAAAATAATTATTGTCGACGTAACTCACATTTGCGGTGATATGCCCCACATAGTTTGAAATGCCTGTGACATGTCGTATGTTATCGTAAATTATTATTGCGTTGCGCTTAAAATGTTTGAAATTACCCGACGCCGTGAAATATGATAGCATTCGAAATTAACGACTTAACGTACGTCATTGTTACATAAACAACAATATCAACATACATACGTAATTAGATATTGAGTGAGTGTACCCAGATCACTGTAAAGACAATCAACCAATGAGATGCTTTTACGGCATTATCGAATTATTTAAAGATATAACAGACATGTATATTTCCACATACGGCAGTCTTTGTGTGACAAGGATGATGACATTATGGCAAACATTACATTAGAGGCCCTTTGCGTATTGCATTCCGCGTTCGTTATCGCTATCAAAAATGTATAGGATTGACGTAAGCTATCAGACGGTCGCGTCGAACGCCCACGTCAATTCCATACATTTTGACAATTTTCGAAAACCGTTTAAGGTAAATGTTCCAGTGGACGACAATGTACCAATGTATGACAGTTTTGCAGTTAATTGGAAAAAATAAGAAAAGTTACATTCAAATAATTCAAAAACCGTTTTTTAATGTATATCTACTAAAGGCATCAATCATTTACGTTAAAAAAATATAATTTTTCACTCATAATTTTGCAATTTTGTGGCAGTATTTTCTAACAGGTGATCCGCGTCGGTCGTGTGTCGATGTTACTACGTAGTTCGTTAAGAGATCAAGTGGTTTAAGTGAACTTAGTTACTGAATTATTGGAATTTGTTGGTAAGTATTGATTATAACTATTAGATACCAGTATAAACTATTTATTTCGTGTATTTTAAATGGTATATCTCATTAATTTAATTGTTTAGGGGGCATGTCAAACATTGGCACAGAATTTTAAAATTTAGTAGTGAATGACACCCTATGTCATACACTCCCTAAAGTTAATATTTTTTTAAACTTAATTTCAACCACATGGTAAGGTTTGAGAGCATAGCGGTGTATTATTCTTCTAGTATCAAGTTTCTATTCAGTGTTTGAGTAATGTTTGACATGGGTGTCGAACACTACTCAAACACTGTTTTAATGAAAAACCCAATATTTGACAGTCGTTTATTAAGGTGTTATTAAGGTTTACTCAGCCATAACTAATATCATACATTGTTACAGGTGTTTTTTCCAAAGCGAATTACTTTTTAATTCGTACTTTTAAGTATTTTTTTTGTATTTTTTTGTAATCTGATTGTACTTACAAGTAAAGACATTTTGTTTCATTGTGAAACTTGTTTTTTTTTTCAGTATTAACTAGGTAAAGACTAGGTATATAGTTATTTGTTACAGTTGAAGAGTTATAAAGCTAATTAAAACTCTATGTCAAATACTGGTACTCAGACCTAATTTTGTCATAGTCATTTACTGGGAAATTTGAGAATTTAGCTGTTATTCACTGGTACAATTTTACAGGTTGAGAAAAAGTTAAATATTTTACTAAATCAATATTGAATATCTTTTTATGGTTGTCTAAAATATTAAGCACAAACCCGTTCATGTCATATAACTTTTAAGTAGTCAACATAACTAGTATTTAAGCATTTTTTTTAACAACCATGTGATTTTCTGTCTAAAAGCGTCGACCATTGGGACATTTACCTTACGTTAGCATTAAGCAAATTGTCTTGCCCCACAGGTCAGTCAACCATCCTTAGCACTCAACACATTGGCTACCAACCTCCCTAAGTATTCTCCCTACCACAGCCCTTTATCGCGGCAAAACAAAAGACTATCGCAATCTAGCTAGGGCTAGAATCACTTTTTGTATCGATATCGAGTGTTATTGTATAAAAAAACATCATAATAATTGACCTAAATACATCGGGTATTTAGGTCAATTATTTTATAATCATTCGCGACAGATGTTTTACATGTGTTATTCCATCTAGATCTTATTGCCTACTATCATTGAAGTAATAAAATAACTCGTCGGGTAACTAAGAGGTAAAAAAAAATAATGAAGTGAGTATACTACCTCATTGAAAATAATATAACCTTCAGATAATGAGTACTCCCATCACTATCGCAAACCAAATAAAATGTCAAGAGCTGTGTGTACTGACGTGAATTTCGAAATAGAAATTGCATCAGTTTCTATATTATTTTATATAAACCTCACGTAATTATTATTTTTTACTTTATTTCTTGGTCCGTAATTTAATCGTCAGTCTTTTGTTTTGCCATAAAAAATCGGGTCTCTGCTCCCTACAAACTGCTCCACATCGAGCTCCTCGCAACTAAACGTATTAACAGTATCAAAACTAAAACCGCCCGTCCCTCTAAATTCCGAACAAACTGGGCTCCAAACGGAGTTCTCAGTCCTGAATGTGTTACAGCGCCAGTCTGAATGCGATCCTTGACAACGCGTAATCACACACGATAAGGGGACGTTGTCCGGACATAAATATAAATTGCACCATAAATGTCCGACGGACACAATAGCCGGCTTCTGATTTAAAGCGTACAGACATAATAACGTGACGCTTAAGTCAAGGAAATAAGGTTGGCATTCGATTCGAGTTTTTAATAGTAAAGTGGGGCAAGACTTGTCAATATCACTATAGTACCGCCGTTAAGCGTATTATGAATTTTAAATCGGTGACATTACTGGCGAAGTAAACGCGTTCTTTGTTTAAATTCAAATGATCTTTATTATCTTTGCTTTAGGTGTAAAATAAACTAACGCAATCACTAAAATGGAAATCTTTCCTCTAATTATAATAGTAAAGAAAACATAACCTCTTTTTTAGGTTTAATAGATTCCTTATTTAAAGCATTTGCGTAGATTCGTTGCGTCGATTTTCATGTTTTAACACATTTATTAAGAGGTAGGAAAGCATAAAGGGAGTATAAAAACGGCTTATAGAATAGTACTCTTCGCACTTGTTACAAATGCCCTTCGTTAAAAAGAGTCGTCTATATATGACCACGTTCGATTGAATTTCAAAAGTGTACCACTTCATAGGTGTGTCAGTGTGTGACTCTGCATTAGTGTGCGTAAGTTTGCACTCAGTGATGAGCGGTTTATCAATAATATTGGCTACAAGTTGTGTTGTACACAGAAGAAAAAGGTGGCACGCTTGACATTTGGCTACACGGATTCTGTTTTCCTACATCTATGTGTGGGAGTGTTTCGATGTATTTTTCAGGTTACTAGCTAGGTGTTAGGTGGTGGCTAGGTTTTACGGGTGGTAGGACCTTGTGCAGGGTCAGTCCGGATCGCTACCACCATCTTATCCATTAACCTACCGCCAAACAGCAGTGTTCACACTGTTGTGTTCCGGTTTGGGGATAAGACAGCCGGTAAAATCACTAGCATAGAGGCATTCCATCTTAGTCCTCAGGGTTGGCAACGCATTTGCAGTCTTAGGATTGCATTACAGTCTTGTGAATGCGAATGTCTATGGGTCACAGTTTCCACTTACCATCAGGTGGCCTGTGTGCTCGTTTGTCCTCTATGCCATAAAAAAAAAAAACAATAGGTTGCGTCCCCTCCATCTCAATGGATGGTAATCTACCACTTTGCGGTCTTTGATGCACCTACGTCGATCGGATCGCTACGCCAGGGACACTGAGGAGACGGCCCTGCTGCCCATATTCTTTTTGCAAAGGTCGTCAGCGCATCTGCAATTCCCCTCCTGGTCTACTCCACATCAACTTTTTGACCGAAATTAATTCAGCTTTATGCAACTTACTGGCTATTTATGCAAATGAAATGGTTTATTCTAGTAGTTTATGGGTGAGTTAAATTATTATGACGTCTGATACGACGTAATTATAATGGTAAGGGTCGTATATCAGGATAATGGACTAAGGGCCTGTTGTTTGATCAGTAGTTAAACTAACTAATCGTTAAAAACCGTGACTAATGGTTAAATCTCAAGGCAATGTGTCAAATATCGATTCCTTTTTCGAATTTTAACAATTAGTTAGTTTAACTACTAATCAAACAACACGCCCTGAAACGATTATTATTCACTACTTGAACTTATTTTTGTATGTATTTATGAACATCAAGAAATTTCACAAAGTGCAGGTTAACAAGATTTATTGTTCCTCGTTTAGAGGTCGAATTGAATGATCTTTACGTCTTTTTCATCTTTAAGTAAAACATTTGTATAGTCATAGATTGTATAGTAGTTTGACGTAACACGTAAACTAGCCGTGTTATACATTTCCCGGCGTGACACGACTAATGACACGTGGAAAATGTATAAACCCGGCAAATCGACGTATTATGTCAAAATCCAAATCCAAATCCATTTCTCGACTGTACATAATTTTACTTTGTTGCACTAAACACGCGTTTAGCCTGCCTACTTGCTGTTCAGGCGCGCTGTCCCCGGTTCGTTTATGTATGAATACCTCACGGTCAACACCCCGGAAGACATACTAAATTCAAGTGTTCCAACCCCCAATGACGCAAACACCAATACGTCATTAATCCCCAAGAAATATTTAATATTGGCACCCAATCGGTGAATAGAGGCTCGATATTAATCGGAATTTTGGGTCGGAGTGAAATCATCTGTCTAAAATCAGAAGGGCGTACGTTTTGTATACATAACTGTAGATAGATCCTTTCATATCCGCGTGAACACCGCTTGAAATAACAACGGCGTACGTGATGTATGAACGTAAATGGAGTTACGTCATTTGGTGTTGTAGGAGTTGGACCACCGTTCGTTAACATAAAGACGTATGTGCTGTATAAACGTAATGTAAGATACGTCTTTTAGTTCTGAGACGGTTTAAAACCCCGGATCCGTTTGGCAAACAGGCCCCGAATTTAATAAAATCCGCCATTACGAGTTGAGCGGTTATTATGTAGGAATAAATGACAGTCGGACATATTTACGAGCGCTCGTTGTTTGTCGCCCGCCGATTCATCGGATTAAGGAACAACTGGTTTTAAATTTATGATTTTTTACATTTTAAACAATAAAACGAACTTCATTTTGTTTTTTTTTTCTTCAATGCTAAATACGGTAAGTACGCACTTGTTTCTTTGAATAACGAAGACAATACGGAAAAATATTTATCGAAATATTATAATTCCTATGATTAATTATTTACAAAAGGTATCTAATTTCGTTACAGGCGATAATGTGTGTAAAATGATGGTCATTTATTTATTTTCTTTTCACGTTCCTTTTCTAGTTGTATTTTGATTATTGGTGTTCATATTTTGTCTGATGCCACTTACGCCATTAAACATAAAACATAATTCAATTAATTTCATTCAATACTAACGTTGAAATACCCCATATGGGAGTAAGTAAATAGTAATAAATGTTATTTACGACGCTCGATGTTGGCCCGTCACTGCGTATCGGTTGTATTTCATCGTATTAATTTTGTCTGACATTGTTGGTAGCTTTACTCATTGTAGTTACGTTATTGTGGGGTTTGAATTAAAAGCCACCGTGAAATTTATTGTGTTTTTCGTATTTTGATTCTATACCCAAATGAAACGTTGGATTTTGATGTTCATAGATAAAGTTTAGAAATAATAATTCGCGCAACTTATTTCGGATAAAACGTTTTCATTGTTACTATTTATAAGAATATCATTCAAATTATAAGAATATCATCAAGCTTTCGTATATAACATCATTCAAAATTACATTTTACACAAACACATTAATATATGTTAACAAAACTTTTTTTGTTTACATTTACGTGTATTTATTTCAATTGTACCCTTATACATATATTCACACCATATGCTAATAAAATATTTTTATTTCCAGGTAAGCACTTACATCAAATAAGTAACGTAAGTGACATCGAACCAATTTCCGCGGCTCACTAAAGTCAGCTATAAAGAAAACCTACAAGAATAGAGTTTTTTTTTATAGGGCCCGCCAGATAACGAGCTCCCGCTCGTGCTGTTTTCCAGCTCACGGGGCCAGAATGGAATTTACTTACATATTTCTATTAAGTACAATTTGGGGGCCCATTTCGGAGTAACGAAATCAGTCTCCATTTTGCATAAACGATGTTTATTTTTGCACTAGTGCACAAAAGGGAGGGTAATGTTTATGAATTTTATGTTTGTGTGAGATTGTATTATATACTAGCTACTGCCCGCGACTACGTCCGCGTATTTTTCGACTATAGTTATTCCCTCGGGAAGTTTTATAATTTCCAGGATGAAAAGTAGTCTATATGTTAATCCAGGGTATAAGCTATCTCAATTCCAAATTTCATCCAAATCCATCGAGCCGTTGCAGCGTGAAGAAGTAACAAACGCACATAAAGTTTCGCATTTATAATATTGCTTAGTAGGATTATATTATTATATTATTACATATTATATTATTATATCTTTTTAAACTTTTAAAAGTTGGTATTAAATCGTCTATTTTAGCATTTATATAATTAAGGTATCCAGTGAAATTAAAACGAATTATATCGACAAATCGAATAAACGTCACCTCATACTTATGTTAAAATTCATTAAGCTGTTTAGGCTGCAAAGCGTGCCGAAGAAACAGACATACAGTGCGACAGCTCTTAGAAGGTGCTTCGGGTTTATATATGTACTTACGCCGAGCGTCCAGTGTCGCCCTCATTACTAGTATTGTGTTTTTTAATAAACTAAAGTATTTTCTTGAAAATGGTCGGTAGGTTTTTGTACTACAAATGAAACACAACTTATAGGGTATATCATATAATTGTGTTTTCTAATTAACTAAAGAATTTCTTTGCAATCAGACGATACATTTTTGTAGCGCAAGTAAAAACACAATTTATGGGATCCGTAACAAACTTTAATAACAATTTTACCCTTTGAGTAGTCAGCTTAACGGGAAAAGATGGCCACTTTTTTCCGTTAAGTTGATAACTCGAATGTGAATTGTTATTAAACTATGTGATATACCTACCCTATAAGTTGTGTTTTCATTTGTAGTACAAAAACTTACCGACCAATTTCAAGTAAATACTTTAGTTTATTAGAAAACACACTAATAGTAATGAGGGCGCCACTGTACATCCGGCGTACGCTCGGCGCTGTCTTAAGAGCAAGTGAGAGAAGTATAAAGTACCTAAGTGCCAGTGTTGCCACCTCAGTTTTTCCATTTTACCCTAACGCTCGGCGAAATTACCCTAAATTAGGCACTTTTATTTATTTTTTACCCTAAATGTTTTTTTTAAATAACAACTATTTAATTTACGTATAAATCTTTATTAATTCACCGTTCCAAACAAGTCTGTTGCTAGCGGAGGAGAAAGGTACATCGGCAAGTTGGGTACGTTCCGGTCCACGCATTAAAATTCAAATCAATCACCAAAACTTGTAAAGATTTTCAAATATTCTCTAGAAAATATTTTACCCTGAAAAATACCCTAAATAATTTTCTACCCTAAAAATTACCCTGAACCCGTAAAAATGCCCTAAATTTAGGGTAAAATACCCTAAGGTGTGGACACTGCTAAGTGCTCACAGACTGTACCTACCCCTTCTGATACAGTCAGGTAAAAAAAACTGCGACTAAACAAAAAAAACAATTTTTAATACACAAGGACCCTCATACGAGACGAATGTTACATTTAACCGATTTTTATTATAACAATTCACCTTATTACATTCTCCCGAATCTTATAAGATTTTTTCTTAAGGGGCCTTCAAAAATCTCAACGTCCTTTGTCAACCGTGTGATTCGAGAGTTAAGGCCCAATTTTGAATGACTAAGATGCTTTATATTTGGTTTATTTACCGTGATATTTCAAGTACCGTATATAGTGATATTTGAATCTTACGAATATTCTTATTTCCTTTTGTTACGTTTTTGACGAAATTATTAAAGGAATATTGAGCACGTTATAAGTAGAATATTTAATAGCCATCAAAGAAGATAGAAAAATGATTTATTTTTACGCTTGAGTTATATTATTTATTGAGTAAAATCAATAATAATTTACAAACATTTACAAACAAATCGTTTGAAGCACGTTACGATGGAGTATTTATACTTGAGGATGTATTCTATGTTTTTTAGTATATAAGTATTTACATCGTCTTATACAGTCACGAGATTAAATTTGGTAAGTACCCACCTTAGGTCCAAAGTCAATCTGCCATTCTACAACAATAAGGTTGAGTTTCCCAAAAGTTACAAATGACTTGACATCTCTAATGACATTGATGACTTCAAGCAAATTTTTCTTGAAATGGATCCCAAATTAACGCTAGTGACCGTAGCCATAGAATAAGCCTAGAGCTTAGTTTGGGACTAGGTCGGTTTGTATGAAATTGTCTTCCCTTCCAGTTTTTTTTTAACAAATTAAATAAATAAGGATAAGTCTTTAACTTGCATGACAACATTTTTATATTTGATTTATTTTCCTTATACTTGTTGGTATTGGTACTCTATTGTCGACTTCAAAAAGATGCATCCAGTTTTTTTACCTTATTGTTTTTAATAAGGTCCAAAAGTCATTTCATTGTAGTCGACTGAACACTGTTTTAAAAAGGTGCAACCAAAAAATGTGTCAAATATGTAATCGAAGATACATTATTAACCTACCGATAAATAGTCACTTTCTACCTCCCTAAATTCGAAAGTGCCAAGTTGTCATGGTCAAAACTTCTCAAATTATGTGATACTATAGCGACCCGCCCTCGCATCGATTCGGTTTATGTGAGTTTTCTGTAACACCCGTACATAAATCATAATTTATTATACATAAAAACCTTCCTCTTGAATCACTCTATCTATTAAAAACCGCATCGAAATCCGTTGCGTACTTTTAAAGATCTAAGCATACATAGGGACAGACAGACAGCGGGAAGCGACTTACCAAATACCAAATAATAATTTTTGAAACACTAAAGAGCAATTCGATGCGTAAATTTTGTCACATGAAAAAAAAATTGCGCTGAATCCAAATATCATATGACGGTCACATCGGCGTGACCATAACTCTCACGGGCGTAATTGCGCCGGCGCCGGCCAGTGGCGGGGTAATGGCCCATGCGGTTTCATTACACGCGGACAAATTTTAATCTCGGGGGGTTCGATTCCCGGTTGGGGCATGGCTTTATAGCAACGATGCGCTACGTCCCGGGTTCTACGAGAATTAAGCTGGAGCTATTTCCTTGTAAATAATTTGGTAAAACTAGGTTAGGTTAGGACTACGAATCATATTCATAAAATTAAGAATGAATGAGTATAAAATACAAATCACGTGGTTGTTCTTCAAAACGGCTCAAGACTGCGCCGAGCGTACGCCGGATGTCCAGTGGCGCCCTCATGACTATTATTGTGTTTTCTAATAAACTAAAGTATTTTCTTGAAATTGGTCGGTAGGTTTTTGTACTACAAATGAAAACACAACTTAAGAGGTATATCACATTGTTTAATAACAATTCACCTTGCAGTTATCAACTTAACGGAAAAAAGTGGCCACCTTTTCCCGTTAAGCTGACTACTCAAAGGGTAATTGTTATTAAAGCTTGTTACGTATCCCATAAATTGTGTTTTTACTTGCGCTACAAAAAACGTATCGTTTAATTGGAAGGAAATTCTTTAGTTAATTAGAAAACACAATAATAGTCATGAGGGAGCCACAGGACGATCGACGTTTGCTCGGTGCATTCTTAATTTGGGACCCATTTCAAGAAAAATATGCTTGAAGTCGTCAATGTCATTAGAGATGTCAAGTCATTTATAACTTTTTGGAAACTCAACCTTCTTGTTGTAAAATGTCAGATTGACTTTGGACCTAAGGTGGGTCAGATGTAGTGAACAATCCTTTCCCATCGTTTTTGGTCGGATAACTTCGTATTTCTCTTGCTTTCTCAGTTGGCTTATTGATGGGTACTGAAGATAATTGAGATAGCTAGATAAATACGAACTAATTCGACAAAAAACGATGGGAAAGGATTATTCACTACATCTGTAACAAATTTAATCTCGTGACTGTACAGCGTATGCCTAAATTATGAAATTCGGCAATATAGTTTTTTTTTAATATAGTCAAATAATAAAATACTAAATCGATATACTAAAAGCATTAAAGAGGCCCTGAAAAATTCCCGTTGTTCGCCCTAAGCCCTTAAGTGCGTTGCCTCTGTTAATGGACCCGGAGCAGATTTCGCATTTAGCTAACGATGTAGAAACGATATCTTTCACTGAATAAACATTTTGGGTTATTAATGAGACGGGGAATGGCCGGCGGGGAGTAATTGTTGAAAATCTGGGCCTAAACTTCCTTAAGTAGCTACAGAGTCGGAGAAAATAAATAAATACACTACACTTACTTACACTGATTTAAAAAATAGACCAAAACTAAGCTCTAGGCTCTAGGCATGTACTAAAGCCCAATGGGACCCTGACCCACTATAGAACTGTGTCACAGTGACGTTATAATTCAAGTCATCAAATTCAAACAAATTAAGAAGTGTCTAACAAATCCTACTGTCCTACTAATATTATAAATGCGAAAGTTTGTGTCTGTGTATGTGTTTGTTACTTCTCATGAAAATCTTTATTAGGGGAACTTTTTTTTAATGGCAAACTGTACAAAGGCCACCTGATGGTAATTGGGATCTGTGACCCATAGACAATAGCATTCTCAAGGCTACAGTCTTAAGACTACAACCCTAAGACCGCAAATGCGTTGCAAACCCTTAAGACTAAGATGGAATGCCTCTGTGCTAGTAATTACACTGGTTATCTTATCGCTCAAAGGAACACAACAATGCGAACTCTGATGTTTGGCGGTAGGTTAAAGGATAAGATGGTGGTAGCAATCCGGATTGACGCTACACATGGTTCTACCATCACTAAATTTATATAATCGAAACCCCTTGTTATAATAAAACATAGGTAGTACGTCAAAGATCAATAACACATTTGATTGATGGTTATAGAGTCACGTGTCTTGGTTTGTTTACATTTATTTCAGGAACTAAACAAACAGAGTATAGACAGATTTATATTCAATTTATTCAAATGCAAAAGTGCTTGTTTTTATAAAGAATCAAGTTACTATAATATACACAGCTCTATCTCTTGTTCAACAACATTCTAATTAACCCAGTTTGTCCTGAACTTCTCGCTTTTCAATAATAATTTAAAAAACACTGCCACAGAGCGCACTTACAACTCCGGCGAGGCAACCCTAATAGTCCTATATTGTTTGCAAACAACCCGCTGTATAAAAAACCAAAACGACATAAATCAACACTACCACTGTTCAATATTTAACCTTATGAAACTCGTGTTGTGGATTATATTTACATGTTTTTTGATTGTGAGTTATTTCTTTATAATTACAAGCGTGCGATGGATGGCTCTCGATGAACATGCATAAGCTATAGCGTAGAAATGTACTGTGTTCAAGGGTGTGGGCACGGTTCCCCTATGGAATTCCTAATCGTCATTTGTCCTAATGCATCGTTTGTCCGAATTTTCATTTCTCCTAAAGCCATTTCCGGGTGAATTAAAACATTTTAGTGTTGTTTATATATAATACAACCCTAACCTAATTTACACAAATTTAAAAGGCTGCTTAAAAAACATTACTTAATTTATTATAAAATAAATTATAAAGCTAGTATTAAGGAACCAAATTGTTACTATCAAGTTTAAAAGGACTCAGCTGCAGTCAAACTTTTGTGACAGTTTTGCAGACTATTTTTTAAGAAAAATATGTAATTTTTTGGTTAATAAATAAACAATAAAAAAAAAACCTAACTTAACAGTAGGAATTTTTCAGAACTTAAAAAGTTGTCTCACTCAGCTGAAAACCAGTTTAGGACAAATGATAATTCGGACAAACGATGCGTTAGGACAAACGTTATTAAGGATTCATAACGCGACAATGGCGGTCATAATACGGCTATGTTCGTTATACATTGCGTCGCTGTAATAGCTCTCGCTTCAATTATGTTAAAACAACCCGTCAATGGATTGGAAACTGAGCCGTTAGGAATAGAATCGCGCTCCAAACTTAACAGATTACAAGAACAAAAATGCACTTTGTCCCGTTAAAATCTCTCATTTTACATTCATGAAGCGATAAGAACATTAAGAGTGAACTTTCAATAACGCCGTCAAACTTCGCCATTCGAAATTTACCTTCCGACTTAAAAGTTCTCTTTCCAGCAATACGGTAATGAGTGGGACGGTATGAGAAGTTGCGAGTTGGTGCTGCGTTCACACGGATTAGTTGGATATGTTCAAGTAACTCACTTGTTAGTGTTTGATTCTGCGTAGTTACAGTCAGTCAAGGAAGAATTTCATAGTCTTCCGTTAGGATAACAGTAAATTGTAGATGTTAGATTCCTACACTAAGCACATGACGGTGTGAGATTATCAAGCAATCGCTGAATGAATTGCGTTTTCAAGCCGTTTTCCAAATCGTCTATGATTTCAATGGTGATGACGCTATAATAAAAATAATTCAATTGGATTAACACATACTTTAAAATATCTGCATTATTGCTCTAGGTAGGTTTCCTTATACATTAAATGAAAATTATTATAAAAAACCACTTCACACTACAACACAATGTGTCTAAAGCTCTAATCATGTTTTACTTTACTATGTCTATTGCGTTGCACTGTATGTTTATCAAATTAATTTTGAGTTTAGCCCTGTTGCTACTTGCCGCAAGCTACTAAACCCCCCCACTAAACCGTCCCGGGACGATCCGAACGCGCCTGCGCCGTATCGGGTTCACACGCCATTACCCGGGCCTGCATCCGCTCATTACCGACACATTTATATCGGTTACCGATTTTACACGACTTGGGTTTCAGCTAGACTCACTTTAACTCACTTTCGAATTCGTCGTTGAATTATCCAACCGGCGATCGGAAACGTTCTACGAAATGAGTTTCGATAATTACATACATACATTACTTCACGCCTGTCATCCCAGAGTGGGGTAGGCAGAGCTACAGAATTAACAACAACTTTAAAAACATGTTAATAATTCTGTAGCCACATTTTGCACATAATATTAATATGCGACATTTTGAAAGAAAGAAAGAAAATAAATTTATTCAGAGAGAACGCACACAAAGCGAAAGTAACAATGTTTACAGCACAATTATATTTAAAAAAAAAAACAGTTTGTCGAAAACTTGGCAGTTATACAAAGCCGAGCACACACTTGTGTTTTTTTTTTTTTTTTTTTTTTTTTTTATGGCATCGAGTAGTCAAACGAACACACAGGCCACCTGATGGTAAGTGGAAACTGTGACCCATAGACATTCGCAATCACAAGACTGCAATGCAATCCTAAGACTGCAAATGCGTTGCCAACCCTGAGGACTAAGATGGAATGCCTCTATGCTAGTGATTTCACCGGCTGTCTTATCTGTGTGCACCGGAGCCCAGCAATGTGTGCGGATGAATAGGTTCTGGCTCAGCATACGTTGTAACGCTACTATTCTACCAGGGTGCGGGTGGTAGGACCTTGTGCAGGGTCCGTCCGGATCGCTACCACCATCTTATCCATTAACCTACCGCCAAACAGCAGTGTTCGCACTTTTGTGTTCCGGCTTGGGGATAAGACAGCCGGTGAAATCACTAGCATAGAGGCATTCCATCTTAGTCCTCAGGGTTGGCAACGCATTTGCAGTCTTAGGATTGCATTGCAGTCTTTTGAATGCGAATGTCTATGGGTCACAGTTTCCACTTACCATCAGGTGGCCTGTGTGCTCGTTTGTCTTCTTTATGCCATAAAAAAGGGGGGGGGGGGGGTGCCAAACATAAATAATTGCCAAAAAAAAGCTCTTAATTACGTAATATATGATTTACTCTTAATTACAGAAATGACAATACAATTGTGTACTTATTTTGCACAAAATATTACGATAATTATTTCAAGGGTATACCAATACAGAAGCACGACAAAAGCAATAAGGTTTCACCGTCTAGAATCTCAGCCCAGCGCTTCTATTCCACTCGTTAAAACCATATTGCGTTTGACTTGTCATCGTATTGTCACTGTTTTGATGCCTCTTATTTACTTGACAGGAATGTAGTTACAATTAATGTACTCGCTCTGTCGAAGCTCTGGGTAGTGATTCTGTAAACAACGCCGGTCGTGCGGACTGTCGAGTGATATCCAAGCGGCGAGATTAAGTAGTCCCGTCAGTGCGAACAAAACACATTGTAGCGCGTGCATTGTCAATTAAGCAGCCTTATACGTTCGACCCATCGTGCTGCTAAATTGAAAATGCACGCGCTACAATGTGTTTTGTTCGCACTGACGGGACTACTTAATCTCGCCGCTTGGATATCACTCGACAGTCCGCACGACCGGCGTTGTTTACAGAATCACTACCCTGTCCCTCGCAGACCTCGCAAGAGTATTCTTATAGAGTGCAACTTGCAAGGGACAGCATTCGACTCGCTGGCAAGCACGGTAAAGTCACCGTCGATTGAACTTGCAAAAGATGTAATCAAAACCAATCTAACCAATTCACCATGATTACTTAATAATCACGTACCTACTTTTAAAGATCATGTCAGGTCTTTGCAATGATTTCTGTACCTCCAGTGTAAAGGGGTTAAACTCGAGTTTAACCCAATAGTGGATTTTGCTAGTATTGTACGTATTTCGTCACGGCGCATCGTTCGGTCTTACTCTCGTGGCTGTACGACCATTAGTTTTTGAGATAGCAATTGTGCAAAAGGGTTAAAGTATGAACAAAATCGCAACTAGTTTGTACAAAACGGTCAATTTCTATTTTATCTTTTTAACCATTATGATTTTTCAAATAGTGTTAAGGAATAATGGTTAAAGTTTAGTTTGATCTCAATAAACAAAATACTTTTTTGATAAATTATTGCGTAAAAGAATCAAACTAAACATAGACCATATTACTCCACCGGGATTAATTCGTGAAAAGCGGTAAATCTCATGATTAATCAATACTCACAAACAATTTTAAGAATATCAATTCGTGTAAAGTGATATTACTTTACTTTGATCACTTTACACAACTAACCTATTCTGTACGATTTCATGTAAAATGATTAATAACAAGATTAATCGTTCTTCACATGCTAATTTATGATTAGTGTAATTGTCAAAGTTCATATTGACCAGTTTTCACAAAACCGTTTTATAAAATTGACTTATACATTAGATAAACTTCATATTTGTATATAAATTCTTACTAACAAATTGGGAATCGGCATTGTGCAAAAGGGTTAAAGTCCTTAGACCGCGCGGTGGACGGTGCGGGGAGGGGAATTAGACGGCGTGCACGCGGCTCGCTCGACTCGCGAGGAGTCAGTCCGCCCCGCCCGCGGTCAGCACAACGAGTGGCGACGTTGTTTTGTGTTCCGAAGCTGGTCGACGCATTTTGACTTGAGCGGTGAGTTTAACCATTTTTCACAAAGTAACATTTGATTATTATTTTGTTTTTATTATGACGAAATGGTGTTAAACTAAATACAGTATGATTTTGCTTTAAACTTTGTGCATTTTCAACTAATGAGTTAAATAAGCTAGTAAGCCTGACACCATGCTGAGTGGCAACCTTTTCGGTGTTAATTTTAGATTGAGTACCTATTCTAAGTTTGCATTACTCTACTTTTTATAATGTTTTTGCTGTTTTTTATGTCCATTTTATTTTAACACCGAGTCAACGATTTCTATTCTATTCTAAATAAAATGTAAGTTATAAGTTGGTATGTTTGTGTATAGTAAGTTTGTATGTATGTGTATGTATGTAAGTTTGTACTAAGTTTAAATCTATAAAGGAATCAAGCAAGTTGCTTAATTTAATTAGGTAGGTAAGGTATAATATAAAAATTCTCATAAACTTAGTAAGTGGCGGGGTAGAGCCTTCGTTAAGAATTGAAAAAATTAAACCTACTGTTTCATTGTAGTTGAATTAAATTATAAACAATCTTTACTAATACCTATTTCAAAAGTGGAAGTGAGTTTGTTTATTTATTTGTTTCTTTGATTATTTGTTACGCTTTCACGGTTACCAAATTTCAATTGATGAAAATTTAATTTGGTATGAAGATCGTTTGAGTTCCGTGAAAGGACATAAAATACATGAAACAGTTACCGAAGGAGTAGCGATAAACGACTTCTGCGCGGACGAGGTTACAGGCAAAAGTTAGTAAATATATTAAGTATTTAACAAAGAAGTGTATAAAAGTACTGCCAATCTAATACACCTCTTTTAAGTTTTAAATTATAAATTTATGATTGTTTCAGGGGTACTAAACGACTACACAATGCTGCGACACGAGGCCGTCATAATAATATAGTTTCATTGACACCAGAAAATATATGCATTGAAATTTTATCTGCCCTTCTTGACGCTGTGGCGTCAATTTGCTTACAAAAACAACCCGAAAACGTAGTTGACTCAAGTAGTGGCCCATCTGAAATTTCAGATTCAGATGACGAAATAATATTATGTTCTCCGAATGTTTGCTACATAGGCTGCTACGAAAGTTTTTAGCTGTAAAAAACTAACAACATTTACTTTTAAAAGTGTATGGCAAATTAAGGGTAATATAGCTATTTTCCTCTTTGTAAAATGAAATTTGATACTGGCCGCTTGCAACTTTTTCTTTATTTTTTTTTGCTGAAAATGTCAGTCCGGTTTTGTTTCTTGCAATGGAGCTGTCGCGAGAATCGTTTCGTGCTATGATATTCTACGACTACAAAAGGAACTTAACCTTTAAGGAATCTAGTAAAAATTTCAACGACGCATTTGGGGAGTCTGCTCTATCGTTAGCCACAATCTCATATTGGTACCGCGAGTTTAAGCGGGGTCGGGAGTGCCTCAAAGATGAGTCGAGACCGGGACGGCCGTCGACTCCTGTAACGCCAGAAAACGTGATCAAAGCCGAGTGGTTGATTAAAGAACGCAGAAATAATACCCATCGGGAAATAGAGCATGAACTTGGTGTTGGATCACCCGCAGTATTAAGCATTTTACATGATCATCTTGGCGTCAGGAAGGTCGCTTCGCGTTGGATACCGCAAATGCTGACCGAAGAGCAAAAAACCCGGCGAGTAGATTGGTGCCAGTTTATGCTCAAAAAATTCGACGGAGGCAATTCCCAACCGTTTTCTAATATCCTTACTACTGATGAGTCCTGGATATACTGCTATGACCCTCTAATAAAGCAACAATCTATGCAATGGGTGTTTGAGGAAGACGGGCCGCCATTAAAAATTGTTCGTGGCCGTAGTGTGAACAAAAAAATGATCGCCGTTTTCTTTCGCCGCGGGGGGCCAGTAGCTGTAGTTCCACTCGAAGATCAAAGAACATTTACTAGCCAGTGGTACACAGAGGTCTGTTTACCCCAGGCATTTGACAGACTTGGTGAGGATCGTCCAAAGAGCGGCACTCATGGAATTCTTTTTCACCAAGATAATGCACCTGCACACACCGCGGCAATAACAATGGACGGTGTCGCATCCACCCTATAGTCTTGACCTGGCCCCGTGCGACTATTTCTTGTTCCCCACTAAAAAGAAAATCATGCGTGGCCGGACTCGAACGGGGCAGTACTAGAATTTGAGCGACTTTTCTTTGACCTTCCGCAGTACGCATTTTTTAAATGTTTTGAGGATTGGTTTTATAGAATGAGGTGATGTATTGAACTTGGAGGAGTATATTTTGTAAAATATTAAAGTAATTTGTAAAAAAAATGAATGGTTTTTAATTAACTAAAAATATTCATAGCAACCCTCGTACATTTTTGTTTCACTATATATTTTTTTTGTACCAAATTTTTGTTTTTATTTTCCATTTTGTTTTCTATTTCATTGTTTTATTTCATGAATAAATGATTATTTTGTTTTTATCTTATTTTGTTTGTCTTAAACTTACTTAAATATACAATGTTTAAGCGGTTCTTAAAAACTTGTACAAAGTTTGTTCTCAAAAAAGTCTCTTTACACAATACCACATTTACTTAAGCAATTAATTTCACAATTTAAACTCTAGTTAAACCCTTTTACACATTTTCATTTTTCGTGTAAAAGGATGTAAGTAAGTTATAAAAGCAAATTTCTTTGTTTTTACTACTAAAAAGAGCGTAAACTAACAATTAACTTATAGTTTACCCTGTTTACTATCTAAAATGACAGCTAAAAATATACTTTTTTACGTTTTACTATGAAGAAAACAGATTTCAAACGTTTTTTAACTCTCCTGAAAAATCAACACTTTTGAGTTTAACCCCTTTACACTGGAGGTACAGATTTATACACTAGATAATTATTTTCATATTAAGTTTAAGATGAAATAACTATGCGTTATACGTTATTTTTAATAAAAACACGCTCGGTGAATATTTGAGGTTATGTGTCAAAGAGTACTAATTTGTTGACATCGTTCACAAGTTCTATTGACGGCGACTTTAATTGTAAATTGTAACACATGGTTAGGGTACGGCTGGCTTATTGCCTAACGCACTTGCAATCGCAATCGACTTCAAAGCGGAACAATTGTTTTCATTTTGTATGCAGACAAGCCTTCGATTTTCAAAATGAAAACAATTGCGATTGCGTTAGGCAATATCCCCTCGGGTCTCGTTTTGTCATGTTGTTCACACGACCCAATCCCGAGATGGATGTTGTCTGTTGCCGGTTATTACGAAGAACGCACCGCTTATCGTTGGCAGAGGCGCAAGCGGCGGCGATTACCGCAAATGAGCGTGCATTACGCGATATTTGGCACGTAGGCGGTCGGGCGGGCACAGTGAACAGCGTTACATCACATCACTAAGCGTTGTAATAGATGGGCCGAGGTTCATCTAACCTTACAGACCTACTGGTAAAAAAGGAGGACACACACATGGCCTTGTCCTAATTAAGCTTTAGGCTATGGGTACAGTCAGCATCAAAAGTAGCTAAGCAGAATAACATGCTCAAAATGATCTAGACATTACGTATTATCTTGACGAGTCTCGACTCTTGAGTCGAGTGCAGATCATTTTGACGTCTTCGGTTGTGAAGCTACTTCTGCTGCTGACTGTACTAAAGAATAGGACATTTATTTATATGTGTAAATAAAATTGTTGATGTAATTTCATACGTTAGGAGAAAAAATATAAGTAATGTATCATTATGTTTGCTGGTGTTGAAGGCTTTTGTCCAAAAAAAAGCGAGTATGAAAAGTTATATTAATATTAACCTGTCTTAACTAACGCGGTAAATATTTTGCTCATTACGAACTCTGTGTATGTATGTATGTAAACACTTTATTGTACAAAAAGATAAACCAGAACAATACAATGAATATAAAATATATGTACAAACGCAAACTTATCCCTTTAGGCATCTTTTCCGGCTTCTGATCTGATCATTGCTGCTAATAGTAGAATTTAAAATTAATATGTTTCAAAACTTCTTCGCATTTGCATTCTGCTGATTGTGCAACTATAAGTTCATCTAATTGATTAAGGGTAGTAAGAGTGGATCGAACTTATTATCAATACTCGTGACGAAGAATTAAATAATAGCGAATGAAAGCAAAAAAAGACTGAGCATTGTTTTAATTCTTAAGAAGAGAAATATGATAAGAGAGAGTATGTAATTTCATTAAATTAAGAGAAATACTTACGTTATTCTACTTTTCGTGTGAACCGTAGGTACAACCACTACAAATGCAATTCCACGCTCTCGCTAATTCATCTATACCGCTAGTCCGACTCACACTTGACCGATTTTTAGGGTTCCGTAGTCTTCCCGATTAAGATCTCACAACGCTATATTTGGGGATCCCCCGCACTCCCGTTCCCTCGCGTTTTTACGCGTGTTTAATCCCGGGGCGGTTTATGTCCTTCCCTTATTAAAGCCCCTTAAAAGCGATCGTCCAGTTTAAGAGCTTTGCCCGAGCTTTCGAAGCCCCGCGATTGGAGTGCAGCTTTATTGATTTGGAGGAGTGCATTTTTGAACGGTCTGGGATTTGTATTCTACATTGTATTAGGCTAACTTGCTTCAATGTCGTTATCACGCTCATCACAATGTTGACGTTGTAAGAGCTGTCATAACGGCAGCAATATGATTACAATATGGGATGGTTTTTGAGAATCGAACAATGACATTCTTTCGCATGCAAAATCAACCCGCTAGTGGAATATTTATCAGGATTAACCATCTTTAAGAATGTAAAGTGGTTTAAAGTAACCATTAAGACATTGACTAATCGATAGGACGTTATTTTTATTTAAAGACCGCAGTATTATTACAGCTAATAATTGGTTTCCGAATAGAGACATGACCGGTGTTGAAGTATCACCTTACTAGATATAGCAGTCTTATAATAGCTATGTATAATTCAGACAAAGTTTGGATCTTAAGCGAACCAAGCGAACCTTTTCAAACTATAAGCCCTATTGCAATACAGCTATTAGAGTTACATTGTAAGGAAACACATTATCTCTCTTACGAGCTTATTTTCCCATTTTGACCGTTATAACCCGCTATATACATCATGTGCATAATGTTGCCCGCTGCAAATTAAAAAGACCTAAAACCGGCTTCGGCGAACGCATTAACATGGCAACATTGTGCGGGGCCATTAAAACAACATTTAGCTGGCAACACAAGGAATAATGAAAGGCGGGAAAACTCATTCCGCGCCATAAAGGTTGGCCTTAAACATTCATAGAAAATGTAAGATAATTTTAATGATGTTGTAATTGCGAAGAAATGGGTTTTTTCTTTTGTAACTCGAACTCGGATGTGTGTGACCGCGGTTTAATTACTAAATGTTACAGAGCGTGTAACACATGTCTTGGAATATTAAAAACAATTGAATTCGAAATTCAAAATGTTTTGCACGTTGGTAATATGAAGTGGTCTACCAGTTTTTCCAAAAGTTTCTGTGAGATCTATTTATTACTAGGGTTGACACTTATCACTGTCATAATAAGAGAAAATAAGGGAAGTGAAGTGGACAAGACTGTCATTGCGGAGAAGAAACGCCTCCGCGTTGTTTCAATAGTCTAAAATGTCAACAAATTGCCTATTATTTGTGTGCTATTAAGTACCTACTTGACATGAACTTATCCGGTCTAAGATTCTCCACGGTAAAACCATATTATTTATTTCAAGTTGTATCCGTATTGTCAACGTTTTGACACTTCCTTGTACACAGTAATGGCTGCCGAGTTAAAATATGGAATTACTGTGTTGAATAAAGTACTTAGTTTAAATGATTAACCCTTTTTTATATGCCTAGTTTACTTATGGAAAAAAATAGCTGGACGGAAAAGAAAACCAACGAAGAGGTTTTGAAGATGGTGAACGAAGAAAGACATATTTTAAAAACTATAGAATGTAGAAGAGGAAAGATGATAGGACACCTTGTTACGGCATGATAGTTTCTTTTTGAACATTTTAGAGGGTAAAGTCGAAGGAAAAAGAGGAAGAGGAAGACCTAGGCTTACTTACTTCAACCAAATAAGACGGAACGCCAATGTCGTGTCGTATCAGGAGGTGAAAAAGCTAGCACAGAGTAGAGAAAAGTGGCAATTACTTCACCGACAAGAGCCTAGCTCTTAAATTTAATGATAAGTTTACTTGATATATATTTTATAGTAAACCTCTTATTCTTGAACGCACGATAGTGTGTGCTTAAAATATGCTTTATCCTTATAATTAATTGTGAAATTTGAATTTGACAGAAAGTGACAAAGAATACTATAAAAAAAAGGTTTACTGTTCGTTTATGAATGAGGAGGCAAGTGAAATAACAAAATATGGCTGTCACAGGGGTCATCCTACATTGACTCAATTATATAAAAAATTAAAGGGATAAGTTCGCCTTTGTACATTCTAACTCTGTATTGTATTAGATTTCTGTCTTTTTTTTTGTGTACAATAAAGTGCTTACATACATACATACAAGTCTATTTTTCATGTCCCCTAACTTTAAAAAGATATCTAACCGTGAAATAAGATTCGATAAATTAATATTTACATTAATGGCCGGGGAGTTACAAAATTTAAATTCTCAGTGCATCCCGTTCTCATGACACTAGTTAGATAGAGCCGCACTAGGGATGAGTTATCCTCACGCCAGTCATGTTAAGGCCTCTGTACAACATCATATCTTCGGACCACATGCATCAATTACAATAAATACTGCACGTCACTTTAATAGCCTGTATCACAAGTTAAATAACACAATAATCCGATGATTTAACACCGGTAATGACGCCGTCTCATCCAATTAGACCTCAAACGACAGAGACGCTAAATCAAACGCCATTATGCTACCAACATAAAAAGCGTTTCCGCCCGTCCGCCATTGAAGCAGTCACGACTCTTTACAAACCGACCCAGTAGACATATTTCATGGTCGTAAAACTTTTTACGATAAACGAAACGTGATGATCGATTACACACTTTGTTACTGATGGAATAAAGTCGGAGTTTTGTTGGATTGGTCACACCAATATGGCGGATTGACAAAAGTCAATGGTGATAAAGCTGCCTTTGATGCAATTTCTCGTGGTGTCAGTGTTGGTAAATGTCGATTTATTAGTAGTCGAGTTAAGGGTTTGTTTAGGTGTTTGTTTTACGATTCGAAAGCGTTTAGGCACTTAAGAAATTTTAGATATGGCAACACATAATATTGAAAGGGCGGGAAAACGGTAACGCGGTTAGGCTGCGTTTTCACCAAAACTTTGAGCGGCAGTAAGGCAGTGCGCGAGTAAAATACACCAAGATTTTCATTAAGGATAGTTTTTTACTGTGATAGCCTAATAAATAAAGCAATTTACTTTTAAATTCAAACGACTACGCCGGTGTAAAACTCGTTAAGTGATCACTTTTGGCATCGGAATGTACAAAACATTATATATTGGAATGGAAAGTATCTTATGTGCTTCTTTCGGTATAAAAATATCTTCATACTATCTATACTAATATTATAAAGCTGAAGAGTTTGTTTGTTTGTTTGCTTGAACGCGCTAACCTCAGGAACTACTGGTCTGATTTAAAAATTATTTCAGTGTTAGATAGCCCATTTATCGAGGAAGGTTTATATATCATACTCACATAAACCGAAGCAAAGCGAAGGCGGGTCGCTAGTTTTTTGATAAAACTGGTTCAGCGGTTTAGTCATGGTAAACAAACAGATCGATTTACTTTCATATCTAACTCCCAACAACAACTCAGTTCGCGTAGAATTCGTTTATTACTATTCCCTCGCGAACTGTTAAAATTTTTGGACTAAATAAGTATCCTAAGCCCTTTCCTGGGGTTCAAGATATCTCCAAAGCAAATTTCATCAAAATCGATTCAGCGGTCTAACTGTGAACGCGAAACAAATAAAGACAAATTTACGTTCACATATATATATTTATATGGATATGGTTTTTATTTTTCATCACACTTGCTCGTAAATAGTGTCCTAACATGCTAGAAAAATCGACCGTAAATCCAAAATAATACCCGCGGGCCTTTTTTTTACCATTACGTTACTTAAGTGCGTAATAGCTTTTTTTTTAAATATTATACGTGGACTCAAACTATCACAATACGTCAGGACCCCAATTCTTGTGCCATTCGATATGAAGTTTCATTCGAGATGAAATGTCAGTTGAATACTATTTCCTAACAATCTCGCATAATAAACTATTGATCTCATATGTCACTAGAATCGGACTCCGAACACGTTTGACATTATCTGTGGTAAGCCACAGACAATGATGTAGTCTGCCGCTAATAAGTTAAAAATATGATCTTTTGTCTGATTTTATTTCATTTCCTCGCAATTGTGATGAAAAACATTGTATGTTACACGGGTGGTAAAGGAAATACAAAGCTCGAGTCATTAAAGCCCTCAGCCTACGGCTTCGGGCTTCTAACAGACTCTCGTTTGTAATTCTTTCTTTACCACCCTTAATACACAATGTACTATTAAAATATTCATGAGTATTTTATAGTATTATTCACTGACTTCATTTAAAATCGCGTGCGGCGCTCGTCCATTCGGTGTCGAGTTTAATTTCCCATTACGCCATAATCTACTTTTGGAAGACGTTTTAACTGTAATTTGTTAGCCGCCATGTTGGCAAACTACACTTAGTAGTGACGCGGTTCAGTTGCTTTACGGGAAACTTTGAATTAAGAACGTCATTTCGTAGGACCGGATTTATCTGATGTAATTTGGTTGAATTTGGTTTGGTTTGATAAACGTCAAACTGTAGGTACGTTGAACTAGAATCGAGTTTGTCCTTTCTTAACTTTGTTGAGCTCTACATACGATGAGGTACAGGTGTTTTTCAACAAAAAAGGTCATCAGGTCAAAGGTCCTGTCCGAAAATCAGTTCTTACGTAATTACTTAATGTATGACATTTAATTTTGAATTTTATGCCATTTTAAACTATTTTAAACTTGTTTTATATTTTATTGCTATAAATCTATGCATAGAAATTGTTTATAATCTTTCTTAATTTGTTAGCTGATGAATAGTCCCTTTACTGCTGCAAACAAGCTACCTTGCCCTAAAGGAATGTAACGAAAAATCAATCACCCTTATTGTTATGAATGGAACCAAGACGTCTTCGACGAGTATTTATGAGAAATCGATCGCTTACCGCTGCGCTTGCTAGCACGTTTTGTTCTTAATTTGAATTTCGAAATTCTCGAAAAGACCCTCCACGTTGTACGAGTCACTTCAAACGCCCTTGTTATTCCAATTTTGAATATTCCATATTCGAAATTCAAACAGTTTCCATTAAATCCCCTCCAGAATTATTCCAACGAATCAAAGACGCGCGTGTTTGCATGTTGCTAAATTACAAACTTAACGCAACGCGCAGGAAACAACTTAACTCTCTTATCGGGATGCGAATAGAGTTGATAATTAAACGCGTTGTAGTTGACGGAGTGGATTATTGTAACAAAAGGTTTAATCGAAATTGGAACGAAAGTAACAATCATCTTCCATTAGGAATATCCGTATTGCTTATTATTGGTTTAACTTCGTACTCGAGTTGTTTGTTAGGATAACATTCGTTCGAAATATGAAATTGCGTCAAACAGTTATTAGAGTTGTTACAGAATAACTTAGTTAATAAGTACCTATGTGAAATAATTTGAGTCTCGATACTTTGTTTATTTTTAATTGACGTAATAAAGTATCAAGTCAAAGAGTTATTGAATAAAATAGTAGATTATTGTATGGTACAGCATTTAAATTGTTCGACAATAGATCAAATTACAAATTACTTTGAAAACTGTTATTAATTTACTAAAATAGCACCATGAAATTCTAAATTGCTGTCTTTGTCGACAATACCTTGTGATTTGACAAATTGTACGAATAAGATTCATGAGTAGGTACGAGAATCATAAATCAAGCTTTTGAAGCTTTACAAATACTGAATACCTCGATTTGTCCGTGTGTTTGCATTCATACATATTTAAGCGTAGCATGTACCTATTAATGTCAATCACAACTGTTATAATTCACAGATAAGAAACCCCGATATGGGACCCCTTCTTTTACAATTGATATCTCTCAAAAGGCCTAAGCGATTTTGATGAAACTCAGCTAAGCACCATCCCGATTAAATCATATCTGGATTGTTCTATTCTATCCGTTTGGGGTATAAGTTGCCACAGATACAGACATACAGATACACAAATACACACTTTAAACTTACAACACTGCTCTTATCGGGGGTTAAAAAATGATTTCATCCTTTGCATCGTACCATTAGTTCTTGCAGATTTATTTGAACACTTATTCATTTATCTTGAACATTTTATTAATTTTAAATTCAACATCAAAGAAAATAAACTGCCAGCATTTTACAAAACCAGCGCCCTTTCGAAAAAAAACACAATTTAAAAATAGAACGCGACAAAATGACTCATTCCCGCCAAGTGTTCGAATCCATTATTCGCGGCAAATCGATGTTGCCACGTAATTGAAAGGCATCAGATTCGGGCGGGAACGTGTGTCGCCCTCGGGTGGTGTCTTGGATGGCAGGTGGGAGTCGGAATGGTTGGGGATTTTTTCTTACGGTTTAATTCATAGTTTTTAATTAAAGAAAAAATCGTATATTAGCTGGACTTAAAACGTAGCTGCCAAGTTATGTGCACAAACTTGAAACCACGAAAATGTTTTGTGCTACAGTTCATAAGATTTTTGTCGTGATTTAGCAATGAAATCGCCAGAGTTAGGGCCACTACTTGGACAAAAACGTTATCTAAATTTAAGACTGTCAGTTACATGCATTTTTAGACAATTAAGCTACTATTGAACACTAAATCTAGATTTATCTTTTTGCTGCTAGTGGCCTCTAAAATGTAAAAATTGCGTTATGGTATACATTAATTGACTCATATACTTTCACTAAACGAAGAAACAAATTTTAAATATAAATCGGCTATTAAATAACTGCAAAATATTGTCATACATTTGTTAAAAAAAAATACATAACCTAATCTCTTGCTATACTTGGCAAATGTTAAACTGATTCCGCTAAATCTACCTAAAACACAATACTTACAAGGTTTCTCGTTACCAGTTGCATCTTCAGAAATATTATTGAAAAGTTGTTTTGTGAACACGGATACTCTGCGGCCTGACTAATAAGGTTGTTTATAGAGCGCATCTATTTCAATGCGGTTCCTTTTTCGCGGAATGTGCCTCGATAAAGAACCTTATTAAGTCTGTAGTCTTTTGTTTTGCTTTCTGTTATTTTTTCTGGTTTGAGAGGTTTTTTAAATGTAAAATATTTTTTCATTTTGCTGCTTTAAATTTAGAAATTGAATCCTAAGTTTGACTATAACTGGAACATTGTATAAAATTAACATTAGTGCTTAGTCCTGCAAAATAGTCTTGAAATTAAAAAGTGGCAACACTGTAGTGTCGTCACTTTTTCTTAGATTGATTTGAAAGGGATGACACTACAGTGTTGCCAATTTTTAATTTCAAGAATTTTTTGCCAGACTACTATGTTTGCCATAGACTAGATTTGTATGCACTTTAATTAGTCTATGGCCTATATTGTTTGATGCTTGTATTGTGTTTTCCTTTCCACTAACTATGAAATCAGACAAGGACCATCGCCTTAGTCTACAGTTGTAAGAAAGAGAGGGGCTGATGATAAGGTACGTTACCAGAATATATGATCGTATCGATACTTTCGCTTCCGCGGAAGAACAATAAAGAACCTAATTTGTGGCTTTTACCGATTTTCCAAATATTTTTATAAGACGTTCGTTCTTTTTGTTGGTTCTCTGAGTTCGTTTTCATATAATGGTTTTAGGAGTAAAATACACGCAGGAAAACTCAACGAAACTAAAAGGAGTAGAAAACTTTGTTTTGACACATTGTGTATTTGCTTTTTTCTTTCTAAAGCGTGTGTGCTAAAAAAACTTAAAGAAAGGCCTTTTTTTTTTTAGTCAAGTTATCTGAATTTCTTTTTATAAATGTATTAAGTAGGTACTTAGTTTATTTCCACACAGCGCAGTGTTTGAGAAAAACTTATACCTAACATGCCCCGGGATTAGATGAAGCTTAGTTTATCACTGGTCTTATTCTACATTATTCTCATCAAATTGTCAACTTTATGATAGCAATTATAATTGAACAGTAAAAAACAGCCTTTTTTTAATCTAACCTATCCACCTCGCCAGACAATCCCCTAGTTTCCGTGCCTCTACAATAATGTAGTTATTATTGATACATGAAATCGCTTTTTCACCCGGAAGTCGTGTATTTTAGTTAGTAAATGTCTTAATTAATTCTTCCATTTCTCGACTCTAATTTCAATACACTCGTTAAACGTGCTAATAGCTCATTAGGTTAATTTACACCTAGTCCCTTGTGATTATTCCGGTGTTCGTTATAATTTCGGTGTTTCGTATAAGGCTTTGCGGTAATTACGAGATATAAGTGTGGTGTCTTTGAGGATAAGTTTTTTTTTTAATTGTAGCTTCCGTTTTCGTCTTCAGTCGAATAAAATTGTATGTGTTAAAAATTCGTTGGTGTTGCCAGTTATGTTACTACGGGACGAGGCCTTTGGTTAATCTGATTAAAATAGTTATCTGCAATAAATAACAATTCATTTATTTACGTGGTGTTTTATGTGTTGATTGTGCATTTTGTTGTTTATTTCTTTTTTTCATTTACTTATCAGTGAAGGCACAGGTGATAACCCATTTTTATTCAATTAATAATAATATGTAAGTATTAGATTTTACCGAAGTATGGTTTGTTAACATGGCAACAATGTTAACTTTCAACAAAAAAAACTGTTCATATCATAAACGTCTCCGCCTCTTTGACTCACATAACTCACATATGACAGTTTTGTTTTTTAACGCTCCACAGATACAAGTAAGTTGGCGTGTAGTTCGTACTGTTCGTAGCATAGATAATGAAATAGCTCGGCGCGGTCAGGCTATTAAGTTCGAGATGCCTGTTTGCGGCTCCCCATTCTTAAGAGGTTCGAGTAGACGCTATTTCAATTTGTTAAAGCTGAGCGGGGTGACACTGTGAGCGGAATTACACTTAAAAGTTACATTTGTTTGAATTAAATGTAGAAAATTGTTTTTTAAATTAAACTATTTTTTATTAACTCAAAAAAGGTTTGTTGTTCAGTTGCTGGCTTTTTTTTAAATGGTTCCAATTTAATTATGGTTAGAAACACGCAGTCGAGTCTACAAATTTTACTCTACGAGGCAAAAAGTTTATGCAGATTTGAATTGATTAAAAACTATCATTTATCTATCAGATGGTGTCATAAATACGAAAGTGTGTTTGTTTTGTTTTCACGGTTCAACGCCTCAACCGAATTTTAGTATAAATGTATTATTACACGCTTAAAGCTTAATTTGAGACGAGATCAACTTGAACGAGATTGTCTCCTGACATTCATTTTGTTTCTTTATTACCCAAGTAGCACACTGGGTGGGAAATAGCTCGTATATCATATCTATTTAGATACTTAAGTGAAATATATAGCCATGACTAAGTTCTTTATAGGTGTAAAGAACCCTTAGGCAACCAATATAGAAGCACGGGGAGAAAAATTGCAGCCTATTTTTGGTTCTATATTGAATCCATAAGAGATCTCACGATTACCTTAAGTGGCAATTAGAACTATGGGTGAAAGTTATGCGCAGTGAACGACGATTTTTATTGAACGATTTTTGGTTCTAAATTGAATCCATAACAGATCTCACGATTACCTTAAGCGGCAATTAGATCTATGGGTCATGCGCAGTGAACGACGAATATTGAACGAATGAATAATAATATTTCAGTTCGGTCAATAAGTGATAAATAGGACGCCAAAGTTCCTTTGAGTGACATGGCAACAATTAAGTCGGTATAAGTTGTGTTTTTTTAAAGTGAATGTGATCTGCCATTTTAATTTTGGATTTATACATCTGTTTGGTATGTGATTAAAATTCACATTCAAGCATTGAAATGAGCACGAAATTCTTGCGAATGTTTTGTTACCGTGAAACTATAGTATGGTTTCTTTGTAAATTTCGATGCGCCTTCGATTTGATCAGGAATATTTAAAAAGAGAGTGTTATATCATATAAGGAATTGATACTGATAAGAACTAAAACTGTAAAAACCTGACTTAATGATTGTAGGTTACGTACAATGTTAAAGTAACATCGTCACAACTATCAAAAGTCTGTGATTATGCGTCAGTGTGATAAAATTCTGTTTAAAATAAATCATTTTCAAGGACTCCAATTTGTAAACATGGCGAAACAAAAAAGATCTTACAGTGTTTATTTCCACTTATTTGTTCTATAATTGAAACTATCAGGTCTGAAAATCACTTATTTGTATCTTGCGAGTGGCAAAGCAGTGAATGCTATTACGAATACTAATTATTTTCTCTTTTGTAGATCGCCCAGTGCTCGTGAATTAGGAGTCCTCAACACTTCTCCGAAATCCCAAGTTGTTGTTGTAAGCAAATCTATGTGAGCTTACATATTTTGATAACTTTACTAAATTGCAACCGCGGGCGGGACTCGAACCCATGACCTCTCCATTCGGGCCGCGGTAACATTTTCGTGTTTTTTTTACCAAATCAGTAGGTATTCTGTTTTTAAAATAAGTACATAGAACATGTTTAAGTACCTAAACAACATTTATTAGGCAGTGTAGTCTTTTTTTAATTGTCTCCGACCCGACCTGGGTGCTCTGGGTAGAAGGAACCCCAAGATTAGATGCTTTGTTGCCCAATTCTTATAGGTAGTATACAGTGAATACTAATTACCCGACTGCGTCAGAAGGAGGGTCATGTTTTTCGAGAGTATGTATGTATATATGTATGTATGTATGTATGTATGTATGTATGTATGTATGTCTATTTCTGGACACGCTCTGCAGCCTAAACGGCTTGACGTATTTTAACATGCGAGGTGTCATTCGATTCGTCTTAATTGCCGGAGTGACATAGGGTATATAATATTTCAATATGGCGTCCGCGAAAAAAAATGGAGGGGGAATATAATTTTTTTTTTTTAACTGTAACAATATGGGTATCAAATGAAAGCTATTAAATAGCCCATTCCAAATATATATATATATATTAACACTTTGATGCTACCATTTTGTCAGGAAAGTCTAAAAATACGTAAATGTTAAGTACCTAATAAACTCCTTTTGCTAGAAAGTGAGTTTCGCTTGTAATTTGTTACTTGTAGCTTCGCGACATTAAAAATTCAAACTCCAGAGCTCATATATCGCTTGGTTATCATTAATTAAACCACTATTTTATTAATAAAAACTAAAAGGAATTATATAATTAAATTATTAAAAATAAACAAAAAAACCCGACTGCAATAAAAAAATAAACTGGAAAGCGAAAAATAAGCTATAAATATATATAATCTATAGAAAATTGTAAGAGCAATGTACTTATAGATATTTATAATAACAATTTAAATTTAACTTGAATATTGTTAAAGGTATTGCAGGCGGGGACAAGCAATGCTTATTATTAACATATTATTTATTATTATTAATATATTATTTCTTAAAAAAAAAATTGGGTTAGCTTGTCCCCGTCTGGAATACCTTTTCCAATATTCAAGTTAAATTAAAATTCTTATAAACATCAATAAGTACAATTTTCTATAGATTATATATTGGTACTTATATAGCTTATTTTTCGCTTTTCAGTTTATTTTTTTATTGCAGTCGGGTTTTTTTGTTTATTTTTAATTGGTTTCTTTGTTTACAACATTTAAGTAGTTCAATTTTATTAAAATAAACCCATTTTACTCCTACAATTTGATTAACCTTCTAGAAATGCTTGTAGTGTACTTAGTACCTTTACCCGCCTATCCGATGATGATGATGATACGATCATTAGTTAACAATTTGCATAAAAAACTAATGTCAAGTTAAGGAAAATACAAGTAAACAAATCACTTTTGTATGCGGAACCCTTGAATTTGTAATCAATTATTCTTGACACAATTTTATTACAACCTAATTCAAATGATTTATTTTGTATCGTACCCTTATTTGGATCTTTTAATTCCAAATGACTAGTATAATAGAGTAGTATGTCACCAATAGTGGCTAAAGAGATAATTTTACGACCGTTCTAGGCCTTAAAGTTGCAATTACTTTAGATTCCAAAAGGGCTGTAAAATTATCTCTTTAGCCACTATTGGTGATACACTACTCTATTATACTAGTCATTTGGAATTAAAAGTTCCAAATAAGGGTATGTTCCCACTTATATATAAAAGTGGCTCATAAGTAACTTTAGGGCCTTATATATCACTATTGCTTCTTAATCAGTGACAATTACAACCTGAATGCAACTTTAAGTAGCAAAATCGACTTTACCCAACTATAAGTAATAAAGTAGAAACAAAAAACGTTCCTAAGCAACTATAAGTGACAGGATGAACTCGTATAGGTACAAGTTTGAGTTGTGTTTAAAGCTATAAGTGTAGTCAAACACTGTTAAACCACTCATTTAGAACATAAAGCTATAAGATAAGCTGCAAAATTCACTAATGTGCTGCTTGGGTAACTGACACATGAAATTTAGTACATTGGGTAGCTTTAAAGCACTAGAATTTTTATTCTTAAAGTAACCGCCATAGACCTCTTCTACGCGTACGTAAACATTACACAATCACGAATTTTAAATAGAATTTTGTTAGTGGAAACTGGGCCCCCGCCCTATCCGCGGGTTCCCGTCCACTCGCGCTCTTGTGGCTTCGCCGGCCGAAATTGGACCGAGGGTGGCCGTCCACGGCGCCACGCGGTATTGGGTATTGGGTGTGGTCTTGTGAGCAGCAACGCTTAGGTTAGACTCAGTACAGTACAGTAGTACAGTCGATGACAAAAAGATGTAGGTATTCACTTTTACATTATTGCATTATTGGATTAGAATAGTGCCACTCCGTGTCTTCCCGTGGATGTCGTAAAAGCCGACTAAGGTAAAAAAGGCGTGTAGTACTGTTAGGCGATGGGCTTGCAACCTGTCACTAATACACTGTTAAAATCTTCGCCTAAGTGTGTAAAATGTGGTTACAGAATCATCAAAATTTTTTTATAGTTGTTGGAAATTCTGTAGCTCTGCCTACCCCACTCTGGGTATAAAGGCGTGAGTTTATGTATGTATGTATGTATGTATTGCATTTTGATAAGGTCCAAAATTCAAAATTCAAAATTCTTAATATTTATTCAGTAAATAGGCCACATGAGGGCTCGGTAATATAGGGGAGTCTACCAGTGGTCCAATAGTGGATCACTTTAAAAAATGTGTTTGGTGTCGTCAGTGTCATTAGAGATGCCAAGTCGTTTGTAACTTATAGCAAACTCAACCTTGCTGCTGTTTGTTTTTTTTTTCTTGTACACTTGCTTACTCGATGCAGAACTTTCCACTCTTTCCAATCTCTCAAGGGTTAACTGGAAGAGATACTTTAAAGGGATAATTTCGCGTGTGGTTGCCGGGTTAGAATAGTGCCACTCCATATCTTCCCGTGGATGTCGTAAGAGACGGCTAAGGGAATAAAGGCGTATAGAGGTAGTACTGTTAGGCGATGGGCTTGCAACCTGTCACTAATACACTGGTAAACATCTTAGCCTAAGTGTGCAAAATGTGGTTACAGAGTTATCAACAAGTTTTTAGAGTTATTGGTAATTCTGTAGCTCTGCCTACCCCACTCTGGGAATAAAAGCGTGAGATTATGTACATATGTATGTATGTAATTTCGCGTTTGTACATATTTTTATATGTATTGTTCTGGTTTTTCTTTTGTACAATAAAGTGTTCACATACAAACATACATAGATTGCATTTTATTGGTACTCGTTTCTTGTAAATAATCGAACAGTTTTTAGACACAGTTAGCCTAGTTTCTAGATCCGTCTTATCCTACCTATCGCTAAGCAGCAGTGCTCGCATTGTTGTGTTCCAGTGTGAGACAAGACATCCTCCGTTGAAATTTGTTTGAAACTCGCAAATTGATGCAACTTCTTGATCCTAAGTCTAAGTACATAGGGCACTTTTTAGCCTGAAAAATTGGATAGTTCCCCAGGGAATAGCGAAAAAGTCTACGCGGACGGAGCCGCGGGCAACAGTTAAATAATAAAGTTGATTAAGTATCCAGATGGGAAAGGATTTGAGCGCAGGTGCGAAATGTAAGTACTTTATGCACTTAGAGTGATGAGGCGGGTTTAGTGGTCGCGGGTTCGGTTCCCGGCTCTCTCGAGGGGTTTAAATGTTGGAGATTTAGACTTGTTTGATAAAGTTGTTTGGAATTCGTGCGTTGGGTTTGGAAACAGTTTTCTTTGAGGATTTTCTAGTACTCTAATATTAGTTG
Source organism: Acleris laterana (assembly GCA_963966035.1). NCBI lineage: Eukaryota > Metazoa > Arthropoda > Insecta > Lepidoptera > Tortricidae > Acleris > Acleris laterana. The sequence goes on from OZ014449.1 coordinate 2,100,320, forward strand.
GTCTCACAGAGTATTCTAATCCTTGATAGAAACGGGACCAATTGGAATAAATAAAAAAACTTAAATCTATCGCTAACAAAAAACAAAAAAAAAATATTTTTTTTGGGGATATCGATTGTCATTTCCCAAAAAGTTGGTAAAGGTCTCCTAAGACCATTTTCGCGTAGCAGCAAGGGATAGTAGCTCCCCTTACTGCCCCATCTCAACTGTCCACCCTGAATTTACGACATTATCCAAACAGTAATTGGGTTCTTAAACCTTTTTTTTTGTTACCCCTGTAAATATTGTATTAAACTACATAATGCTTTTTAATTTGTTTCAGGTAAAAGAGTTTTATTCAACGGAAATCCGGCATCGTAAGTTCAAAAAGTCTAGTAATATTTGAGGTGATACCACTAAGCTAAGGTTTGTTTCAATAGAACTTGCCAACAATGTAAACAAACCTTGTATTCAAAATGTCTTTAATTTCCATTCTACATCATCAAATACTGCTAAATCCATGTGTTATTTAATCAATTCTTTCCACATCATTATCCTAAACCATTAAAAGAATAAACTAGTGCTAGAATATGGATATCTCATTGAATGCTTTGTTTACATTGTTGGCAAGTTCTATTGAAACAAACCTTACTTGTTGTGTAGTATTCAATTTATGAAAGACAAAGTTTTTTTTATTAAGTATGATAATTGCAATCTGAAGCTACACATTAGCATTCTAAAAACTGCAATCTCAAGACTGCGATCCTGAGACTTTATTAATTGAAAAGCAAAATCAGTCTACTTTAATATAACATTCATTAGCACCATTCAAGCTGTCTATATTTAAAGATCTAACCAGCTACTCGTAGATACGTAAGTCGATGTTAATTCAGTTCCTTAGGTGCCTTGAACAAGCGCTAACGAAGTCTTGATTGGAGCTTCAGAAACTAAATTTAAAGGAAATAGCTGGAAAAGAGCCTTTACAAAATGTAGAGAAAAATCTAACCCACATTAAACGCATAATGTATTTTATTTTAGCACTAGTAGGGTGAAGGAACCAGTAATGGATAAAGACCAATGATGGACACTTGATTCTTATTATTTTACAGAAGATAAAGGTTTTGCAACAGTCGATTCAGGACCGTATGAAAGGGCATTGGGTTTTGTTTGAAGAATATTGTCTTTTTTTTTCAGCGGCCATGGATGATTTTAACACAGTTTTTTACAGGACCTCGAAATACACATAGATATATATAATTAACGGCGTTTAATAATATCGGAGCCGAGATATTTAAGATTTAAGTGTTCCGTTTTTGGTACTATAAGATACGCCTAGGTACTTCAGAGCATTATTGTACATAACAAAACCTGATTTTTTTGAATTATTCTATCATAATTTACCACTTTTACTAATGGCCGGTCACCTTGAAAATGTATGACTTTTACAAATAACAATTTTTTTACCCAAACCCCTTTCAATTAAAATTGAAGTGTCCATTATTGGTGCGTTCACCATAGGTAATTCGCATTATAGATTATTGGTAATTATTCTCCACAAAAACACCAATAAAGCTTTATTCGCTAAAGCTTCTTAAAAAACGAATTTCCCCTCGACCCATAACCATTGTTTTTTAACTCGACTAAAAACACTGTTTCGGTAATTTTTTATAATAACCCGAATCATACTGTAAGGCCGCCATCCACTGCGAGCGAAACGATAACGGCCGAGGAAATAATGGAATGTGTTAAGTGAATGAAAAATTTGAAAAGCAAGAGGGGAAGCGACATAAAACTTGACGGTTATAGCTTATTATAGGTATTTTGTTTTTTGTACACAATGGATATTTTTAATAAGTTAGCTTCGGGCGAGAGGAAAGATTGAGTTAAGTAGAGGGTGTGGCGGAAAATTGAATTTGAATAAGTATTTTTTTAAGACATTACAGGGTGATGTGTTTTTAAAATGAAAATGTTTAGCGGAATTCGTGTAATTTATTTACCACTAATCCGACGCGTTAGTTAAAATGGACTCTTAGTGACAGTCAACGTTGTAAATATACTACGTAATTAATTATTGTACAGGGTTTGTCTGTCCGGATCGTTTCCACCATCTTATTTGCTAACCTGCCGCAAATCCGTAGTGTTCGCAATGTTGTGTTCAGGTAAACAGTTCCATGTTTAACACATTCTGTTTTAGTTCTGTGTTGTTAACGTATCTTTGACAAATTTATTGAACTTACAGCATTTTTTATTTAAAATGATGATGATTTTTTTAAAATAGAGTTTATATATTACTATAGTAAGTCTAATTATGTTTATATAGACTTACTAGTTGTTTGTACATGGCGTCGCCCGGTTGTTTTTTTAATACAAACCTTGTCCTGTCAATAATAACACGAACTGAAAAAAAAATCGGTCGAGTTGTTCTCAAGTGATGCTTCGTCATTATTTTTTCTATATAAAAAATATTACCTTCTAGTGTTACTAGCTATGAAAAAAAAACATTGGTACACGAGCACTGAGGTTTGAATACATTGAACTTGGTCCCTACCGAAAAAAAGTCTACACCTCAACCCACAACCACCGACGCGCTTACAAATGCAATCACTAATCATCTACGATAATAACTGTAGCAACACTAGGCGACATTGCCAGCTCTTACATAACCATGCACCCCAAAGGTCGTCCGAGTGACATTCTCCGCCCTTTACCCGCCATAAATCAACGTGGCAACACCGCGCTTCAGTGTAAAACTCCACATTCGTACCCTTTCGTGTCGCTGTGACCTATTTGGAAAGAGATTACGTGTTTATGTTTGTTTTTTAAGCTCTGTTCTAATTTGGTATAGTGTGGAATATTCGCAGCTGTCTCATATGTCCCAATGTTCATGAGCAGAGCCCGAATTTTTCGCGGCAAAACAAAAAACTGTCGCAATCTAGCTAGTGTTAGATTATTTTTTATCGATATATCGATAGTTCTGTAATAGAAGGTCCACGAAATAAAAAAATATTAAATAAAACATTTTACGTGAGTTTTGTATAAAATTATATAGAAACAGATGCAATGCCTTCTTCGACATCCGTCAGCACACAGCAGCACGTGACATTTTATTTGGTTTGTAATAGTGATAGTAGATATTCATTAATTTCTCAACATTCTCTGGGAGTAGACAGTTTCTGACGTGTCTATTATTTTCCATGAGGTAGTATAGTCACTTCATTCAAAGTTTTACCTCTTAGTTACCCGACGGGTTATTTTATTACTTGATATGAAAAAGTAGGAGTTAAAATTTTGATGGAATAACACATATAAAACAACTGTCTCGAATGATTGTAAAGTAATGTAAATATCGCTCATCGAATACAAAACAGACACATTCCAAAATAATTTGGTCTTCTATTAAAAATTGTAGTCCAACCAGTTCTAATTTTAAAATGCAACACTGACTCATTTCAGATTGTGTCCGTTTTGTATTCAATGAACGATATAGTAATACTCGATATCGATAATAAATTATTTCTAACACTAGCTAGATTGCGACAGTCTTTTGTTTTGCCGCGAAAAATCCAGGCTCTGATCATGAGTTAGAAATGCGTTTTTGTCTCTTACCATCAGGGGCCGTAATATGTCTGCGTGTATCGCTTGACACAGTACGAAAGTGACGGATGCTTTATCCACATTTTGACACGCGATAAAGACGCAGCCATACTAGGCCCGCTGGTGGCTGGTGTGGTCGTTTGCCTTTTTTAGGTGATAAAAAAAGATTGGGTTTATAACATTTATGAACTTTCTCTGTAGCTAATTACCTATAATCAAAGATCGGAATATGTAGAGCTAATTTGCCTAAACTTGATGCACCTTCATTCAATAATGTATTCCCATTTCACTCACGCATGAATGAATATGCCTCAAGTTTAGGCAAATTAGCTCTACCTATTCCGATCTCTGCTTATAATGTTACATCGATCAATTGAGGTATTAAACCGCGGAAACGCAACAAATAAACACCTTTTATAATAAAAGGGTAGATGAATGAAGACTGAAAATGTTATCATAAGCATGGTTCTGGATCCCTGACAATGTACGTTATATACATGATGATTTAGTTCTCGTGTTTTTAACAGTGTTTTTATCTTTACTCCCAAATTTAATTACTTTCTCTTTGTATTTATACAAATAGGACCTATTTTCAAAAATATCTCGAGTTTGTACGTCTCGAAAGAGAGCTGCTTTCTAGAAGTTTGGTAATAAGATCAGTTTAGAATACATTACATTTTCAATGTAAGTTTTTAAAAGACTATTATTATTATTATTATTATTGATTAGGTAGTTGTGAAAAAATTGCGCCGAAAAGCGTATTAAATCCTCAACGTTGTAATAAAGGAGATAGTTGATATGTAATAGTGCGTTGACACTTCCCCTAAGACGCGGCCCGGGTTGTTGACAGTCTAATCGACTAATTAATACGCCCCAATTGACACCTGTCAAAGGCTTGATTAATATGCGTGCTAGACGCAATCACCGTGTTCGCTACCAACTGTGTTATATTGAGCCAATTATCTATGGAGATTGTTAAGATGGGCATTGAAAATGGTAAATTGCCAAGCTTAATGTGAGTATGCGTGGTCGGTTGATGATTAAAGGGGTTGGAGATTATCTAATAGAATTACAGAGATCAAATCAACTGGGAAATTACGACGGACGTGGCCGCGTTTGAACCCGGGGGGTATAATAGCGATGTTGACTGACAGGTCAAATTAGTTGCTGTTTACGAAATGTCCAAACGGCAGCATGTGCGGAAATGTAAAGATTCTAATAATTTAAAAATATAAAGAACTCTAACATAAATCCATTTCTGATGTTTGATGTCTTTAAGGATTTTTCGTGGTAACGACATCTAAGGAGTTATTTAATATACAGCATGTTCCTAAATTACTATTTATTTTGGCATGAAGAAGATACAAGAGATAGGAACAGGTAGTTTTACATAACATTATTATCCTATGTAAGGCTACCGCTTTGAAAACATCCGTTCATGATGAGAGGATTTGGCAGTTCGCTCTGTTTGTAGGGACACGTGGGCCCATTGCGTGTTGGGGACTTTACAGTTTACACACATCATTCACCAATGAACTGATATTGTTTTAGAGCATCCTGGCGTATCTAATTTTCCGCATAGGCAATATGTATTTAAAACACCCTCTATTTCCAATTCGCGCATCTTCGCATTTCAGCGATTATCATAGAACATCCAACGGTTTTCGCTTTCCAATTACAGAATTCGTAATTCAAAATCTCCGCGCCGACGGGGGTGTAATACAAAGACGAGCGATTCCGAGCGATTGGGCGACACGCGGGATCATTAGCGACGGTGTCGAGTGGGAGGCTAATTGGATGCCGATAGGGTTGCCAGTGAGAAGTGTCACTTTTTTTGTGTTTAGAGAGTCTCGCTTCGAGTGCTGTGAACCCTGTATGCGGGTGAGAATATCTGCAGATTGGGGGCATGAGTGTGTCGGGTAGAATTATATGCTAGTTTATGTTATTATGGGTTATGGTAATGGAGCGTGGTTTGATAAACTGACTAATAGAAGAACGAGACGAATGTGACATAAACTCGTCCGTCGCAACACTATTGCACAAGATGTAGATGAGGATTAATTCTACTTTTGTTTATATTATTAATCATATTTTAGGCGCAAAAACAGTCAGAACCGACTGCACTTGGTTGACTGCAATCTGCACTTTCTAGAGCATTGAAACTGCAAATCGATCTACTAACAACTAAGTGCGGTCGGTCCTGACTGCTTAAAGCAGTCCGTGTGTGGCGGGCGTTACTGTCAAGTGAACAAAAACTGTCATAACGTCAAATATATAAAACACAGAAGCAAGTTTAGCTAATACCAACTGGAATAACATTACTAGTCGTATTGGTTTGTAGCCGCAATAGAAAGTGTCCTTAACATCTCAAAAAAAAACGTCCTCGATAAAGATTATGTGGCAAATATGATGACGACCATACAAGGATGCATAGTTGTCTGGCACATATGATACGCCAAGTTTTTCTTCTCACTCAGTAAAGCACCTGTGGTGAGGCCACGTCTCTATTCACTAAAGGTTTCTGAAGGTAACGGCTACATTGCGTTAATATTGTATCTTTTCCCCATAAGTAAAACACTCATTCAAATTGTCATCATAAACTGCAATACTACACCGATTTATTAAGAACCTCTTCTAACCATCACTATGTATACCTTAAGTCTTAACTTTGTTTCAATATAACGGTCCTCTGCACAGATACCCGATGCACATTACTTTAATACCAGCTGTTACTAGGTGTTAAATACAATGTATGCACGTAAATAAAGTGCTCTTCCATTGTTATTTTCCACCATAAAATGGCGATAAATCTCTTCTATTGCCAGCCCTAGCTTACACCGCTGCACCGTATTGTCTGCTCGGTTATGACTCGAGCACTCGACATTATCGATGCGAGAATCGAACCCCGCCGATACTCCTTATTGGGATACAATGCCGAGATTTCAGTTCACGTTCGCTGTTTTCACTGGGTTTCTTGAGTGCCAGTATTTTCTTTTGTACAATAAAGTCAATAAAACACGAAACCTCTAATTCCGTTCGAAATTTAAAATTCCAAAGCCACGTCCGCTTCGACGCGTTCGATTTTTCCACCAATCACGTACACCCGTCTCGCGCTTTGTGATTTGTTAATTGAAATCCTTTGGCCAATCCGCGACCCTTGAATGACGTCACGTAGTTTGAAATCGGAATTACAGGGCGGTGTGTTCGATTTTTAAATTAAAGACCAATAGTTGATAACGCTCGATTAGTTCGAGGGCGCGGTTCTAACGCTGTTTTTTTTTCAACTTTAATTTGTTCGTGCGGATAAGTCAGTGGAAAAAATGCCTAAGGATAAAACACGATGTTAAGCTCCTCAATCTTCCATTAATATTCTGTCTAGTCATATAAATTTTAACTGTACTCAAAGCCCTTGGGACACGTACTCATTAAAAAGTCAACTTTATTCAAACTAACGACCGCCGTCACTTGCATTAGTAATCAGGAAATGCAACATACATTTTCGTAAACTCGGCTCTTAACTCTCACTATTCACTCACAAGACCCTCGGATGCATTTGTCCCCTCCCCCCATTTAAATTCATCCGTTTCCCCCCCACTTTAATCACTGGAGTGCGCGGAACTCGTCATTGAATCTCGTTGTCTTCGTAACTCGCGGAACTCGTAAACTCGTAATGACGCCGGGTTTTAGTGCCTCCCTTGACCTGGGGCAATTAATGATATCACTAAATTAAAAGAAAGTCCTAGTACCTTTTTATGGCCGACAGTGTAGTCTTGGTGTAATTTTTGGAACGTCGACTTTTTCCGTTTCGCGTGTTTTTGGCTGCGTATACATATAGGATGTTTTTTTTTTATCTCATTTATTTTATACGCCATACATCTTATGATTAAGTCGCCAAAACATATATAAAGGATGTTGTTTTATGGTGTATGAAGATTTTTTTAAATACACTATGACCCGTATTCTTCTTTTTTTTAATTAATGGCTTTTTCTCCTTGTTTGGTGTATTTCACCAATGTCGTATTTTACGTAATCACCATGCACTTCTTAGAGAAATAAGTCCATGGATATCGCACGCCAGGACTATTGTTCGGTTAAAGAGTATTTACTCTTGTTTGCTAAATATAAGTACATACCTAGGGTTAGCTCCACGCGCTTCTGTCAAGATCCCCCTTATTCGTAAACGCTCACTTTCTGTCAAATTAAAATGTCAGAATGACAGATAGGGACAGCATATTTTAAGCGCACTTTAGCTGTCATTCTTTTGTGAGTAAGAAGGAGTATTTTGTGTTGTATAGTAAAGTTATATGTACTTAAATGTCAATGTCAAAAATTTATATCAAATTACATACCTTGGTTGATTTCTCGGTTGATCTATTGGCACCACAGACTAGCAGTCTGTTGACGTTGACGATGTGTAGCTTTTATACAATACTTTACAGATGTAAGAATGTTCGCCGTGGTCCATGTCCGCTTTAGCCATAGCATATTTAAGACTTCGCTTTTTGAGACATCCTATATTTGAAATCTTGAATCTTGGCCCCCAATTCTCATGTCGCTCGAGATGAAATGTCATTATCTCGACTACCAGACAGTTTTATTTACAAATTCAAGGAAAACAACATTTTTTAATTCTACTTTAAGCTTTCAAATAACTTTTGGTAGCAATGCCTTAACAACATAAATATCCAGGTAACAATGGCGAAACACAAATATAGAAACGGCAAAGTAACAAAGGCAAATTGCTATTCATTAGCCATTGTAAAGACTCGAGTGAAGCCGGCCAAGTGTTTTCGGAGTTAAATTGAAATTGGGATAAATTGCAGAAGCAATAATTCTTGGATCGAACTATATAGGTACGGGTATATTGAACGGTTTAGTGTTTTGAAGTTGGATGGACAATTGTGTTTATTATGGACTAGCGATCCGCCCTCGCTTCGCTTCGGATTATGTGAGTATGATATAGCCTATAGTCTTCCTCGATAAATGGGCTATCTAACACTGTAAGAATTTTTCAAATCGGACCAGTAGTTCCTGAGTATTAGCGCGTTCAAGCAAACAAACAAACGAACTTCAACTTTATAGTAGTAATGCAATGGTTTTAGGCGGCTATTCTCAAAGTGTACCTAATCCAATTTTAGCAAACAGACATTGTCCTGCCTGGGGCCAGAGTCTACTCACTCACACTCTAAAATCTCATTAAGGATACGGGGCTTTCACTTTGAGTTAATACCACTAATATTATAAATGTACAAGTTTGTGTGTGTGTTGTTAGACTTCACGCTCCAACGGCTGGATAGATTTTGATGATATTTAGACTGGAGCAGATAGATAGCAGACTCTGCGGGTGGTAGGACCTTGTGCAGGGTCCGTCCGGATCGCTACCACCGTCTTATCCATTAACCTACCGCCAAACAGCAGTGTTCGCATTGTTGTGTTCCGGTTTGGGGATAAGACAGCCGGTGAAATGACTAGCATAGAGGCATTCCATCTTAGTCCTCAGGGTTGGCAACGCATTTGCAGTCTTAGGATTGCATTGCAGTCTTGTGAATGCGAATGTCTATGGGTCACAGTTTCCACTTACCATCAGGCGGCCTGTGTGCTCGTTTGTCTTCTCTGTGACATAAAAAAAAAAGATAGTTTAAACACACAGTCTACTTTTCATCTCGGAAATTTTATAAGTTGGCTAATAAAGAGGGTCCCCGTGCAAGAAAGTTTTTCTTTCAACGTATTTTTATTTTTGTTGTGTCGTAAAAACGGTATCGATATCGATAACACATACAAGCTTCAAACCCTACTAATATTATAAATGCAAACGCTTGTGTGTGTGTGTGTGTGTGTGTGTGTGTGTGTGTGGGTTAGTTTGTTACTCCTTCACGCTTCAACGGCTGGACGGATTTGGATGTAATTTGCAATCAAGTTAGCTTATACACACTCTCTCCGCACACACAATATTAGGCAGTCAACCAGTGTTATTAAACCTTACATTATAAAAAAACTCTTTGAAATAATTTGTTAGAATTGTATTAGCTACTTTGTTTCATGTTACTTGACATGTCCGTGTGATTGTGATTTCTCTGTGTAAAGTCAACCGACTCCATGGGTTTCAAGGTACAGGCTCAGCCTAGTTTGAAATCCTTTGAATACTGCTTTATTTGTAACTATGTGTCTTGTGTAAATAAACATTATTATTATTCTTATTCTTATTCTTATACCCTGGATTAATACATAGGGAATAACGATAAAGCGGGCAGAAGCTAGTTTTGTATAGTATGTGTGGCGGTACGGAACCCTCGGTGCGCGACCCCAAATCGCATTTAACCGCTTTTTTTTCGATTTCTGTAATCGTTTACGTTCACATAATGTAATTTGTCAAGCCCCACTTGTCCGCCCAGTCGTTTCTACTGCGGACTTTACGTAAGACACGTCAAACATAACTGAACACTTAATTTATTTATACGGCGCATGCAACGCGGGCTTGATTAAAAAAAAAACGGCCAAGTTCGAGTTGGTCTCGCACACGAATGGTCCCGTACCATTATTTTAGGGGCCTGTATAATTTTTAATTTAATTAGTTTTCATAGTTCGTTATGGCGGGTCATTTTTGAAAATCTTCATGTTTTTATTTATTACGGTTCAAGAGACAAAGGGTTTGCTGAGGTCGACCAAAAAACGCCCAAAACATCACGTATCTTGTAGGTATGCACTTTTTTTTTAATTGTTTGTTGTCAAAGCGGCGATAGAAATACGTACTGTGAAATTTCAACTTTCTTCCTACTTCGATTTATGAGATGATTAGTATGAAGGTCTTATCGGCACTTATTATGTACGTACGTAACCCTAAAAACCTTCTGAACGTGTTTGTTCGTAGGAAAATGCATGTAACTTCAGGTTACACACTGACTCCGTAAGGGGTCAATTTTGTAAAGCATTGAAGAAAATGGCACTGAATTAGTTAAAAGTTCCCGTTTTATTCAATACCGCGTGACACAGATACGTGTCAAAATTACATACAAATCTCTAGCCGTGGCGTTTAACGTGTTAATGTATTTATTACTGAACATCACGCGACAGGGTGTGTTCGTATCCGGATTATTAATAATTGCATTCGTAAATTCTTATATTACTGTTGTTTTTGTAAAACTGGCTTTTTCTAAGCGTTGTAGAGTTTATATTTGTGTGATGTGAACTTTATATGCGGGTGCGTTGGTTTCGTATCGTGTAGTGTATTATTATAGTATGTTGAGTTATGATCTTAGACGTATAAGTTTGCTGTGTGACCACCAGTGGCCGGTTTTATAAAGATACAAATTACAATTTACAGGTTACAAGTTTCCATTCGACACAACCTCGACCAATGACAACCAGCCCTTTGAGTAGTGTTGCCAGTTTATATCTGTAAAATTGTTGCTTGTAGCTTTATAAAACGTGCCCCAGGTTAGCAGCCTACAAAGCTAGCGGTTCTGGGTTCGATTCCAAAAAAGAGCATATAATTATATGTTCCTGGATCACAATGTATGAAACTATATATATCGTTGTATAGTACCCATAGTACAAGCCGAAATTGTGTGTGAACACATGAAATAAATAAAAGTAGTTAGTATAAAGGTGAACTTATCCCTTTATCTCGTCCAGCTTATTATCCCCGGATTTTACGACGAACTAAACTAAAAACAGTACTTATCCTTTAAAAACCTACAGAAGACATGTACGTGACTTAAACTAAGAAATTAGCGAATACTCCAACTAATTTATCAATTACGGCCATTTTGTCTGGAATTTTCCTTGTAGCGTGCCGGGTTGACTCCATTACCGGCTGAATATTTGATTTGTCTAATCACCATGAACTGGCATAGTGTGCGAAACGACACATGTCCCTGGGGTGGGCAACATGAAAAAAGGCCATGTTAAATGCAGTTGCAAGTTTTTATTTATTCAGTGTTTTTGAAATAAGCGGAGCATCCTATAAGTAGATTAGATTGAAAGACCGTTGTATTCGGTGTCTAAATTGTATTCAACAATTTAAATTGAAAAAACATTTGACTTTCCTATAGGTAATTTATAACAAATATTAAAATATTTTTATATATGCCTTATATAATGCTCAAAATGATCTAGACACGACGTATTCTCTTTACAATAGAGTCGAATGTATATGGTTTTGAGCATGTTATTCCGCTAGAGTTTTTTTAAAAATCGATCACAAATTGACGTTTTTGACCGTCGTTAAACTCATAACTCCCCTCTTCTTGTTAGGTATTAAATAGATAGGTTATGGGGCTGTGAGCGTTGGATTTATAACGGTTTTCTTTAAGCGCATGCGGGGAGCGATAAACGAGTCGCCATTTTCCGCCCATTAGGTCGGAAAATTCGCGCCGGTTGGATGCAACACTGCGGAATGCACCGCGACATGCACATTTGGCTCTATCTTAGAGCATATCTTATCTTTCTTATCGACATTATGAATGCGAAATTTTCGATGATTGTTGCTCAGGGAGAACGGCTGAACGGATCTGGATGAAATGTGGCACAGAGATAGATTACACTCTGAAATAGCACATATGCTACTTTTTATACCGGAAAAATGTACGGTTCCCGAGGGAAGAGCGATAAACGACTTATACGCGGACGAAGTCGCGGGCAACAACTATCCCACTATTAGGTATTATAAATGCAAAAGTTTGTGTGTTACTTTGTTACTCCTTCACGCTGCAACGGCTGGGCGGATTTTGATGAAATTTTAATAGCAAAATCAAAATCAAAATCAAAATATTTATTCAGTAAATAGGCCACATGAGGGCTCTTTTACACGTCGGTAATGTAGGGTGAGTCTACCAGCGCTTCGGACGTGACCCGTGCGGAGAAGAAGCGCCGCAAGAAACTCCAGCAGAAGGTTATTTTTTCAATCATAAAAACATAATAGTACTTAAAACTAAGTTACATTAAGTAAAGTAAGTTACATTAGGTAATAAAGTAATAAATAATAATTTCTTAAAACTACCAAAAATAGCGGTTTCAATTGGTGTGACATTCTCACACCTATTGACCTAGTCCCAAACTAAACTCTAGACTTGATGCAAATACTTATATAGAGAAACTAGTTGTTGCGCGCGACTCTGCCCACGCAGAAAAATAAAACATAGCCTATGTCACTCAGGGTGAATGGAGGTTTCCAATGGTGAAATATTTTTTGAAATCGGCACAGTCGTTTTTGATTGTATTTATTACAAACATACATGAAATGAAAATGAAAATTAAAATTTGTTTATTGGTCACAATCAGTGTGTTTACAAAAAGGATAGGGTTGGGACCTTCTTGTAAGTATGGCAATACTTGTGACAGAAGATCCCGCTCTTCCAGCATCAAGATTAAGGGTACAAAAACAACCAATACAATACAGGGTTCACAAGAAAGTTAGCAGTTAGTTTATATATTTAAAAATACATACACACAAAAATACAAATATTTATTTATAATATTAGTGTAGATACACACTTAAATACATATAAATCCATGACTCAGGAACAAACTTTAATTTAGTTTTAGTAAAATTGTTTCTCCGTGATTTGATTAACATGTGTGGCTTCACGTGTGTTAATTATACGATCAATAAATAAATAAATAAACAAATACTACTAAAAGGACAACTGTAAATTGATATCCTAATACGTGTGCTTCAAACTACTTATCCTATCTATTTAACCCTTATGCTAAGTATTCCCAGTTCTCACAAAGCCTGGTGGGGCGAGCCCTGCGGACCCACCCGGGCACGGGTCATCCGATATTATCCGGTCTTATTTTACCCGGCTTTGATCGTTTCGGCCCCTTTTAGACTGACCTTTCCCTCCCCCCCTTTAATTATGTCGTGTCCGTTATAATATTTTGGACGAAGATTGATATGACGGTGATAACTTTTAACACCCGAAGGAGTTCTATGATGAACGTTTTGTCTTTGACATATGATCGTATTGGTTCACTAATATTTTACCGAATCATAATTTGACTAACTATACCATTTTGCAAAAAACTTATTTAATAAGTCCATGTAACCTTTGTAATATGTAATGGTTTAAGAAAAAACACGTTGTTGCGAAATTAAAGTTTGAAAAATGATATAGTTTGTCTAATGATGATTTAGTCAAAAGGATACCGATCGTATTGTCAATATTACGATAGCTCATATTTACCTGATAGTATCATTGTAATATTAAATATGGTTAAAAAACGACTGACTTCTGAGTTTCTTGCGGCGTTTCTTCTCGGCAGTGGTCTCCTCTTGGGAAGAGCTGGTAGATTCTTGACGTGTAAAAGTGCCCGTGCGGCCTACTTACTGAATAAATATCTTTTATCTTTTTATCTTTTTTAATGGCGGCCGTAACATGTTAAAGACAATATGGTTTTTATTAAATAGGACAAAGGTCCTGCTTAAGAATAGATGAAATATGGAAGCGTCAACTTATTTCTTTGCTGTTTTAGTTAATTATTTATCGTCCCTTTACTTTCTCAACGGCGTATCTAATCGAATAGTTAGATAGGAAAGTAGTCTTTATTGTTTAGAGCACATGAGTGCTTTTCCTATCTAACTATTCGATCGGATACGACGTTGAGAAAGTAAAGGGATGTTATACAAAACATCACGTTTTGGATTTTCTCTTACTCTTACTCGAGCTAGGGCGCCACAGACAGACACTCAGATAGACATATAGATACATGTTATAAAGTAACACCCCTCGTTTTATTCATTAGTTATTAACCCCCTATTATTTATTTAATGTCTTTAAAGAGATGTTGTTAGCTATAGTCATTGTTTATTTGGAAATGTTTTAAAAGCGTGAAATAATTTATACTAGCTGTTGCCCGCGCCTCCGTTTGCTCAGAAAAATAAAACATAACCTTAATGTAGGATTCTAATGGTGAAAGAATTTTTCATATCGATCTAGTAGTTTCAGAGCTTATTCATTTTAAACAAACAATCAAATCTTTCCTCTTTATAATATTATTAGTGTAGATAAAAATCAGTTCGAAGCACCTACTAGGATAACATAAAATCAAAGCGATACATCGAACTCGTAAGCATTTTCAAACTTCTATCGGGTGCTGTAGCCCTAGTACTTACGTTTCACCTCCCGCAAACATATTGTTGCCAACATTGCCGTTAGACAATCGGAAGTGGTCGTTAGCCCGCGCTCTCGAGGGTCGTCGGTTCAATTCCTCTCGGCACAGCGTCGTTATTAGTTTGTTCGAAACAATGCTTTTTTTCTGCAAACTTCTAACAATTTATAGAATTTTGTTATATAAATAAAAAACTTAAAAGACAAAGTAGTATTTTTAAGTACCTATAATCTCTATGAAGTGAAGAAAATAAATTTCATGAGAATTTCTTTCTTCGATTCAAGAGCCATTCTCTTAACGGAGTAGCTGCTCTAACAGTAAATCTTTTATTTTTACGATGGCAACTCGACTACTACAAAGTTCAAATAAATCGTCGTTTTATTACGGAATATTACAGCTCAATTTTTTAGCCTGAAGTATCCATTCGCTTGTTTCATATGAGTCTGTATGGATCCCGAATAAACACACTCTGTAGTTTTAATGTACGTGGTCGTTGCCTAGATACCGTTACTTGAAGGGAAGTGAAGGAGCGGTTTTAAACCGCACATTCACTATGTTTATCTTTACACCGGCAGCGGCTAAAAAGGCTCATCGTTGATTAAAATTAAATTTTAAAAATGTAGATGTCAGTTAGGAACGTTTTCCGTTTGTTATCAAATATTTACAAAATATATTGAGCGACAGATAAATATTATAATAAAATTTGTCATTTCGATGCACCTGTCCTGCATAAAACCCACAATCATGATTCATGCTAAACATAACATGTTTAATTTCATATTTTTACTATCAACTTTATGTTAAGGCGCACAATAAAACCGCCACACCGGCAGTTAGCGTCATAAATGTGGCAACACCAAGTTACGTTTGCCGCTGAAAAGCGCACCATTAACAGACCAACACCCGGAGAATGGTAGGTAGAAAGTTGGTTGGAAAAATTGACGGTTTTTAACGTATATGTTGGTTTTGGTACGCGATAAATCGTCGCATTTCGGCACCGACGCCGTTTCTAGTTAATGGCTTTTGCAGATAGAAACTGAACCTTTTTTCACTGTGTCCGTGGAATGATACATCGCTGGGAGAATGCCTATTTATTCGGTCCGCTTTAGCTGACTGCAGCTGTGCTGTGCTCGTTAATGGTTTGCCGCGTCGGTTATTGCGCGGGAATTTTAAGGTTTAATCCAACTAGTGAGTTGGTACAGCAGTATATTGTTGTGTAGCTTAGAATATGGCTAAAAGCTAGAGGTACCAGGGGCTCTATCCTACTCAGTAAAATAATATGGCTTTAATATGTTATCTTATTGTTTTTAACTCGGCCGCCATTACTGTCAAGCAAACAGAAGCTTACAACACGGCTTTTGCGGGTGGTAGGACCTTGTGCAGGGTCCGTCCGGATCGCTACCACCATCTTATCCATTAACCTACCGCCAAACAGCAGTGTTCGCATTGTTGTGTTCCGGTTTGGGGATAAGACAGCCGGTGAAATGAATAGCATAGAGGCATTCCATCTTAGTCCTCAGGGTTGGCAACGCGTTTGCAGTCTTAGGATTGCATTGCAGTCTTGTGAATGCGAATGTCTATGGGTCACAGTTTCCACTTACCATCAGGTGGCCTGTGTGCTCGTGTGTCTTCTCTATGCCATAAAAAAAAAACACGATTACTTGTTAAAAGTAATATGTTTTTCCCGAGTAGTACTCGATTTTACTTTCTGGGGCTCTCCAGAGTATAAATCGTGCTTAAATTCTGACTCTTTAAATTTAAACTTCCTATAAAATCACGTACCTCAACTGCCTTAAGTGATTTTCGATCAAGTGCTATGCATAAATTCCTATAGACATTTTTAATACAAGGTACAATAGAAAAATATTTTCATTTTACACATGGCAACACAACCAATTTCCTACCGCGTGTGGTGTGAGCGGGGCCCTTATCGCCCTATCTTCAGCGCGCCACTCACGCCCCTGTAAAAAGTAACGGCATGCATGCACTCGCAGACTTATCTCGCAATGACCGCTTTCCAGCTGGCTGGAGCGCTTTAATGCGCTTTTTATGCTTAGCTGGATTTTTGTTACTTTGAGATTGCTGGCTGAAAACAATATTGAGATTTTGCCTGAGCGTCCGTGAGTGCTTCGTCCATGTCAAAAGCAATAAGGTTTTACCCAGTAGAAGACAGATCCAGTTTACAAAGTGTTTTATTTTTAGTTGCCATTCCTAGGGGGTCACGATATAATGGATTACTCTGCGACGACAGGATAAAGAACAGCTCCCTGATACCCAATATGTCGGTTAGCCTGCACATAATGGGTGCTTTCTCGTATTATACAGGGTGAAATCCAAGTCGTGAATCGAATGATCACCTCTGTGTTCTATCCACGAATATGAAGAACTTTCACTATGTAACCTACCCTGAAATCATGAATTAAAAATCAGTTTCTTCATACATTTTGGTCGAGTACGTATTGAACTTTTCTATGAAAAAGCTGATATTTTTTTCGTGATTTGAGAGTTGATCCCATAGTGAAAGTTGTTCATATTCGTGGGTGGAATAGAGACGTGATCATTTGATCCACGACTTAGATTACACCCTGTATAGCACCTAAAAAGTAATTATAAAAACTAAAAACTTCTTCGGAAGCGCTGGTACAGTTTTGACGTGTAAAAATGACCGCGCGACCTAAATTTAAATAAAAAGAACCCGCCAAGTCACGAAGGGTTGGTTCCGTACCATTTTTTGTATGGGAGCCTTCTTTATGTTGTTGATATAATTTTGTTTATTATTTATTGATATACATACAATAGAAATACACACTATGTTAAAGTTTTACTTGTCTACCTATTACGGTATTTACGGTTCATGACATGAGATACAGGCTGCTACAGACAGACAGACATACAAAGACGATAAGGCTGAATGCTGCATTCAAAGTAAGCTTTGAACATTATCGACAGTCAAGAAGATTGGAGAGCTGAAACGATAAAACCAATAATAAAATTCACTCCATAGTGATTCTCAAGTAGGTAATACCTTTTAATTTGTAAGAGATTCCCTCTAGTTCTTTACAAAGTGGTTAGAATACCGTTTCCTTATTATCGGTACCTGCAGCGGCCATTACAGCCACTGAGTCAGCGCCATTTGCTTTTAGGGTTCCGCAATCTTAATACGAGTAGAACCGTTCAATGAAGGTAAGTATCTGGTTTGAATGTATGTAGATAATAAATGGAGGATTTTTTTTTAATTGAATTATAGAGAGCGTCGATGGCCTTGGAGCGTAGTAGCTTAAGCTCTGGTTTCCTAGGATAGCGGTGCCGTCTTATAGCGGCCGTAATATGACGGCCGCTATAATATTATTTAAGAAGAAGAAGAATTACATTTATTCACTACACTATCCGTAGCACGATGTCCTAAAACAAGTCCTCTAATCTATGGCGTTAAACAATAAAACTTTGGTCTGGGCCGGTATTCTAGGCGCTGAAACCATATCGTCTTGATATCGTATTGTCAACATTTTGATAGCTCTTATTTACTTGACAGTAATGGCGTCCGAGTTTTAAACAGATGATTTTGTTAATGGCACGTTGAGAGGCGATCGATTACATAGGCCATCATTATGGTAAAAGGGACGTGACCCATAGACATTTTGTATTTTCGAGACTATGCTACTAATGCGTTGCCAACATTGAGGACTAAGATGGAATGCCATTATAGTCTATACTTTTAAGTATTTAAAAAATGTAAACAAAACTACCACGTGATATAGTTCATCAGCCAATAGAAGCACGTTACGTCAAAGTGCAATAAAACAGTTTTGATTGGCTGTTTAACAATGTCATGTGGTTTGGATTGTTTACATTTTTTTTAATATCTAAAAGTATAGACTATAATTATTTCACCGGTTATTATCCTCACACAGGAACACAGCACTACTGCTAGACGGTAGGTTAGGGGATAATATGGTGGTAGCTATCGGGGAGAACCTTACTTTACATTACATTGACGTAGGATTAAAGGGTGGCTGACATAAAATATGCAATACGGTGACGAAAGCATAAGACAGATAAGACTTTTATTAAATTTCGAGTACTGTTTATATTTGAAAATATATGCAGTTTTTGTAATAAATCAGTAGTCGTATCCATATTAAGGATATAGTTCGACATTATTTTGACGTAATTTGCATCCGTCAGCCGCCATTACGTAAGATCGAAATGACCGTGCTCATGCTGTTCTCTGAAACTCTTTGTCGTCTAATGAAATGGAAGTTGGAAGAAACCAGGGTTGCCGCGTCGCGCCTGTTTTTTTTAACTCACTTTTTTTTAATAACTAGAGAGAACACTGCTGTTGGGAGAAATGAGTTTTGTTTAAAGCGGATGTAAACACTAGGAAAGTTAATTTTAAATACAAAACGGTTTTTTTTTTAATTAACATGCTCTAGTCAACATTTTTAATATTTTCTCTCTATTGTGTTGACAGGAAAAGAATAACGTTACGCATTTTCGCAAATATTGTTCTCGATTACTAGTTTCTGATGGATGGCTAACTATACCGCTCGTTTAATAGTATGTCAAGTTAGAGCCGTCACAACATCAAACATGAATTGTATTACTTTTGATTTGACATTGGCGAAATAATTGCAGAATCGCGGTAGGCCGCCATGTGAAAGTGGATAGAAGTAAAAAAAGAAAGAAAAACATTTATGCACAACGATAAAACACCGGTTAACGCTCACCGGTGTAAAAAATTATTGCATGTTGTTATTAAGTCTCATAAAGTGAAATGTAAATTTCTTTTGAGATAATAAAGATTCTTTAACCCGAAAACACATAAAAAGTAATGTAATTGTTGCGAAACGGTCCCAACTCAGCATGTGCTGGCTGTGGAGCCAACGCTGGTCTTCCGTTGGGACGGCTCGGTGAAAAGTAGGTTTAAGTCGAGATAATAATAATAATATTAAGTCCAGTTAACTCGCAATAAAAATAGTATGCATCATGTACATTCAAGGAAATTGATTACTAGATCATTTTGGACTATGTCAAAGTGACACTGTAAATAAAATCATAAGAAGTCTCTTACGTTTTGATCGATTACGTCACTTTGACATAGTCCAAAGTGGTTTAGGAATCGATTTCCTTGACTGTATAGAGTAGGTATATTAGACATACAGTTTTTCACTTGTCCCTTGGAAAACATAGGTGTCCATGTTCACTATAGCCACAGAACTTAGGTCGTTTTATGACGCAGTCTTTACAATTGTTAAGTATATCAATTTTTTTTTAAATTGTCCACGTCGCCAACCCAAGCGCCGTTGATTAATTCGTCCGTAATCAACGGCGAGCGCTGCAGTCGCGCTCAAGACTTGTCAGTGACGTCGCTACTAGCTGCTATAGTTTTTGCAAGGCACGAGTGCGCTTAAATTAATCAAATGTCGACTCTAGTACTTTGTAATAAGAGCGCTTTCAACTGCACTCGTTAGATGCAAGAACTGTAGTATTCTTCATTTTCTTTTCAGATGAGATTAATGACGGTCAGATTTGACAGAATATATACCTATCTTAGGTCCAAAGTCAATCTGACATTGTACAACAATAAGGTTGAGTTGGCTAAAAGTTATAAATGACTTGACATCTCTAATGACATTGACGACTTCAAGTATATTTTTCTTGAAATGGGCCCCTAATTAACGCTCGTGACCGTACCAGGAAGATAGTCAATTCTGACACGTTTCGCAACCATAAAGTTTCTGGATAATGTTGACAGCAGTAAAACACCTAATGCTAAACTTTTTTGTTGCGTGTGAAAGAATAACAATAACAGCATTGTTTTAATACTGTCTACATAATCGATATATAGAAACATCATGGTAGTCACTTAAAGATGATACTTACAAAACTATTTCACCTAGAAAAAAACCTATTTTAAAACCTTGTAATCAAATTGTAATCTCACTGTTTTCGCACTTTATTCATATCAAAATTATAACAGTGTACCTATGATATATGTTGTGATGTATTTCATTCTTTTTCAAAAATTATAATTTGTGAGCAAGTATTTAACGCATGCCGTAGTTCAATTTGTGTATTTACTGGCGTAAGATGTGGTTTTCTATAATTATTAGATACGCATCGATTTAGATGTAAAATAGATATAATCGTTAGTCGGAAGTATTATGTGTTGGAAATCCTCAATAAATAAATAAATAAATAAAAGTAAACGGAAAAGTTTAAATAACTATTAAATAATTAAGTTATTATTATTTAAAGGCTTATGTAGTGTCCCACTGTTGGGCAAAGGCCTCCTCCCTTGGTTTCTATACCTCTCTTTCTTGGCCATCTTCGGCCAATGCTACAGAAAAGCGTCCAAGTCATCCCGTCATCTCCGCTTGGGTCTGGCTCGGTGTCTGTAGCCGTCTGCAACTATTAACTAACAATTTTTAAATAAGAATTCAATGCCGAATCCTAAGTACCCGAAACCGACGTGCGTGCATGACTCGATGTATGAATGTGGAAGAAGCGAAAGAAATTTGTCAAGATCGTAGCAAGTGGAAAGAAGTGGCCTCTGCCTACTCCTCTGGGAAACAGGCGTGATTTAATTAATGTATGTATGTAAGAATTCAATGGTATTTTGAGGTGGTTTCAAATAGTAGTATTTTATCTTTATCTTAGGCCATTTCCATAGATTACTTGTACTACTTATTTTCTTTCGTGAACATAAAATGCATTCCTCACAAATTTAATTAATACCTTTGCTAAAACAACCTATACAGTATCATTACAAATGATCCATAATTGCCACAGCGCAGTAGTTAAAACAGTTCTATATATGTAATAAATTGTCGGTCGGTCCGTAACGCGCTCGCGACGAATGTTTCTCCGGAGAGCGATCCCGACGCGAAAACACTGCCATGTTAACTACGGAACCCTAAAAACAAGGTGGCATTTTTAAATCAAAACCATTACATTATCAACCTTATTAAGTAGGTAAAAGAGTTCAAATTGCTTTGGTTGCGAAATGTCGCATACGCCCTTTTGAGTTAAGCGTGCAAGTATACGTACTATCGTACCTTCATAGTGCACTGTGAACGCGAGCTTGCAATTTTCAACCGAATTTGCTACAAGTTAAAGTTGAAGTTTGAATGTGTTCTTTGTCTCTATAATTGGAAGAGTACGTAGTATGTAGCCGTGGAAAACGCTCTCGTATATTTCACTGAAGAAGTTTTAATGTTGAGTGCCCTAGACTCGTTTCACGTGTTAGGGTTGCATACGAATCGGGGTTCGGGGCGGTGAACGACGGAATAAGTAAAAAGCGCAGACACGACGCCATGTTTGATTGTTTCTACGCTGGTAGTTTGTTGCATTTTTAGTAACGATGTTTATTTTAAAGAAAGACGTTTGTTTTTACAATTATTGGTAGGAAATTCCGGTCCAGTACGAAAGGGTTCCGTACACGTTTCTTGTATAAGGAGCCCCTTTAATTTTAACTTTTATTATATTTTACCTACTACTTTATTTTACTTTTATTTTATTTCCCCGTGTGGTAGCCGGATTAGAATAGTGCCGCTCCGTATCTTTCCGTGGATGTCGTAAAAGCCGACTAAGGTAATAAAGGCGTGTAGTACTGTTAGGCGATGGGCTTGCAACCTGTCACTAATACATTGGTAAACATCTTCGCCTAAGTGTGCAAAATGTGATTACAGAATTATCAAAAAGTTTTTATAGTTGTTGGAAATTCTGTAGCTCTGCCTACCCCACTCTGGGAATAAAGGCGTGAGTTTATGTATGTGTATGTATGTTGTTATAGCAACCATGTAGATTGTGTAAAAAACAAGGTTTAAGAGATACAGCTGTGACAGACAGACGCACAGCGGAGCCTTAGTAATAATAGGGTCCCTATGGGTACGGAACCCTAAAAATAAAATCTGTCGAGTCGTTGTTAATTTTGTCATACCTTTTACTATAAATTAAAAAAATTGTAATTGCGTGTGCGTTACCTAGTATGTTTGTTACTCCTCCTTATAACTGTTGAACGCATTTGGATGAAATTTTGTATAAGTTTGTGTCTGTGTATCTATGTGTCTATCTGTGGCATAGTAGTAGAAAGTAGGATAGACCGAACCGGACGCGGAATTTGTTTCAAAAAAGCTAGTAAAAATAAAATGTTTCTTAGCTAAATTTCATTAAAATTAATCGAGCCGTTGAAGTCGCCATTATATAGGAGGTTTTTTTCTATTTAATAGTGAACTACATAAACATCACCCTGTATTTCTTTCGACCACTGTAAACTCGCCCGGCTCATGACTAAACCACGGCTGTCGCGGCTCAATCCTTCATAAAAAATGCAAGTGCAACATGCAACCGACATGCAACAGGGAACGGCTGTCACGAAAGTATTTCTAAGGTATTTGTACTTATCGCCTGGATGTTTTAAGTTAAACTCATAACATTTATTTGACAAATACACTGCACACACATAGTATAAAAACCAAGATTAGAACAAGTGATTAGCATAGAGGCGTTCCGTCTTTGCCCTCAGGGTTGGCAACGTATTTGCGGTCTTGAATTGGGCAAAAACGAGATTATTGCGCCCAAATTGCTCTTAAGTTCTAGGAAGGCAATCAAACCCTAAAGATGCGATGTAGTCCATAGTAAAAAATACAGAGTGTTCTCTTTTCTCTTTAAACTAACGGGTGATGCACTAATACTTAAATATTTTCTTGTTACTAGCATGTAATTGCTTTAACCAGTTGGTTGATGATTGTGGCGTCAAAAAATCGTATTTAATCGGATTAAAATACATTTTCCAAAACATAACTAAAACGACGAAATAAAATCCAAAGATAATTTCTGTAAACAGAGCTCTTTTATTTGACCTTTTACTTAAGTATTATGTAAACAACTAACAAGTAAATTGTACTCGCATTCAGTAGCAAAACAACGTAAGTCTCACTTACTGTCAACGTATTAACAGTTCTATTCTCACAGCGAAATAAAGTTGCTATTCCATCCAAGTTTATGTTGCCTTATATTGCAGTATTTCTAAAAGCTGTCATAGCTATTTCCGTAAGCATGCGATTAACCATCGACCGCCATGATTACTAGGTTTATACTGCCCTCGCACGGAGAAAATGCGCAAGTGTAATTAATTCGTAGAAGCATATTTAACTCTCAACGGTTATGATGAGGTTGGAATTGCATTACAATTAATATAGCACATGTGCCTTTTTTCCGTTGCAGGGCAGTATAGGTTAATGTTGAACCAAATATAATTTTAACTTTTGAAATCAGCGAATGCAAAAACTACTACTTTTTTACTTTAAGTAAAATGTAAAATAAGGGTTTGGTTTTTTCTTGCAATTAAAATATTAGAGTATTTTTTATTACACGGAAAAGTCAAACAAACATAAGCAAGTTATATTTGAAATGTGTAATAACAAACAAATGGTACCTATAAGAACATATCATTTAAAGTAATTAACCCGTTTATATTTATAATATCCATTATGGTTTAATAATTATCATCCTGTATTCAAACTCTGCATATCATTTCCAATTTTATTCACATTCTCCTATTTCCCAGGCTTATTCGGGAATTCACAGTCGGCGTAATTTAATTTGTCGATCGCGTCGTCTGAATGTCTGTTATTATTTGCTCAAAGGCGTGCCGCTGTAAAAGCGGTAATGGATGCGGTACAAATTCGACGGGTCGCTTTGTTGTCAAGTTGAAACGAATCTAACAAAGTCTTATATCGGCGACGCTTTTGCTTATAATTTGGACTTTGTTACACGTGTTTAAGGTTGATTTGGTAGGTTTATGATTAAGTACGGCTTTGGGAATATGGTATTGCTGTTAATGTGATTTCTGGATATGTCTTTAAGTGCGTAGGTTGGCAGTTTCAATGCCAAGGACTAGGTATTAATAGACATTTTGTATGAAAATCGGGAGGGGGCGGGCATTGGAGGGTGAAGGGGGATACACAGGGTGTAGTTTCAAACCGACATGAGATACACAAATGTCAATTTAAATTGTGTGTCGCTTGATGAGCTCCTTTGGAAACGGAGTCGAAGGTAATTGGGCATGAATTTATGAATAAAGGGAATGTCTTCGGATGAATTTTGAATTAAATCACGGAAGATGAAAGTTACCGATACATGTTTTACAAGCTGATGTAATAATTATTTTAAGTTTGGACTTTTCTTTTTGATGCGATGTGAGATAATAGAAACTTATATACTAAAATATACGTGTTGTATTTTTATAAGAGATTGTGATAAAACAATTTCAAATTCTTACATTATACATAAGGCGCTATTGCTATAATATGCTTCAAATATGATTTGTCAAAAAGACAAAGATAAGACTTTAGCTAAAATAGGTTTATTGTGCGTTTATGAATATAGTTCAATTTTAAATTATTAATATATTATTTTAAAACATAATATTTTTATCACGTTTTTTATGTACGGTCACGAGCGTTAATTTGGGACCCATTTCAAGAAAAATATGCTTGAAGTCGTGAATGTCATTAGAGATGTCAAGTACATTTGTAAATTTTAAGAAACTCAACCTTTTTGTTGTAGAATGTCAGATTGACTTTGGATCTAAGGTGGGTACCAAATTAAATTTCGTGACTGTACTCACGTCTCATTCTCTACTACTTTATATTTGCGAATTTCTTTAAGTCAACATTTCGTACAACAACCATCTATCAACAAAACTAAATACAGTATTTGAATAACTAAAAGCTTTTCAAAACACTTTGGGCACACGAAATATGACGAAATATACTTTCGAAATAAATGGGCTCTCTCACTTTCGTAGAATTAAAACGTTCACGCTAGGCTGAGACCCCACTGCAAATTGATTCACCTGACGAAAGAACTGAAATATCATCTTTGTAGAGTAAACAATCCGAATACTTTCAAATATGCAACGGAGCTCTGCATATGTTGTAGGGCATCTGAAATGAGTGTATGTCGCATGAAAAAATACATAAGTAACATATCCAATTATATGAAAGTTTGTTGTGTTAGGTTTTTAAAAAATTGGATTAATCTTGAATGGTTGTAAGTGCCTAGAAACATTCTAAAGCCGGTCGGGCAAAGCGAGGTCTTACAGTCAAATAAGGCAAGTACTTTTTTTTATTTAGGCTTGAATAAGATCGGTCAGTCAGTCAGGTTATCGTGTTAGGAAGGACACGGGGACACCAGGTCTCTGTGGAGTTAAAACTATTCGTATCTTATCTTCTCCTATCTTACACAGATGGGCCCTTTCGGGTACACTTCGACCCTTTAGGATCTTTTGTGCAATTACCCTCCTAGGTACAGTACACACTCAGCTATTCGAATGTGCCGGTTTCCTCCCGATGTTTAGTTAGAAAAACTCACTGGTACATGGTAACCGCGGAGATTCGAACTCGGTACCTTACAATCATGAGTCAACCCCCTAAGCCACTAGTGCCCTAGGCCACCGATGCTCTTTAAAACTATTCGTATGACATTATGATCTAGATCGAACCAACAACTAACCGCCTTACTAAGAGCCCCAAATGCCCGGTTCCTATATTCAAGAAACGAATCGTTTTCCTTACGTCTCGTTAAAATTTGACATTTGCTACGTACAAAATGTGTTAGACAACAATTTGACACATTTTGTACGTAGCAAATGTCAAATTTTAACGAGACATAAGGAAAACGATTCGTTTCTTGAATATAGGAACCGGGCATAAATGTGTCCCACGTGATTCTTTGTTCTCGTGAGATGGCCCATATCGCAACGGCCTCTCGGGCTACGTGCTCATGTTGCGTACGAGTCGAGTGTATGATTTGAATGGTTTATCCGGAGATGGGAAAACTTGCGGCGGTTTGAGGCAGCTGTTGTTGTTGGTTTGTTGTTTGTGTTTTTGACTCGGTCACATAGAATATATACCTACTTACTGATGTTATGTACAAAGTAATATAATCATAGCTCGGACAGGTCACAGGAAAACAATCACAACATGGTAGAACAAGATTAATAGAGTCGTAATCGTAAACGGTGGTTCTCATACATTTAATTTTGCGGATTATTTAGTAACGTGTAAAGGTGTGTAGTATTATTAGGCGATGGGCTTGCAACCTGTCACTAACATACAGGGTGTTTGGCAGTCGGGTGTAGGGGTTTTAAGGGATGATAGTAAGGGTCATTCTGAACATTTTTGACCACATTTACTATTATGAAATAAGGAAGTTTTATAGCTACATGCCATTTTTTTTTCCTTACAACTTTTTGAGTAACCTCACAAAATTGGTTTTTCCATACTTGGTGAAAAACAAACGCGGGGTTCTCTTAGTATGGAGAAAGTAACTCTTGCGCGTTTACTCAAAAAGTTGTAAAGAAAAAAAATGGTATGTAGCTTTAAAACTTCCTTATTTCATAGTGATTCAAGTCATGCAAGAAAACACTGTTTTTTTTTTAAATTAATACTTGAATTAAGGGGTTTTTCGTATCACGGTCATAAGGAAAAATGACAAAAAATCCTATTAAAATGATAAATATCTCGGAAACCGTGAAACTTAGCATAATAGTAAATGTGGTCAAAAATGTTCAGAATGACCCTTACTATCATCCCTTAAAACCCCTACACCCGACTGCCAAACACCCTGTATACATGGTAAACATCTTAGCCTGTTGTGCAAAATGTGGTTATAGGATTAACAACAAGTTTTTTGAGTTGTTGGTAATTCTGTAACACTGCCTACCCCACTCTGGGATGAAGGCGTAACGGTATGTATGTATGTATTTAGTAACGTCAAATGCAAACCAATCATTAATATTGGACACTTCTAAGCTATATTATACATATCTTAATTACTTAAAAATAGCTTCATAAAACTCTGTGTAATTGAAAAGAATAAAATGATATGAATAAATTCCGTACGAAATAAAACACATAAAAAAACGCCAATTTCATAATTGAGGACCCAATATTATTTAATTACATTTTTCAATTACATTTATAACGGTAGCCAAAATAAAAACCATTTGTTTGTGAAGGTATTTTCCGATCTCTATTTTAGGAACCTCGTAGTACTGTATGGTATTGTGAACGTACCTACTAAAGTATACTAATACGATTGTTTTTTCTTTACAGGTATGGACGCAGTGTCTATTTATATACTTCTCAAAGCCCTATGTAAGTAGTTTATGAATGCATATTGTACAATTGTACATAGAGCCATCTTGAAACATGTCTAGAGCTTATTTTGGGAGTAGAACAACTTATATGTGATTGTCTCTCCCTCACTTCTTCACGATATAACAATATGTTATCAGACAAAGGATTTTTTCCCTCTTCATGTTGAGCAGAGGTCTTGTCACCTTTTAATATTTGACAGTATCTCACCCCTCATTACATGAAGTGCCAAACGCGTTTTGACAGCTGTCACCCGTGTGTCAACACAAAACAAAGGGCACGTTCTTTACGCTGCGACCCATTTAGATTTTCACAACATTCTGTGTTTCTTTTTAAATTCAAATAACCTTACACCCTGTGGTATTGTAGGTACGGTTGGTTTTTTACCAGATATTAAATGGTACATGTGCCTTTAAGTTGTGGGTTAGAGAGTAGACAACCGCCATTACTTGTTATTTGGATTCCCAATGATAAAAGATAAAAAAAAAAGATGAAAGGAGTTTACTCAGTAGTGACAAAGTTCCTTTTTATGGGTTTTGATGTTTTATATAGAGATGTTAGCAAAAATAATTGCAGGATTTCTTACCTATACTCCGTTTATTTAGGTACTTAAAAAAATGTAAACAAAATATCCACGTAGTATATTCCGCCAGTCAATAGAAGCAGGACACTGATACGTCAAAGTGACTGTACTTTGACGTGTCCGTATAGAAGTCGTTTATAGCTGTTTATTTATTTATTTATTTATGTAGGTACACTGGTTTTTCGTGAAGTCATTCAAATAGTGGGCACTGAAAAACAGCATCGTTGGTCGTGGTCCGCCACGCCACGTCATCATGCTGAGTGGTACCCTATTTGACATTATTTGATACTTGTAACTTTGTAATATTTTGTTATCTTCTTTTTGTGTAATATGCATTGTGTCAAATTTTGTCAATAAATCCATTTCTCCTCCAAATATTATCTCTACAATTAATTTCATACCGATCGTTAACACGGAGCATACATAATCAGCCTTCCGACTTTTCGTGGCCCGGTAAGACTTGAGCGATACATGGAGTCGTCATCTATATTCGTACTCACGCTCAATTATTAATTGCGTTCTACAATTTAATACGTACACCATCACACATCCCATAGTGGGGTAGGCAGAGCTACAGAATTACCAACAACTATAACAACTTGTTGTTAATTCTATATTCACGTTTTGAACAAACAATACTACAAGTCTTAATCCCTTAGTCACCTCTTACGACATCCACGGAAAGACATGGAGTGGCACTATTCTAATCCGGCAACCACATCGTTCATTGAATACAAAACGGACACAATCCGAAATGAGCCAGTGTTGCATTTTAAAATTAGAAGCTGTTGGAATACGATTTTTAATGGAAGAGAAAATTATTTTGGAGTGGGTCTGTTTTGTATTCAATGAGCGACATGGCGATACAATTGCAATTTAATTATTAAAAGACGATCGTTTGAAGTGTTTTTTAAATACCGTTTTAATTAGGCTAGGGCTAGGGGTTAATGAGTCTGAGGGTCTATTGTATTGTATACTAAGGGCGGATTCGACCAAACGAGAAAAAGGTCTTATACCTAAATTAGACGCCGAATTTGTATTGTATATAATCTCGGAGTAAGTCTTATTTCAGTTTGATCGCATTCGCATCCGCCCTTAGACGTGTTCTACTTTTAAAATGAGTAGAAAAGTTTTTTTTTATTTTTATGGCATAGTGTAGACAAACGAGCACACAGGCCACCTGATGGTAAGTGGAAACTGTGACCCATAGACATTCGCATTCACAAGAATGCAATGCAATCCTGACTGCAAATGCGTTGCCAACCCTGAGGACTAAGATGGAATGCCTCTATGCTAGTCATTTCACCGGCTCTCTTATCCCCAAACCGGAACACAACAATGCGAACACTGCTATTTGGTGGTAGGTTAATGGATAAGATGGTGGTAGCGATCCGGACGGACCCTGCACAAGGTCCTACCACCCGCAAAAAACAATACCTAAGATACAATGGCCCTTTAGACGCATTAGCCCCGCCTGACCTTATAGCTTTTTTAAATGTAATATGATCATGACCATGTGCAGGTAGGCATTATAGTGCCATAAAGCATGTAGCTACAAGAAAAATGTTTTTCATATAATTATGTTGAAGCATACCGAGCAATGTATAATTTTCTATAATTCAACCTTCATTTGTCTCGTATAAATACGACTTTTTCCCCTAGACAGAACCCGTACCTCTGTACTCTTTACATCTCTGTATTTTCACGCGTGGCTGGATCACATGTCAATCACAATAAAAAGAGGCCCTTTATATGTTCCCCTTTTTATAGAAATATCTCGAGAAAATATTTTGTTTTTGCGATGACGCGGGTGAGGAAGTAAGCCTTAGGTTTTAATATTGTGATGATTTAGAATGTTTTACGTACATTTTGTTTATACTTAGGTTTCTTTCATCATTTTTCATTTTAAATCATCGATTAGTTTAGTTTAGTTTATTTATTAATCAATGTAATATTACAATATTAGTTGCATTGCATGTCAAAAAATACGAAATTACATTGAGATTGTCAAACATAAATACTAATAATCAAAGAATACAAAAATAAACTATAATTATAACAACTATTTTAACTATAATAATTATTTTTAATCATAATGTGTTTTAAGTCATAATTTTCGCAAGTCATAATGCATTTTTCTCAGGACACGGTTATTTTTTCAGGATTTTTATAAAACTAACCTTACCTAACCTAGTTAATCTATACGATTAACGGTAATTAAAAACTGTAACTTCAGCCTGAAAGAAGTTATGACAAAAAAAAGTATGACTAACAATACATTATGACCAACGATATGTATGACAGTCAAAGGGATCCGCAATTACACATCTAATAAATGGTCTCTCGTCCGATGTCAATATAATGTAGGTACAAGAATTAATAAAGTCAACACAATAATAAATTTACATGTCCAGTTCCACATATAACGATTTATAACGATTTAAAGTTGTTAAGCGACTGTCGGGTTTTTAAAGCTTGTTTTTTGTTAGAATTGTTTTGTTAAGTGGTTAAAACTACTGTACCCTTACCATGAATTACAATTAACGTACTCCCTAGCCAGTCGAAGCTCTATCCCTCGCAGACCTAGCAAGTATTCTTATAGAGTGCAAGGGACAGAGCATTTTACTCGCTTTCGAGTACAGTAACACCCGTATTTAGAGTCAAGAAAAGTAATTACTTGAGTAAAAGTAATGACTCAAGTAACGATTTTTATATGACTTTTGACACTACTAATACTCAAGTAATTACTTTTCTTGACTATAAATACGGGTATAAGTGTAGTTGTGTGTTGTAAGGGTACTGCTTGCTCAAGTACTGTGACAAACGAGTTTAAGCTCTCTGGTCTGCCGGACATTGCGCAAACAAACGGACTACCGGCGAGTTGAAGAGGGCTTTCGATTTAGTCTAAAGTTATAGACAACCTGACTCTAGTCTAATCATGTTCAATTTTGAATTCGTATCATTCAAAGGTTATTCGTTATTCTGTATATTTTTAGTAACGAGGCGAACAAAAAGACATGAAGTAAAAAAAAATCTACTTAATTTTTAACTTATAAATAATATCTATCTAGGGTGACGGGACCAGTAATGGACAAGAACCAATAATGGACACTTGAACATTTGCTTTGCAACAGCCAATTTAGGACCGTATGAAATTTGAATTAAGAGTGAAGTGTCCATTACTGGTGCTTGCCAGCTAAAAGTGTCCATCATTGGTGCCGTCATTCTATTTCTATTTCTATTTTTAAAACAAATATTTTGAATAACCAATCACGCTGTATAAGCTTGACATGACTTGTAGCTATGCTACGACGTAGGCCGTAGCTCGTAGACGCGTAGCGATATTTTCGTAGCGTATGGGCAGCTACGAATAGTAGTTTACCTATTTAAAATTCTCGTCAGGTTCAAGGTTTCGTATAACAATGGTATAATAGTATTTTATGTAACTGATACATAAAGAGGGTCCTTAAAATACGAGTGTGGTTTTATGAAACGAGCCAACGGCGAGTTTCATAATAAGATCACACGAGTGTTTTAAGGCCTAATTATGTACAGTTGCATACATTACTTTATCTACACACATATTATAAGTACTCTAAGATGCGTTCAGTAGCCGAAGGCAAATAACCTTCATAGCTACCAGTGCGACTGCTTCCTGTAACATATCTATAGGTGTTAAGCTAATGTATGAACTGAAATAAGAAATAAATGAAATCAGAGAAAAGAAGTATTTATTTATTATAATAATTGTAAACATTAACAGTAGTGCAATTTGAAATGTTTAATTGAGGTGTTTGTTTGACTATGATTTTTTTTTTTAATCATAGACAAACTAACAAAGTCCCTATTCTAATGTCATTGAAATCAAAATGGCGTACGATACTCGACTAAAAATATACCGAGTCGACGTTTAATTGATACTAGAATAGCCCCCCTGTTTGAATTGTGTTGGTTTTGGTAGATGTTCCAAATTTGAACAACATTACTTTATCAGTAGATGTATCATAAAATTAACATTTTATTACAGCCACATATAAAAAAAATATCATAGTAAAATTGTATCTTGTAATGCTGGTCATTATCTACGGATTCTGAACGCATTATAGAGGACTTATGATATGAGTGTAGATAAAAGGAGTTTTGGTGTCTGTCTGTCCGTATGACATAAATAGAGTTAGAACTTTTTGTGGCAAGCCCGAGGACTAATGTTTGAATTTGGATTCGGTTGTGACATGCAAAAACCTTTTGGTTATTTCGAGGATAACTTTATCACATTTTGATTTCACATACGTTATTTAAATGAAAATAAAAATATTTATTTGATAAAATACGATATTTTTCAATTTCCGTGGATATTATAAATAAACTCGAATCACGTATTGCTCTCAGATATTTGCATTGCATTTTATGGACGCCGGATTGATTCGGGCGCCGGATAGAGGACGAAAGCTCATTTCCGGCGCTTCTTGTTGAGCTTTACGCTTCGAGGTTTCAAAGTTGGTATAACATTATACACACATTCATATTGTTTATCTTACTCTATATATTTTAGAACACTTATATTGTAAGTGGAGAAGTGTTCGTTTGATCATGGGTTTATTTCATAGGATTCGTAATAATAAAAAGACAAACATAAAATAAAACTTATTTCCTTATTTTGGAGTTCACGACCAACTTAACCGGTCTTATTTGTTCGCATTTTTGTGTTGTCTCCTCACAATACAATACAGACTTGTAATTGTGTAGATTTATTAAAGCCATTTAACAGTATTTTTATAATTGGTCCGTGGTTAGTTTATTCCTTTTCACGGTTAAGTTAAACTTATGAGATGTAAAGCTCCTTACGCAATCAACGGATGTTAATGGAGCAAACTTAAGTAGATTAATATTAATGGCAACTCCTCACGTTTAAAGTTCAAGTAAAAAAACAATGTAAGTATTTTCAGTCATGTCCACATTATGCGAGTAATAACGCCCATTTGTCCTCTCTCTAATAATGCTTAGCCGTTATTTCCGTAATCAGAGTATCCTGCCTAAAATCGATCGCCCTCTGAGAGGCGTCCATCACGCGAGCGTGCCCCGCGGGAGTCGATTACCCATCGATACGAACCCGCTATCGATTGTACAACCTTTTACGCGGCCACTGTTCTTTATCAAAACACTAGCGACCCGCCCTCGCTTCGCTTCGGTTTATTTGAGTTTTCTATAACACACGTACATAAAACAAAATGTATTATACATAAAAACCTTCCTCTTGAATCACTCTATCTACTAAAAAAAACCGCATCAAAATCCGTTGCGTAGTTTTAAAGATCTAAGCATACATAGGGACAGACAGCGGGAAGCGACTTTGTTTTATACTATGTAGTGATGAACGAACAAGAGATACTTGTGCAGGGTCCGTCCGGATCGCTACCACCATCTTATCCATTAACCTACCGCCAAACAGCAGTGTTCGTATTGTTGTGTTCCGCCGGTGAAATGACTAGCATAGAGGCATTCCATCTTAGTCATCTTATTGCAGTCTTGTGAATGCGAATGTCTATGGGTCACAGTCACAGTCTCCACTTACCATCAGGTGGCCTATGTGCTCGTTTGTCTTTTCTATACCATACAAAAAAAAATATGTAATACTTGCATTAAGGTCAGTGCTGGTCTTCTGTTGGAACCATATAGTCTTGTAATGTGGATACCAGGGGCCCTAATATCGCTGCGTTTATCGCGTGACAAAGTTTATATAAGGCATTCGTCACCTTCTGACACGTTAATAAGTACGAGAGTGACGGATGCTTTATCCACATTTGACACGCGATATAGACGCACACATACTAAGCCCGCTGAGGGTTATCAGAAATACATTGCAAGCAATACTTGCGCTCATCACATAGTACCGTACTCGTGTTATAATGCCTGTCATTATGCAACAGTCACGTAAACTACTATAACAAAACACTTTTATCGTCTAACATGAAACTAATTTTCTTTATTTACACAGAAACACCAAACAAGTATTGAATCGTTGCCAATTAATTTAAATCCATACATTAAAGCTTTGTTGCAGTAAATTGCAGACACAAATACTACCTAATTGGCCGTTGCACTGTCGTATTGTCCCGGGGGCTGCACCGGGACTGCGCTGCAACATAGTGCATGTGCACCGTATCCTTGACAAGCGGGCTTCAATTCCCACGTGATTTATACGTGTATCTTTGTTGTATAATGTATTGCAACTTGCTTTGTTGAAAATAATAGAATAGACATGGGCAAAGTAATATGAGACAAACAGGGTTAAGAATTTAGGTGGTATACCATGGTTCTAGAATCCATGGAGTCGCTATTTCCTAATTGTTATATAATAATAATAATAATAATAATAATAATAATCATTTATTTCAGATAGCAAAGATCCATAATTGGTGCACACAACAGTAAATTAATCCACAATAATAATAATGTAACAAGCACAAAAATACCTTAAGAATGTCACAATAAAATGAAATAAAATAAAAATAAACAGAGTCACAGGATAGCAATACCATAAAATCTATACAAATTAAAAAGATGTCAATACTAAATTTAATAAAAATAATAATTACACATTTTTATTCCAAGTAATTGCACTCATAATAATATCATTTCAAATAATTGCCTATAAAATAAAATAGAATAAAATAAAACTATATACATCATGCTAGTCATCAAATACATTCAATTAAACTGCGTGTCGTTTGACGTGCCTGTCGCAGCAGTGACGTATGTAATGGCAGTCCACTCTGTCGGCCACCATGGCTAGGACGGTGTTGGGGCTGGCGCGCACCCTGCGCACAAGCGCGTATATACATACCACGTTGATTTTGCCGGAATGGCCTTTTTTTTAAATTCTATCATTAATTTAATAGCTGAACCAACTTAAGTGAATTTTGGTATATCTCCGCTGTGATAAGCCGAACTAACAGTTCCGTTTTTTTTAAAATATGACTACACTGAAGGTCAAAATCCATGTGGTATATAGATAATTAGGAAATAGCGACTCCATGGATTCTAGAACCATGGTATCCCACGGAAATCCTGACCATAGCGATGATCGTGGCAAATCCATTATTTTATTTATTATTTTAGTGGTGGTAAGAACGATCGCTACCACCATATTATTCTTCAACCTACTATTTTAACTTAACAGTAGTGGTGGCCGAGTTAATAACAGAACACGTCAAAGGCAATGATGTTTAATGTCCTATAATAGACGCCTAGGTGACCTGTGTGCTCGTTTGCTTCTCCATGCCATAAAAAAACCTGCAATTCTGCTGTACTAAGCCAAAACGCATTAACTACGATAAACCTTTTGTAGCAATATCAACCTTATTACTAACGGAATAGAATTGAATTTGCTTTGGTGATCAAATTTGGGATACTACTTAAGAGGGCAGAATTCCTATGCCATGCAACTTCCTTATTTCCCCGCTCACATAAAAATCCTTTTATGTTCAGCTGAAATTGTGCTAGAGGAGTTATTAACTGGTGTTATATTATCACGCGTGTACCGGTAACTAACCATGAATATGTTATTCGCCATGAATTTAACATGAACCATCACCCGGAGCGTTATGGGCACCATGCGAAGTTATGGACATTGGTTTTTATCAATAACATATAGGGGGATGCGGTAATGAGGGTGGCGAAGACGCTAGAAAGACACCCTGTATTAGGCTTGAGTTGTTTGACCATCGCTCAAAGGTGGAAGAAATACCTTTTAGGATGGTCGCCGTTGTTCGTTAACTAAAAAGAGATGTATATTTTACAATGTAATGTTGAAGAAGTGAATACATTCAACCCTTCCAATAGCGCTATTGTCGATGGCTTTGGCGATGTCGATGCATCTAATATGCATTATAAGTTACCACCAACCACCACCACCACACGCGGTGTGGTGAGTCACTAGCTTTTTTTTAAATTTTAGGCATTAAAAGGACAAACTGGCAACAGCACGCCATTCTTAACGTTATTATGATGACTATGTTTTCGATGAGATGTACAACAGAATATTTTAACTATTTTAATATTCGTCTCGTTTCGTCTCGTCTCTTCTCGTCTAGTTTCGCCTCGACGGTGTAAACGCACCTTTACAATATCAAACGACGCTTCAAGCACCGGTAAACGAATCTGCACAATTATACGTTTAAATTGAACTTTCCATATTAACCGAAAAGTTACGAGCTAAAGTTCTGCGTGTATGTATTTATTGGTTTTGCTGAGCGGAGTTTGGATTGCTTCGCTTTACCTTGTTTTGCTCGATTGTTAACGAGTGATGGAAGTTTGGGAATCGTAATGAAATTAAAATTATTTTAGCCTAGGTCATCGAATTGTAGATCTTAATGACCTTCTTTAATTTATTTTTAGATATACAGCCAGCAGCAGAAGTAGCTACGCAACCGAAGAGGTCAAAATGATCTGCACTCGATTCTATTGTCAAGAGAATACGTCGTGTCTAGGGCCCGTATTTATAAACTCATCTTGGCTGAGATGCCCGTCACAAGATACGTCAAAGTAAACGTCAAACCATAGAACACTGACATTTTTGACGCATCTCGAGATGAGCATTAGAGTTGAGATTAGTTTATTAATACGGGCCTAGGTCATTTTGAGCACGTTATTCAGGTTAGCTACTTTTGATGCTGACTGAACTTCGTATACAGGCTGATTTTCTGTGAATTAAGTTAACTGAATAAATAAATACATACATACAAACATTAAATCACGCCTGTTTCCCAGAGGGGTAGGCAGAGAACACTTCTTTCCACTTGCTACGATCTTGGCAAATTTCTTTCGCTTCTTCCACATTCATACATCGAGTCATGCACGCACGTCACTTCCGGGTACTTAAGATTCTGCCCTTAAATAAATTAATACATATTTATAATTAAACCATTATATTTATCTAAAAATAAATAACCATTCACACTTTCTTAATGTACTTACAAGTATGTTATGTAGAAAGTTGACGTCATTTTACACATGAGTATATGAATTACATGCATGATGTTTAAAAAATATATAGTTACCTACAAAAAATATTGTTATCTAAAGGGAAATAAACGCTACAGTATAGTTTCTCGTCAAATTAACCGTTTCTTATAACTTTATTCTTCAAAATAGCCTTCGCAGACCTGTAATAGCCACATTCGTTCTGTTACTAACACAGAATTTCGTTCCCACTCCCGCCTGGGCGTTGATATGTAGCATAAATGTTCCTTTATATACTCCGTATATAAGCTCATGTAGTAACCTGGTAGCACGGGAGCCGACGATGTTTTTAAGAAGTATTTTTTGATGCTTTTGCGGGTTAACTGCGTCAGCTTTTCGAGTTACAGTACAAAAATATGGTTTATTATGTTAGAAACTGGGGTCGTCTAATGGTTTACGAAGGCTTGACCCCTAAAAATGAGTTTTAGGCAAAAAAAAACGGAAATGGCATGGAGTGGCACCGAAATGGCTACGAAGACGATTCAAACCTATTAAAAAAAGCAAAACGTGTTGAATCATCTACTTTAATTTTGAGACACATGTTAAATAGACATTACACCTATCAAATGATACAATAAAGATGTAAATATTTGTTTTTCGTTTTTAGTTAACGGCTTCCAAGTGGTCCGATACAAAATGACTGCATATTGTTCACTACTAGCTCCCGAATTATACCACAACGTCGCAAATGTAACATTAGGGGTTAAGTTTACCCGCGGCCGTACTGTGTTGCGGCTGTTTAGTGTTAACGTGCTTATATTACGTTCCGAATACTAACATTTTGTAGCTTGTGTTTATACTTACTATAAAAATGTTGAGCATACTTAGAACCTTGTCATTGTTACTGCCATTGTTATTGTCATACTTGTCATTTGATGTTCAGTCTGAACTTTATTATGACAGTGCACTAAAGTGCTTAACATTTTCGTTATACCTTTTATAAGTGACAGACATCGTCCAGCCTAAACCAGGGACTTGAAATTTGAAAGGAATATTCCTTGGATACCCAAGGGGTGTATAAGAATGGATTTTACGAAAATAGACCCTGAACGGAAATATATAGGGAGAATAGTGGAATAAAATTACGTGTACGAAGTAATGGATAATAATATAATAAATAACTAAACGAAAAGCAAGCTTAAAAAACCCGACTGCATTTTTTGATATTGTTAGATGGTCACATTAAGACCTTTCAAATAATATCCATATTGTAATAAAAAGTAGTAAAGACTTTATTTTTCTTGACATAAATAACTGTCATTTTGCCATTGTTAATTCAATTTTACCAGTTTAGGTATCCTATGTCACCCGTAATGGTGAAAGGATTCGAACGATACCACACACATTTAAATCGGCTCAGGCGTTTAGAAGTTATGGTGGAATAAAGAATCGTAGATACATACATACATACATATGAACCATGAAAACATTACACTCCTTTTTTTTGGGCAGTCATGTAAAACGTCATTACATTTATTCCACAAGTCACAACATACAATAAATTAATAAGGTACAATAGCTAAAAGACAGCCAACTTATTAATGCGGTATTACTGGACTTTAAAAAAGAACTAAGTAAGTATATAGGTAAAAGAACTAAGATATTTGACGACGCGATAGCCTAGTTGTTAGTGACCCTGCCTACGAAGCTAGAGGTCCTGGGTTGAAATCCCGGTAAGGGCAGATATTTGTGTGATGAGCGCAAAATATTTGTTCCTGAGTCATGGATGTTTTCTATGTATTTAAGTATATATTTCTCTATGTAAGTATTTATATCGTTGTCTGGTACCTGTAGTACAAGCCTAGAGCTTAGTTTGGGACTAGGTCAATTGGTGTGACATTGTCTCCTGATATTTAGATAAAATCGTTGAGTTAAGAAAAAATCACCCTGTATATAAATATTAGGAGTGCTAGCACAAGTGGTTCGCGACTTGTTTGTCTCTCGGATCTCTCTTTCTATCTAGTCTGTATCGATGGAGACGTACTGAGTACTCGCGTCACTGGTAGATGACGTTATATAGAGTCACGTGATCTACCAGTGACGCGATTGGCCCAGGAACTAATATACCTGGAATCCAACCCGGGACCGCTAGCTAGGCTCATCACCGTCGTATGGCAATCATTAAGAACTTAAACGTATAGGGTAGAGTCACCAGTCAGCCAGACACCCTGTAGTCGGCCTCTGCCTATACTTTGTATGAGTGGGAAGAGTACGATAGATATATTTCCCACTCTTCGCACTCATGTAAGGTCTTCTGGTCTCTGTGCGACCACTGGTGACTTTACCCTACTTATCGAAAAATAAACGAAATAACGTAAAACCCCTAGTTAACCCGATAAGGGGTATCAAATGCTATTACCGTTATTTCAAACCCTATCCGCAAACATTCACTTTTATGTACGAAACAAAAAACACTCGCCTTCTTAACCAAAACGGCATACCTCCAAGTTTAAAACTCAACCAATATCGACCTTATTTTGTTTCTGAAAAGGCTGCACTCACTTGAAGAATTCTTTGATAAAAACACTGTTTTAGCTAAAAAAGTAGCGTGGCCGGTATTCGGAACGTGTCGCTTTACATTTTTGTCGGGTTTTGTCGACATTTATCGTGTGACAAATCTTACAAAACAAAAGAAGTAACGTGAAAACCTATGTACCTACAGTCGGACAAATATGTGGTCTGCCGCTCGAAGGTTGAATTCCGATTGCGTGGAAATTTAGGGAAAAATCTGGCAATTTTTAGTTTAGGAAACAGTTTGATACACCTTTATTTTGCTCGGCAAAACCATATCGTTTTTGACATGTTAGTGATCAGGATCACCAGATTGCCAACCGATATTGACCCTTTAGTTCATCACATTAGAATGCCAAGTTTTCCAAACCCCGCATCAAACTTTTATCATGAAAAGAAAATCATAGAGCTTAAAGGGCATTGGGTAAATTTGTTTGAGGAATATTGTCATATTTTCCAGCGGCCTGGTTTGGTCTTTAGAGGACCTCGAAATGCACATAGATATATATAATTTATGGCGTTTAATAATATCGGAGCCGAGATATTTAAGATTTAAGTGTTCAGTTTTTGGTACTAAAAGTACGCCCAAGTAGGTAAGAATATTAAATATCTCGGCTCCGATGCACTTTAGAGTATCACATTACGTAACAAAAAATGTTTATTTTGAATTATTCTATCATAATTTACCACTTTTACTAATGGCCGCTCACCTTGAAAATGTATGACTTTTACAAATGACAACACTTTTACCCAAACCCCTTTAGTTTGTCTGACAGACAATGTCTGGAGATTAAATTCAACCCTGAGTTGTATAATATTTGCAATTTACTTAGTTTTAGCAAATTCTCTTTTTCCAATAGTATTTAAAGGATCTCAGAGGCAATAATAGAGAAATATATAATGCCGGCGCAGCACTGCAGGACGCAACTATATCTTAGAGTGAGCACGACGTATTTCCATCTCATTCCAATGTATAGCTGCGTCCTGCAGAGTTTGCCGCAAACGCCAAGCGTGTGGCACTGGCATAAGGTTCATCAACAAAATGTTGCCGTATTTAAATAAATAACCCATATGTAACGGATCGAAGTGTGGGCGCGGCAGTATTGGAAAAGGTGTCAGTGTTAGGGTTGCCACTACGTTATCCTTCATTGAAGAATTAGTTTGTTTTAAAAAAATAGGTGATTATTTTGATTCATTGTAATCTGTAATTTTGCATAAACGTTTGTAATGTAATTTAGTTCAACATGATTTCAAATTTAACAGGTGAATTACTAAAATTCAATTGATACTTTTAACATATGGATATAATTTGTGTAAAAATAAATAATACTTTCTTAATTTTTTATCATATCATTTTTAATCATAAAATCTCATTTTCTTACAGTATATTAACTGCACTGTAAAACTTATTGCTTAATCATTACCACTGCCACCACAACCTTTACAAATGCAGCTGTGTTCGCATTGTTGTGTTCCGGTGTGAGGATAAGACAACTGGTGAAATGACTAGCATAAAGGCATTCCACCTTAGTCCCCAGGGTTGGAAACGCATTCGATCTTAAGATTGTAGTCCTGAGACTGCATGTGTCTATAGGTCGTAGATCCCAATTACCATCAGGTGGTCTGTTTCCTCTTTCCCTGGAATCCCTAATCGTCATTTGTCCTAATACATCGATTGTCCTAATTTTCGTTTATCCTAAAGCCTTGTTATAATACAACCCTTACCTAACCGAACCGCAGATATAATTAGAAAACTTAAGAAGTTGCCTGACATCTGAGAACCCGAAGGGCTATTCCTAACGCACTCGCAATCGCAATCGTTTTCATTTTGAAAATCGAAGGCTTGTCTGCATACAAAATGAAAACAATTGTTTCGATTTAAAGCCAATTGAGATTGCGACTGCGTTAGGCATTAGCGACGCAGTTTCAAATAAAAATTCGGACAAACGATTTTTTAGGACAAACGCTGTTATAGGGATTCCGAGGAACACCCTGTTAGCTCGTTTGCCTTCTCTATGCCTTAAAAATAAAGTATAAATTAAGAACCTAAAAAATTAAGAGCCTTAAATGTCAAAGTGGCAGCCCTAGCGATGCACGCCAGCATGTTTAGCATACAGATTGCCGGTCCAGTGATGTAGCATGCTTGTCCGGCTACCGAAGAAAAATCCATGCATTTCGTATTAGTTGAGAGATACATACTGCCGTTCTAACCAAAAACGCTGTAACTACGATAAACCTCCTGTAGTAATATCAACCTTATTTTTAACGATATAGAATTGAATCTGCTTTGGTGATTGAATTTAAGATACTGCTTATTAGCTTAGGAGGGCAGCATACTCTCTGCCCTCGAAGGACTAGTTTCTTGTGAACCTCCGAGAAAAACATTGGTTGTATAAGTTTATTGCGGGTACCTATGGATATATCGTTCATTGAAGACAAAACGGACACAATCCGAAATGAGTCAGTGTTGCATTTTAAAATTAGAAGCGGTTGGAATACGATTATTAATGAAAGAGCAAATTATTTTGGAATGTGTCCGTTATGTATTCAATGTGCGCTAGGTGTCTGTGGTGTCATAGCTCCTAAAATAATGGACTGATTAAGACCCGATCGCTTTAAAAAGAAAGCTAGTTTGAAGCTGGCTAGTTCTTGCCTAGGTTTCATGAAATTCGGTTGAGCCATTTAACTTTAACAAACCTGCGGGAACCGAAAGATGTACACACTAACTAGGTAATAAACAAAATTTATCTCTCGCTTCGCTTCGATTTGTGTGAGTATGATATATAGCCTATAGCCTTCTTTGATAAATGGGCTATCTAACACTGAAAGAATTTTTCAAGTCGGACCAGTAGTTCCTGAGATAAGTGCGTTCAAACAAACAAGCAAACAAACTCTTCAGCTTTATAATACACTCGCGGTCAAATAATTCGGGTCAGAGTGCGTTTTTCATACAAACGAGGCTATTTCGAAGCCTTGGTCCCTAGCCAGGGGTTGTTTTGAGTGAGGTTTAATGGTGGATACTCCAAGGTTCAATAGAGGAGGTCAAAAGTTCTTAAGATACCTAACTCATAGCACAATTAGTTGACACCACAGCGAGAGAGTTTGGGTCAGCATTTGGATTTCCTTACATATTATTGTCATTTTAGATGTTTTTCTGAAGATGCACAATTCCGGCGTTAGCCGCAGATTCAATCAGTTGGGTGTCCTAGGCACTCTGGAAGTCCTGTATCGATGCTCGGGGCATCCATCATCAGATTTCACTACAAGCATCCCCTGGCGATGAACCAAGGCTTCGAAATAGCCTCGTTTGTATGAAAAACGCACTCTGACCCGAATTATTTGACCGCGAGTGTATGTTGCTGTAGAATAAATCATCTGACAGAAGTGAACTTTGAGTCTTACATTGAATGATTCAGTGCTAGTCATTTCACAGGGCGGGGCAGTGAAGCACAAGAATACGAACACTGCTACTGATTATGTCAGTCATTCTTAATCTTACAGCGTCTTAAGGCCTGTTGTTTGATCAGTAGTTACACTAATTGTTAAAATCGTAACTAATGTTAAATCTCAAGGACTGGTGTCAAATTTTGTATTCTTTTTTTGAATTAGGCCCTGAGTCCCCGGTCTCTACTGATCCATATTCAATATTTACACTGCCATGATATAGAAGTGATATAATAATGTTATTTTTCGGTCTCTAATTTCTCTTATTTCAATTGCAAAGTCAAATTAAAGTAAAACAAATGCCTTAATACAAAACTCACTAGCACTGTCGCTCCATTTTAA
This sequence comes from Acleris laterana, assembly GCA_963966035.1. Lineage (NCBI taxonomy): Eukaryota > Metazoa > Arthropoda > Insecta > Lepidoptera > Tortricidae > Acleris > Acleris laterana. Next base: position 2,144,069 of record OZ014449.1, read on the forward strand.
AATTAAAAAGTAATATTTAAAATTTTCGTTTGTCCAATAGAACTGCTATTTTAATTATCAATAATGTGGTATTGATATAGTATTTTTTTAATGGTAGCATTCACATGGGAAGATCCCAAGTCGATTCCGACATTTATTTAAATAATTCTTACTCGACTTCGACTATTCTACCACTAAATTATTAAAACCTTCAATACCCTTAACATTTAGGTTTCAAAATAGTCCCATTATTAAACGATCACCATCTAGAACATTCTAGAGCACGGATATATCGATATATCGTAGCGAGTGCATCAATCATCGTCCGCTCAATATTTCACTTACCTGAAGTCAAACAGCCATTTTTCAGCGTCGACGGCGATCGATGATTGATCACGGTGGTAACGGTGCCTGACGGAAGTGGTAACGTTGTAGATTAGTAGTTTTGATTTTGGAAGGATGTTTGTGCTTGTCAATGCAATAGGAGCGAAAAAGACGTGTTATGGCACGGACTTAAAAGATTAGTGACCGGTTTAAACCGGTTCTGTTTCGAGAAATCTGTGTTCTTAGTGAAAAAGTGGGTTTAAATCGATTGGTATAGTGATCGATGTTAGGTCAAAAACGGTTTTTACACTGAAAAAATCATGTTTATAGTGGTTTGTCTCAAAAGTAGTATTTTTTCTGCATGTCTCTTTCAGTTCTAATTTTCGAGTTCAATATTGACTCGACGGTTTCTTTAATCTAAAAATTATAATAACATGTGCGGAATGTTTTTTAAGAATTATACATATACAATGATACGTGATGTTATATTGTTTAAAAAATATTACCTATGCTTTCGCCTCGTGAGTCCTGTGTTTTATCAACAACGGTAGTCTTAAGTACTAAATGTACTATATCAAGTACGTAGATACATATATGTATTTTTTTTGGTATATTGAGCGTCTATAACAAAATTAATAACGAAATTATTTAAAAAAAAGTACTACAGTCACATACACATACACATACATAACGTCACGCCTTCATCCCAAAGTGGAGTAGGCAGAGCCACCGAGTTACCAACAACTAACAACTTGTTGTTAATTCTATAACCAAATTTTGCACAAACAGTCTAAGATATTAACCATAATGTATAATATTAGTGACAGGTCCAGTGACTACAGTCACCAAGTATTCAAGCCTGAAGTGCTATCATTAATTGGTATTTTAACAAGAACACGGGGACTTACGAAGTTAAATGTGTGGGTGGTATCGAAAAAAAAAAATTACCATATTATTTTACAACTTTGCCTAAGGACTGCTTTGTAGACAGACGGACATGGCGAAACTATAAGAGTTCCTTGATAACTATGGAAACCTAAAAAGATGGAGGCTTCCCTCGTTAAGTAACAAAATCGGGCCACTCCGATAAACGCCTATATCTTCCCAATGAGCCATAAATCTATTTTATACCGTATTATATAGTAATTACGGCCGATTGTGGTTATCATAGAGTACGCCCAATTTTGGCTTGATGAGTTTTTTACGAGTTTTGGACAGGAGCGGGACTTTACGCGATATTTATGGGTAGTAAAAACGGCGATAACATTGTACCGGTGCAGCGTTTGAACTATCGTGGTTTATGGTGCGCGAATGCGACAAGGAGGTATAGCGAGGGGCGCGGTTGCGGAACTAACATATGTCACGCCGTTTTTTATAGGAATGGCGGAGGCGTGGAATATAGTTAAAATTATAAAGGCATTGCAAACATTTAACTATACTTGCAAAAAGTCTTTAGAGATTTTTTTATACAGTTGCGAAAGTCATAGTAACTATAAATAGAAAAGTACTTCGTGTCCGGCCCTTTAGGAGTTTCTGTTACCTATTGCCGCTCAGGCGCTAGGGTTACGTTAATTCGCGTCGCTGGATACTCACTACGCATGCAATCAAACGCGGCGACACACCGCGGCCCTGAATAAACCGGCTCGGTCCGTCCTGTTGAGCTTGCTTGTGTTGGTTCGCGGTGCGTACGGTCGGGGCACGCACACATACGAACAAGCGATATACCATTGTTTGAAGACGAAGTACTGTTTATACCTGAAGTGCCCTTAACAGATGCCACACACATCTGCATTAATTTTCAAAAGTTTTTCGTTAATCAATATACTTACTTAATTCGATATCTTTTCATTTGACACAAAAACGTTTCCCAAACTAATTCATTTCCCAAACTAATTCATTTCCCAAATATATCTTATTACAAACGCTTTTTTTTTCGACACGAAATATTTAAGTTTTTTTTAGTACCATCTTGTAGAACTCTAGTTTAGGTTAGTTTTATAAAAATCGTGAAATATTTACAGTGTCGGAAAAAAAGCGTTTGCCCATATATGCTATTTTTGGGAAAAGTTTTTGTGCTAAACAAGGGTAATCCACTTTATTTGTCCTGTCGTTATTACACTTTTTTTACCCATGTGTTTTTCTAACCCTATTTCTTTTTAAACATGCGGTCGCCTTAAGATTAACAAAAGCTTATATTAAAATAGTTTGTTAAGCTCATTGTACGCGACTAAACCTGTCTTTATAAGTTTTGTATGGGACATCATACGTCTTTGTATTAGTTACCCCTAAACCTGCTATTTCGGCGCCTTATGATCTTTGTGTGAAGACCAACATGTGGGGTTACCTTTAAGTAAATTCGGGGGATATTTAGACTATAGGGAGGGCTCGATGAATGGTAGCAATACCTACAGAAAAACTTCATTGTTCAATGTGCCAGAGTTGTGTGTTCGATTCCTCAATGTGTATACCCGAGTTAGTGCTGATGTGTAAAGAACGGTGTACTGCAAAGTTACACAGGGTTATTTTTTACACCCTGTATATAAATAAAATTTCTAGTAATATAGAGCGTGTTTCCTCATGATAGAGTTGCAAAAACAACACAAAAGCTTGCTTATATCTATTCAGAGAAATAAATTAATTAGTCAATCTGTATTTAAGTTATGATATACGTCCATCAGCGAAATTAATATTCTAGGTATAATTCCGACTGCCTAAATAAATGTGGTTTCTGAACATCAAATAAAAACTTTTACGGTCTGAGAGATTGAATGTAACGCTTAAGAATATTAAAATTAAAATATTCTGTTGCTGGAATTTTAGTTTTATGAAGGTTTCATTTGACTGATCCTTTTTCATTTGGATTATTACTTTTCTAGAGCTATGGATTTATGTTGATATAATTCGGTTGTACTCGTTTTGAGTTATGAAATGAAATGAAATGAACATCCTGTAAGGCGTACTTACAGGATGTTCAATCAGTCGACTTGTGCAAAAACTTTTACGAGTCGGGAGTCAAGCGTTTCTATGAGTTCTTCTTAAACTAGATCGAGAAGCCCTTTCCATCGTCCGCCGATGTTGATCCGTCTGTTCAGACTGCGTTTCTCTGCTGATACTAAACGAATATTTCACCTACTATTAAGAACATTGCGTGATCTAGGGGTTTAGTTACTCCCTGTACCATGCAATGCTCTCGAGATCAGACCCGTGCTTGGTGCAATCTACTTTTTGTTTTTTTATTTCCGCCCTCATTACATTTTTGGTTTAAACTTTGGCTTGTTTTTTTATAAACAATGGTTGTAGTTGTCTTTGAAGCTTGTCAAACCAACATAAGCGTTTCCCAAAAGCGCGGTAAATGTAATACTCTAAAATAGAGCTACAGCATGATTATTATTTTGTCGTGACAATGTTCGCCCCTATTACTTTATTATTATTTAATAACACATTTTAGCGTTCGTTACCCGAATCCTCCACGTACTTTTACGACTGACTGTAATCATCGTTTGTAATATTTGTAATGGAAACTTGCGTAAACTGTGTTAGGGATGAGTGGAGTGGTCTCAGTTATTAGATTACCGAGGCGTTGTTTCAGATGTAACGGATGAATAGAGCATGCTCTGCGTCCGATCTAAGTGTGGGTGACACATCTGTAGAGCATTGCACTATTACCCAATTGCCTAAACAATCATTACCACTTACGTCTCATTAGGACACCTTCTGTCTCTTATTAATTTGCCAAGATAGAAAGTGGCAGCACGCAGCATACGTTTAATAAACTTGTGCAACTTGGCATATGTATGATGAAGAAACCATATCGTTAGTAACTTAGGTCCTGGGTTCAAATTCCGGTAAAGGCGATATTTATGTGATGAGCTCGAGTGTTTTGTTCCTGAGTCTTCGATTGAAGGAATAGATTTTTTCCATGGACGTATGTATTTCTCTATTTGTCTAGTACTCATAGTACAAGCCTAGGGCTTAGTTTGGGACTAGGTCAACTTGTATAACTGTCACGTGGTATTTAGTTATTTAAATCTATTTATTTTGACTTCGGGTTTACAGACTTACTCGAGTAATCCAAATTTGGACAAACAAAAAAAGAATCACCTTTTACTTGTAACAGGAAAAAAATACGCCACATAAAACCTACCGTCTGCAAGTTGCCAGTCGCAGACATATTTATATATTAAACCGGTCACAATCGCACGAAAAACAAACTTGTTTGACGAAAATAACCGAACAAGTCACAGCAAGTAGTAAAACATCTAATAAGAGTTACGTTGTTTTTTTATAGTTCGTCTTGAAACGGACCTTTTACTGATATTGACGTATTGGCGTCGCGGATGTTTTTATTGGCCACCAGTTTCTTACTTCTGCTTTGTAATATAATCACGGCCCGTGACACAAACGGTGAGTCATAAATACATAGAAATTTACGTTTACCAGTGCGGAATAGGTCCATGCATTCGACGTCGACGTCCAAGAACGCCATATCGGGTCAAATTCCTAGAGGAATCCCAGAGCGTGGTATTGAAAGCGTTTCAGACTAGCTTTGTTTTTGTAGCCTATGTTTTAAACTGATTGGATTGATGTAAGACTTAGACTCTACTATATTTCCTTTAGTTTATTGTTACTGTAGATCAAAGGGTTTTAGCCAATCTGCATCGGGAGTTGACTGTTCAAGTAAATTAGTTGTTAAAGAAAAACAGAGACTGTAAGACTCGCCTTTGCATTTTAATATGAATGCAACCGTTTAAACAAATCTTATTTATTGATATTGCTATTTATCATTGTTACACTATGAACATATACGAATGAAAACAAATACTCGTTTGTACCAAATGTGTTCACCCTGAATGTGTGTTGTGTACCTTAGAAAATTAAATCACCCTTTGTTTTGCTTTTGTTATACTCTTTTATTAAGCATGCGACACGTGACAGAACGTAACGCTTACGCATGGTGTTTTTATTTACTGGTTTATTCTACGAAATAAACACGTGTCGCTTTAACGCACCAGGCGACGTTTTTATCGTTGACGACATAAAATATCGTACGTAGGTTAGGTTAGGTAGGTTTCTTTGATTGTACAAATGTGTATGATGAAACAAAAATATTGAAAAAAAAATCGTTAAAACTTAGTGTAAATTATACTAAGGTGGGGACTTCCTGTTAAGTATGCAATACCCGTATCAGGAAGCCCCGTTCCTCCATAAAAACAAACAATATCATATCTATCAACGAGTTAATGAGAAAACGTACAAAAATCATGTCTACACGAAACTAACAATGTTTGACGTTCGTGCAGCATATACAGGGTGTTAACTTTACGTGCCTCAGTCAGGGTGTATTTAATATAATTGCAATAATAATAAATGTCGTGGAAACTGAAACAACGTCAACTATTTACGGTATAACAATTTCATTCGTTTCTATAGTAACAACGTAGAGCCAGCGTAACAACATCCACTAGCAAAGTAATTAATACAGCTATTTAGCTACCTCCCGTCCTATAATGATGCCGGGTTATCTCTGCCGCTGATTAATAAATGGTGCTTTAGTTACTTAAAAAAAACACAGTAAATACTTTTTTTTTTATTGATGTGACGAAGGCTTACGACCACACAGTCTACTTAATAGTGACACGGAAAACGTTTATGAAACTGAAACACTTGTAAAATTCAAGTCTAAAAATTGAGTTTTTTTGTCTACATTCTAATGATAATGATGCCCTTACCCGTGGGAAAACGTTCCTCAGCTCATAGCTCAGAATGTCCGTAAATTAAGTGAGATCATTAATCTTAATAAAAGGTAACGAAATGGAAAAAATATACGAAGATTTCATTTTTGATTTAATTATTACTTGTACGTACTAGTATTTAACGGAATAAACTTTAATCAATACAAAATGATATAGATTATTTAATCACCCTGTATAATTTTAATTGCATGTACTCGTAATGGATATTACACTCGTAGAAACAAAAAACGGGTTACGAAAACGTAAAAGAGTAAGTTAATTTTTCTTGCGTTACTGCCGATAAAAAAATTATATTTTTCAAAATACTTTTCTTAAACTTTAAAGGATTCCATTTCGAATTTCCTATTGAAGTTGGCAAGAAATATAAGAAACGACGGTAGTATTGACTTTACAAGAATAAGGTTTCCCTTTGTAGTGATTTAATAAAATGGAGTCCAATATTGCGTCTGTAGTTCGCAAGGCTTCACTAACAATGGTTTTTTACTCTGGTCTGTCCTTTATCCAGTTACTTGCATTATATTTAACAAGGAAAATAGGGATGTTGACTTTATTTTGATTTTAACTACTCGGCTAAAATAAAAAAAGACATGGAGTCAAGCCTCTTCGGGTTTGAATCAAGCAAAAAAATTAAATAACAACGAAGATATAAAACGTGAATGTTATGGTATGTATCATATAATACACATAGTCAAATAAAGGGTTAAGGGAGGCATAGTAGAGCTAATTTGGAGCAAATTAGGTCATTTAGTACCCTGGCCGAAAATTATTAGTTTCTGAGATATTTATAATTTTAATCTGAGTTTTGGTGATTTTCCCAAAAAACTGTAATTTATACGAAGTCAAGTATATTTAGTACCTACGGCATTAACTGGTTTATGACGTCATTGTGAATCAATTTGTATGGGGCGTTTTCAAAACTTAGTAGGAATGTGTATGGGGCTCAGATCCCACTTACTGTCAGGTGGCCTAGGGTAAAGGCACCAGTGGTCAGCCAGAGACCAGTAGTCGACCTTATATGAGTGCGAAGAGTGGGAAATATAGGGTAAATCGTCAGTAACTGGCTACTTTAGAAAGTGTAATTTAGTTACTAGCCACCAAATTTCTTACTGACGCTGTTAGTAAAGATGCTTGGACAGTACTCCGGGTAATAACTCAAGATCTTCTAGTGTAATCGCAAAAATGTGAGCAAATATCTTTCTTAACTCATTTTATTGCAAAGTGGCCAGTTACCGGGGGGTGGCCAGTTACTGACGATTTACCCTATGTTTCGTACTCTTCCCACTCATACAAAGTATAGGCAGAGGCCGACTGCAGGTCTCTGGCTGAATACTGGTGACTTTACCCTACGTGCTGGTGGCAAGTGCGAGACATGTAAAAAATCACGTTTGTTGTATGGGATGCCTCCCTTATATATTTATTTTATTTTAATTTAATTATTTATTTTTAAAGTAAATTATACAATTAAATATTCTGTGAATATTTCAAGTGTCTAACTGTTGCAAAAAACGGAAAAAACGCGTTTCTTGTATAGCCCTTAGAGCCCTTAAATATTTATTTTATTCTGTTTTTAGTATATTTATTATTATAGCGGCAACAGAAATACATCATCTGTGAAATTTTCAACGGTCTAGCTATTACGGTTCATGAGATACAGCCTGGTGACAGACAGACGGACGGACAGTGGAGTCTTAGTAATAGGGTCCCGTTTTTACCCCTTGGGTACGGAACCATGAAAACCTTGGGGTCTGTGCAAAAGCGATCGGTGTAATTCAGCGGAATTGGTTTAGCCGGAGATTCGCGGCAGCTGTAAATATGAGACCAAATTAATTTTCCTGATAAATTTCCGGCCTGCGGCGATGTCTGTGGGGCGGGAGCTGGCGATTTTAAATAAAATCAAATTAGTTTGTTTCATAATATTTTGTGATTTTTCTATAGGTACTGATTACATAAATTATGTAATCTGATTATATAAATTAGCACAGCCAAAGAAAGAAATATACTAATTCAATCATTTGTTATAATTCATAATCCGTATATTGGCCAACATTCTCTGTTCGTAGACCATTTTCGCTACAAAAAGGAAAAACGCTAGAATTGGCACAGAGCGCTCTAGTGTAGCGCTACATGACAGTAAATTTGTTGTTTTTTTTTTACATACATATTTACATTAAATCACGCCTGTTTTTCCAGAGGGGTAGGCGGAGACCACTTCTTTCCACTACGATCCTGACCAATCATTTTCGCTTCCAAATTCATACATCGAATCATGCACGCACGTCGGTTTCGGGTACTTAAGATTCGGCCCTTTTCCAGTATTTTTCCGATTTTACTTTTTAATAAAATAAACTCTTTAATTTCAAACAGATCTTTATCAGAAAAAAAAGCTTAGTGGTAAAGTAGACAACTTTGGTTTAACCTATATTTAAACATGTTAATTGCCAACCGCTGACGCTTATTTCTTAAACCACCTATTTCTGACTGGATAATGAAATATAATTATAAAGTGAAGGGAGTTGATGAAACATTAATATTTCCACTGTATCATTCCGCCATTTTGTATTTTTTATTAATTCATCAGTATATTTATTCCGACTAAAGTCAGTACGGGTCCATTTTAAATTGAATACGCTCAGGATTAAAAAACAGATCAAAAATAAACGATAGAATCTAAAAGCAATTTATTATATGCATCGTTCCTGTAGCGGGTCACATTTAAAACCTTTTATTGCTTAACAATTTAAAATATTTTTAGCTGGACAGTTACATATGAGTTTATTTATTAAGTTATTTGTTAAATAATATATTATATATCTTACCATAACTTACCATAACTTTCGTAAAACATTAAAACATTAATTATAGTACTTCTCTATTAAAGCATTTCCGTAAAAACTTTCTAAACATTTGCTCTATACTAACTCATGAATATCTTAGAAAACTTTTTTAAGCACCGTGTTTTTCTTGATTCAAATAATACGCAAGAGTAACGTATTGCCTCTAAATTATTCCGACAATCATTTGCTTCCGCTCGGGACACGCCCGCTTAATAATAAACTTAGTTGGAACACCCTCTATGTTACTTCATGGAACAACCTCTATGTATCTACATGATGTTTATGTTATCCTAGGGACGGTGCTGATTTAGTTATATTAGGGGGGATCTTTTTATATCCATCGGGTAACTGTATTTTTTTGCAGTTTGTTGCTTTGAGTTTTTAGCCGTGTAGAAGGTATCAAACAATACATTGTAATTGTCGATCGCGTTGAACATCGAGCGAACAAATAATGATAAATAATAAAAATGGGAGGTTAAAAAGTTTATAACGTGTGTCTCTATATCCCAAACGGATGAATGGTTATGGAAAATTGGTAGGGCCGTTGCAGAGATATCAGCTCTGAAAGTAGGTATCGTCGTTATATCGGGGGCTTTTAACTCCCTAAAAGCTCAATATCTTAAAAACGGCTGAATCGATTGTAATAAAACATGTCTAAGAACCACCGCTGGAACACCGGTTCATCCATTTAAGAGCTACAGTGCCACAGACTGACACACACACACACACACACATTTATAATACCCCTGCGTCTAAAATGACAGTTTTCTATGGATTGACATTTACTAAACAAGTGTTCAGCGGTTGTTACCAGCAGTATTCATCATTAAGCGTATATAATTAGTTAATTATTACGTGACAGCTTGAAGCCACACCCAAACCGTTTCGACTCAAACGTGTGAGCTGGCGGGATGATATAATTGGGTTTAGTGTTAATATTGAATTTACGTGTATATATTATCCAAATGTTCGAAGCTGCCCCACGACAAGATGCATTACGCTAGCTAGCGTTTCTCTTCGATTAGTTTCTAAACCAATCGCGTCACTGGGACATCACGTGACTTTTCGTATCACGTCATCTACCAGTGACGCGATTGGTTTAAAAAATAAACGAAGAGAAACGCCATCTAGCGTAGTGCATCTTGTCTGGGCCCTCTGTTTAATGAATTATTCTAAATTTAAGGCTTGTTGTGTTAGGCGATGGGCTTGCAACCTGTCACAAATACGCTGGTAACAATATCAAAAAATGCAGTCGGGGTTTTTTTGCTTTTCATTTATTTTATTTACCTTCTTTTTTTTGTTCTTGGATGGTATCAGCAATCACGGTAGTGATTCTGTAAACAACGCCGTTCGTGCGGACTGTCGAGTGAAACCAAGCGGCGAGATTAAGGTATTCCCGTCAGTGCGAACAAAACACTTATACGTTCGACCCATCGTGCTGCTAAATTGAAAATGCACGCGCTACAATGTGTTTTGTTCGCACTGACGGGACTACTTAATCTCGCCGCTTGGATATCACTCGACAGTCCGCACGACCGGCGTTGTTTACAGAATCACTACCCAGTCTTCGAGTGTTTTGGTATGAAAGTAAAATGTTTGTGTAACATGTGTGTGTGTTTGTTGCAGGAGAGCGCACCTTAGAACCTGCTTAGAGAAGCTCAAGGACATGGTGCCCTTGGGACCCGAGGCGTCACGACACACAACACTAGGATTATTAACGAAAGCTAAAAGATTTATAAAGGTTAGTGATTATGAGTAATATATTTATTTCAAATCAAATTATTTAAATCGTTAATTTAAAGTACCCCCGCGCCGTATTAAAACGGAAGGGCAAGTTCCGCGGAGTGGATGGAATTTAGTACGATCGATGCTAGCGTCAAATACAATAATGGTATATACAGTGTGTTACCAGCACCCGGGCTTTTTTTAAAGTAGGTTAAAATAACGTATATCTGTAACGTAACTATGACATTAATTTAATTAATAAACACATTTTCAGGCTTTGTTAACTTTCTAACAAAATTTTAATTGCCAGCAATGTAAAGCACAGCAAATTGACAAGTGCAAATGACAGTCGACGGATACTTTGATTATTTATGATTTGCCCCCGTACCACGACGTGCCTTGTACCAAGCAACAGCGATACTGATAACGATGAACACGCAGCACATGCACTACATTAAAAATGGACAGTATCTAAAAATAATAATTGTGAAGTTATTTTAATTATTTTTTAATTGATAATACTTGCAAACAATTGCTAAAGCAGCATATTATCGGCAGTTTTAATAAATGCCCGCATGCCGGTAACACACTGTATACGATTATTTAAAAATCGTAAAGTGACTTTCAGTAATATCGTATAACATTTTTTTTTAACGATAACCAACCCACCAACCAGGTTAACTGGAAGAGATGCCTTAAAGGGATAAGTTCGCCTTTGTACATCCCTTATATATTTTTGTCTATTTTATAATTGTTATCTCTTGTTTGTACAATAAAGTACATACATACATACATTTAAAATAAGTAAGCCCGCTCTTTCTTTTCTTGGATTTTTATAAATTATTTTTTTTCTGAACCCGTTAATTTCTAAAATGTTTAAAGTGATCTCACTGAACGTTTATTTGTTAGCTTAGGTTGGTTTTATAACAAACGTTTTGCGGTCTTAAGATAGGTAACCCATAAAAAAAGGTAACCCATTGTTAACTAATCACTAGTGATTCCTATTGTAACAAGATCCATAAATGGTCAGTAACTAGGTGGCTGTTGTACTTGGGCAAAGGGGTTTTATTTCATGGTCAGTGTAGGATTATTAATATATAGTCAACGTGTTACTTAATGCTGTCTCACTCACACTCGTGAAGTGTTCACCTGCTCTTCATTGCACCACACGCTGTATATGTTGAAGTACTAAACGGAATGAAAAGAAACCGAGCCACGTGGCTCTGGTAAACGGCCAATCAAAACTGTTCTATCGAGCAGTGACGTATCAGTGTTCTGTTTCTATTGGCTGACGAACTATACCACGTGATTCTTTTGTTTACATTTAGTTAATAACCGAAACAAATGAAGTATAGTTACGACAACTTGTGTGACATTGTGTCCAGATATTTATTTACTTGATTTACTTACGTACGAGCTCCTTTTTCTTGTTCTTAAGAAACTCATTTAATTTTGACATTGACTTTGCATTTTATCTTAATAAAATATCGCTTTGGATCCTCCGGCGTCGGTGGCGCCCCCTAGCTCTCGATAAACAAAAGGGCGCGCCAAAGGGTTCCGCGCTTCCGGTCGGCGCAGCTTCCGGGCCGCCACTTCCGCGGGGTTGGTAGCTTTGTGAAGTTTGCCCCGTAATGTTGGCACAAAAGAAACTAGAGTGTAATTGGTTGAGACTTGGAGTCTTTTAGAGTTGGAGGTGTTCTTGTGGCTGCGGCTGCTGGTAAGGTTAAATACTTACTTATTTTTGGGTCGGTCACGAAGTTTTTTAATGTCATTTACGACAGGGTGTGGTCGAAGTGAACACGCGGAGGCCCTTTAAATAACTTTGATTTAGTAGGGACACCGCGATTGTGTCTATTTACACTTTAAACTGATGCTATGGTCAACCATTTGTGGAAAGATAGAAACATACATGACGGAAATATATAGAAAAAAAGCTTTTGCGCGTGACTTAGTGCGCGTAGAAGTTGATTTGCACTATTCCCTCGGGAACTGTCCAATTTTCCGGGGGGAAAAAGTATACCAGTGCCAAACTTGTAAACTATCTCAGTGCCAGATTTTAACCAGATCCGTTCAGCCGTCCTGGTGCGATTGAGAAACAAACATCCAAACTTTCGCATTTGTAACATTAGAGTAAGATGATAAAATAAAAAAAAAATGACGTCAACCTGGCCAGTAAATTTAGTCAAACAATATTCACTTGTAATATTCATTGTTGTTTGCAATATTCCCTTGCAAAAAAAAACATAGTTCGCAAGTTCGGTTATTGCTCGCCTGTAATATTAACTTGATCTCATGATTGATTTTTTGTAGATTTTATAAACGATATAAGCATTAAATAGCTCCGTTAATTGTTTTCATAATTCTATTACACGAACACTTACAAGGATGCAACTTGCACTATCTGACTAACGACTTCAACAACACTGACAAGTTGACAACCACCCTTTATCCATTATCGTATTCAAAGTTCAATCTCACCCATATGCAAAGAGAATTCAATTTGCATCATGCTGTATATGACATAACTGGTAATATCTCATCGCTTTGTTCCACAGTTGTATAGTTACAAACCAAAGTGCCTCATATCCAGATAAAAGCGTATGCAATTTCAGACTGTAATGCGCTAGTAACTAGTGCCCTAATCGCGTGTATCCTTCAATCGCTTTAAATCAAATTGGGTCTATAGTACACTGTCCGGTGACGAATGCGCGGCCCGTCCGGTCCGATCCGGACGTTCGCCGTACTGACTCCATAACAGAAGGGTAACGTATGTCCAATAATAACCAACATGATTTCAACCTTATATCGTTAAACTTAAAGTCGGATGTGCAATGATAGTTTTAGTGAGATAAGTCGTTTTGTTATCGGACTCACGCGATTATGAACATTGAACTGAGTGTTCCGTATTCCGGAACACGGTTATGGATAGTTCGCAATTGTTCGCGATGGATTGGGGTGTGTGTTTTTGTTTATAAGTAACACTTTACCGGAAATGTAACGGCAATAGGGTATTTGACAAGTCAAGAGTGAAATTATGTAAATTGTTTTTTCAGTAACAAACATTAAAAAAAACAAATAAACATTATAAAAATACTAGGAAAATATCGATCTTTTATTTATGTTTGCTGTTTTACGATTTTTATATTCATTAAGTCCAACAATAAGGACGCTGTTTGATTGTGACGTCACAAGTAAGTAATCCCTATAAATTCCATAGTAACGCAAAGCATTTTTTATGTCTCATAAAAAGAAGCTGATTTGACTTTAATCAAATACCGTATTTCAGTATGGCAATAATTTTGTACAGTCACAAAACTAAGCTAATATTATAAAGCTGAAGAGTTTGTTTGTTTGGCAGGAAATGCAGGTCCGATCAGTTTTTTTTTAATTTTTTGCTGATATCTTATTAAAATTTTCATAATAGGTATACGAGTGAGTACGTTTACTTGTTAAAAATAATTAAGTTTTGTTTAAAAAACGTACCTTATTTATAGTGTGTTTTTTTTCATAGCAATATAACTCATTTATTTCAGTAAAATAATTTTCTACTTATTAAATGTTTTATTGATATTTACTTCATGCTGCTTAAGTTTGAGCTTCGTTCGTTACTTACGAATAAAAACCAAAGCTTTAAAGTTTTTGAAGCTTAAACAGGTAATGGCTTATAAATTTTAGTACCCAAGTTAGACCGAGTACTTCACGTGCTGTAAACGCTTTGAAAACGCCAAAATAAAACCATTTTAGTGCAAAATTCATTTGAAATATTTGCAAGGATTATCGCGACGGCGGACCGCGTGCCGAGAATCTATTTATTCTGTCTGAACCATAGAGGTAGGAAAGCATAGATGGAGTATTTAAACAGCTAATAGTAATAGTACTGTTGGCTCCTGTTACAAATACCCTTCGTTAAAAATAGTCGTCTACACATGACCGCTTTCGATTGAATTTCAAAAGTGTACCACTTTTTAGGTGTGTCTATGTGTGACTCTGCATTAGTGTGCGTAAGTTTGCAGTCAGTGATGAGCGGTTTATCAATAAATAGCGACCCGCCCTCGCTTCGCTTCGGTTTATTTGAGTTTTCTATAACACACGTACATAAAACAAAATTTATTATACATAAAAACCTTCCTCTTGAATCACTCTATCAACTAAAAAAACCGCATCAAAATCCGTTTCGTAATTTTAAAGATCTAAGCATACATAGGGACAGACAGCGGGAAGCGACTTTGTTTTATACTATGTAGTGATATTACCCAAGTTGTGTTGTACACAGAAGAAAAAGGTGATACGCTTCACATTTTGCTACACGGGATCTATGTTTTCCTACATCTATGGTCTGAACATTAAAAACTTGAAAGAATTTCCTCGCGCTTATCTTACACGACTTTATGGTTTTATAGAAAAAAGTTTATAAAACGTGTCACGACTTCTGTGGAACAGAAAAAGCAAACTGCATTTTTGTGAATTTTCATGACGTAATCTAAGTGTTATTGCAAACTTTTAATGTACAGTCAAAAGGACTAATATCTATACTATGTAAACATAGACCATATTGTCTAGGGCATAGGAGCGTGTAGAAAATTTTGGCGCTTTTGGAACGTATATTTATTTATGACTGACTATACCTTTATTATAAAAGTGGTCTTTGTCCTATTACTATTAAAGACAGGTAAAAATAATTAATTAAAAAATTCAGGGGACGATCTCACGCAAATTGACCTGGTCCCTAACGTTTATTTGCACTAATGTTTCATTAGCACACTTCTGTCACTTTATTACTCGCCTAAAACACTGGAGACTGTACTCGTACACAGTGCGAACTAACACGGTCTCGAGGGCTGCAACTGTATCTGAACTATGTATGTATGTAAACTCTTTATTGCACATAAACAATTACAAGACATGTTTGCATCAATATAAATAATGTACATAATGTACCTGTAATGTCTATATTATAACGTATGTAAACACTTTATTACGCTTCGGTTTATGTAAGTTTTCTGTAACACGCGTACATAAATCAGAATTTATTATAAAAAAAACCGCATCAAAATCCGTTGCGCAGTTTTAAAGAAAAGAAGAACAAAACAATACCATGAAGATTAAAAAAAAGAATATACGAAGGTGAATTCCTTTAAGGGATCTCTTCCCGCTAACTACACTTGGGAGCAAAGAAATCGAGCCTCTTAGTACTGAATTTCCATAGAAAATGGCTCGATTTTTTTTCTCCTAAGTATACTTATTTAAAGATCATCATGAGATGTGATTTAGAACAATAAATGTACTGTTTACTTTTTAATATTATGTCAAAACGGCCTATGTTGGCTTCAAATGTAAATTTCGTAGATTTTCACGCCTTTTTTCATAAAGTTGCGTTATAATATAACGCAGACTCTATCAGCGCCGGGTGACCGGACTGATCGGTCGATCTGTCAACGTCGTGGTCTTTGTCGACACGATAAAACTCTACATTGACGTCTCTATCGATCTCGCTACATATCATGTCAAGGGGATCACTGGTCCCTATACAGGCTGATTTTGAAATGGTAAACATGACTCGCTTTAGTTTGCTGAGTTAACTGTGTGTAGTTATGGTAAAAACACAAACACAGCTAGTCAGTTATTGTAACCAAGAAGTAACTAGTGAAGTAATTTCTTCTCATTTTTATGAGTGCGCCAAAGTTCATATAAAATTGCATATAGATTATTGGAACTCCGAAAATGTATGCCATATAATTTTACAACCTAATGATCACTTCTCATAATCTTCTTATTTCTTTTTAATGCTAATGATCGAAACTTATAGTTTGTATAAAAAAATATGTTTTTTTTCTTGATGGATGAATTCGATTGTAAAACATCAACCAAAACAAAAAAGTGTGTTCTTTGATTTCTAAATAATACGGTGTTTTCCTGCAGCACTTTGTAACTAACCCTCTTATTCAACGCGCAATAGCTAAAGTGTGCTTGAAATTTACTGTCATTATGACATTTTGTTAATTTGACAGAAAGTGTCAAAGAATTTAACTAAAATAGGTTAATTGTGTGTTTATGAATAAGGAATAATTCTGATAAATTCCCAACACAGCGGGATCCTAACCTAACTGTCAGTTTTGTAATAAAATATCGCATTCGCAGAACTTGCATGTCCAGGTTCGTTGCAAGCACTCGTTTTAAATTAACCGGTGATATGCATCGCGCTAATTGTCCGTAATTGAGAGTGTGGCGTGCTGCATTCCCGCCGTTAGAGGGATATAAATGTCTATCCTATTATTTTAGACAACTGCTTGATTGTTATCACCCTTTGTACGGGCTTACTGTGTCTTCTTTACCATTTTCAACGTTACGAAAAAAAATTTTTACAAGTCTCGGTTTGCAAACGGATTGCAGAAATTAAAACAATTTGTATACGATTGACGTAAGGTACCTCGCGTCGTCGTCGTTAGTTTTTAGATTAGTGTTAATGATCGTTTTTTGCACAAGTTTTCGCCTTAAAAAAAAACCTTGTATCTCTTTTTTCATCCATCCTTTCTAAATGACCAAACCATATTAGCATACCCTTTTCGATTTTAGTCACTACATCTTCTTTCAATCCACATCGTTCTCGGATCTCTTATCTAAGAGGTCTTATTATATGTCTTTATATATCGGATACACCCTAAATACTTATTCCATTGCATTCTCCACAGCAAACCTAAAAAAAAAAACTAACTTAACTATTTGAGAACAGAATTTAAACGTATATCCCGCGACTCAGCAGGCCAGCGAGGGTGCCAGCCAAAAGTTGGGCAATAAAGAATATTATGAAACCTCGGGGGGCCGGTATAACGCCGTTATGACCCCGTTACGTCTTCGCCGCCCCACAGAGACACCGCTATACGTCAGAGCGGGATGAATGAAGTTACTGTCAAGTTCATGCGTGTCGCGCCTGCGGGGTACAAAGCATGCGTAAATATTACTTTGTCTTAAACTATATCGTTTTTTTATCGTAAGGAGAAGGGTAACGAACACGCTTAGCCTTGTTGGTAGTGACTGCCTACAGAGCTAGCGGTTGCGGGTTCGATTCCTGATATTTACAAATATTTGTGAGATGAGCACTAGTATTTGTTTCTGTCTTGGTTGATTTTTCTGTATTTATTTCTCGATTTACCGTTTTCTAGTACTCATAGTAGGTACGTATAGTTTAAGAGTGGGGTAATTTGTGTTAGATTTTCCACATTTTTTTTTACATGATTACGTAGGCAAAGTTCCACGGTTTTTACAGATACCTTTTGTGTTTTTTTTTTAATTTTTGAAAGAAGAGGACTAAGGTATTGCGAAGGTAAACCAATAAAATACTGTGTGTACAGAGTGTTTAATAATGGTTTTTCATGTGAACATAGCAAAAAAATACAATGTCTCAAACACTGTGCAACTTTGCATCATAGTAAATGGTGTCAAAAAATTCCAGAATGAACCTATCTATCACCCTTAAAACCTCGACACCCGACTGCCAAACACCCTGTATATCGGAACAGCAAAGCAAATACGGCTACTAGCATCGTCAAAGGATAAGATGGCGGTAGCAATCTGGATTGACTCTTGCAAAATATAGTGGGATAGACACTTAAGGCCCTGTTGTTTGATCATTAGTTAAACTAACTAATTGTTAACCCTTTGAACGCCAAAAACCACTAAAGTGGTCGTGTACTGTCGTGCCTACGACGCCAACGATATATAGTGGTCACAGATACAGTGCAAAATAGACCCGAGTTTTTCTGATGTAAAGTTGATATTAGCTGTGGTTTTCAGTTGTCATTGGCGTGTGAGGACGAGGTTTGTATCAAAGGCGTTCAAAGGGTTAAAAATCATAACTAATGGTTAAATCTCTAGGAAATGTGTCAAATTTTCGACTCGTTTTTTGAATTTTAGCACATTCACTGGCAGCCAGTGCTACGAGTGCTACGCTGTAGCCCGTAGCAGCATTTTTCCGCTATGTATCGACAATCTGCTACAAAGCCGACTATCGGGCCATTTGGTGCTGTATGTGTAAGGTTGAAATTTTTTAATTTATAGGTAGTTTAATTGAAATCTTACCGCTGTTAGGCCCAAGTATCTTTTGTCAAATGTGTCATTTCACGAAAAGCATTTTGTATTATTTTGTTTTTATATCCGGTATATCGAAACCGCTTGCTACGTATATTAAGTTAGGTTACACTTGTGACTACATATAAAATAACATATTTTTGGGAAATGATACATTTGACCAAATTTTTTTTGGCCTTACGGAGAAAACCCCGTTTTATTTCATACTAGGGAATATCTGGTTAACCCAACAACAATACCAATTAAATTAACGGTGTCATTGAAAACTGTAAGTAATTGACAATAGGACCGCTGGCTGACATTATATAGAACAATATGAAGCCTTTGTACGTCAACTTGTCACTTTCCCAATGCCGTATCTCACTCAATGGTGACGTCGGGAATACCTCCCTAATGGCATCAGGATAGGGTTTGAATTGGGTCACGATGAGGCGGAAATATATTATTTTGGAAGTAAATAAACAATGCGGGATTACACCTTTATCATTAATAAAGCCCGGTGAAATTTAATTACTTGATGGTAGGGTTGGCACAACAATTTTCAGATTAAAATTGAACGGTTCGGTTTTATTATTACTTGAATATATTGATATTTCTTACAGTATTACCTACAATTTTACCTAGGTTATTTTAATTTTATGGTAATCTGAAATATTTTGTAAGGGCTGGCAGCTGTCTGTCTAATATAATTCAGACAGATGGCTACAATATTTCGTATTACCTTAATTTAATTTAAAGTATTAGAGTTACTTTACGCGTACAAAGTCGATGGCGATTTAGAAAAGTCTAACCTTGCATTTAATCTATGACATAATTTCACTGTTTTATAAATCCTCCCAACTGCCACCCCTACGCCTTTTATAATTAAATGTAATAATAGACAAAGCAAAGCGTCGAATAATTGGCAACCCTACGCTCGGTCGGACGAAATGCGCCGCAACGTTGTAACCAACAATTTACTTGTGTTTGTGTGGTGACTGCGGTTGCCAGAGTGTACCTACTATGCGCGATGGAGTCGTTTGATTTTAACTTAATTAAATTGGTTTTAAATCAGGGGCGTTTTTGGTATTTCATACGCATCGTTGCCAAGTTAATAATACATAGGTTTGACAGTTTACAAGTAATGGTGCGACCACACCGCTGCTTAACGGTGCGTATATTACGGTGCGTCAAAAACGGCGCCATGTTGTTATTATGGCCCCGTCTTTTGTTTACGCAACGACACCGTAATATACGCACCGTTAAGCTCCGGTGTGGGCGCAGCTTAAGTAAGTCGTGTCAAGCGCTTATATCAATTCCATACACTGGCAGTTTTCCATAATCGTTTACGGTACTGTTGCATATTGTCAGAGCCTCTGTACATTTGAGTTGATAAATATCAAACTCCAATATGTCCTTGAAATTTCGTATTCGAATTTAAAACTGAATTCGAACATTATTGAGTTGCATTAATAACTCATTATAGTTAATACCAGCTGTACCCTGCGCGCGATGCTACGCCACTAACTAAAATCCATCCAGCCATCCATCCATCCATCCATCTTAGTCTTCAGGCAACGCATTTGCAGTCTTAGCATTGCATTGCAGTCTTGTGAATGCGAATGTCTATGGGTCACAGTTTCCACTTACCATCAGGTGGCCTGTGTGCTCGTTTGTCTTCTCTATGCCATAAAAAAAAAATTAAGGAAAGTCATAAATGCATAGTTGGGCGTACCAACTCAGAAACCTTCGTAGACTCATGCACAACACTTTGCTGAAGATCATCACATGATCAAATGTTTACGATTCATTAGAGGACATACAGACAAACATTCATTTTATTTACATATATGGATCAACAAACATTTGGCACTAACACCCAAAAACCACTTATTCATTCACGTGAATATTCCCCTCAAAAACTCCTTTCATCGTTACCTATTACGCTCATACAAAGCAATCTGAAAAATTCAGCTCAATTCAGCATTTTGAATGAATGAATTTAAGCTGAAACTGAATGAATTCCCTTAATTGACGACGCAGAAAGCATTGAACTATTTCCCTTTTTGTTGATGAGTTTAAATGTTTGGCGTATTCAAAAGGATTTTTTAAAGCGTTCCACATTTAAATAAAAAACGCGCCATGGAAATTTGCACAGATTAAATCTGTGAAGCAGATTTCGGATTTAAATTTTAAGCGTTTTTTATTGAAAACCAAGTGTTATCTGTGACTTTTTTCGCGTGGGATACGTTAGTTGCTGTTATATACAGCATGTTCTGATTTTTGCAAGATTATATTCTATTCTAAAACTACAAAAAAATATGGTTTACTAAGTTCAGCCCGGGACTTTGTGTTATACCCTCCTCGGGATAGGTATAAGAAATTTTTCAGGATGAAAAATATGTGTTAATCCAGGGTATAAGCTACCTTCATTCCAAATTACACCCAAATCTGTCCATCCTTTGCAGTGTGAAGGTGTAACAAACTAACACCTAAACTTTCGCAGTTATAATATTAGTAGCATTAGTGGGATATTTCTTTGTTTATTCGGTTGAAATGCTGCTGATTTAATTCTGGGGTCTTGTTCTACTTTGTTATTTACACCTATTGCTATCGTGTTGTCAACGTGGTGATAGACAGCTTTTTAGTTTGACAGAAACAACAGCCGAGCCAACAATACGTTGACGCTAAATGTAAAACAAAGCAGAATGGCTCCAGGGGCTCTCCCCTCCTAAGCCAATAGGCAGTATCTCAGATAAATCTCCTGTAGCAATAATAACCTCATTACTAACAGAATAGAATTGGAGCTGCTTCGGTTATTGGATTTCAGATACTGCTTATTGGCGTATTGTACTCGGGTTCAATCTAATTACTGATATGTTATCGTATTGTTAATGCTATGATAGCTCTTTTTTACTGTATAGTATTTAATATTTTATTAATAGTATATTTTAAACACTATCGCAGAAATTCGACGGAGCTCCGCTATTGCGGATCTCCTATTTCCGGGTAGTTGTGCCCTCTGAGCTAGCTGAAGAACTAACATAACCTAAACCTCCCTAGGGGGTTTACTACCTTGCGTCCGGAATTGAAAGTTTTCATTAGTACAAAAACAGTGAAAGTGTATAAAATGTGAATTAACTTGTCAAACGCAGAGTTTTGAGAGAATTTGATCCCTGTGCGCTCGTTTGCCTGCTCGTTGACATAAAAAAACAACTTCAAAACTAGTGCCAATTTTCAAAGCTTGCTTTTTGCTCCACTTGTTTTATATTTCCCCACTCACCACTCTACCTACGCCATCGCACCCTCCATTTTTCTATTCGGAATATTCTATCGCAATATTCCCGGCGCACCCGCAAATGGGCCTTTTCACACGAGAGATTGATGCCGCAACTAGCGGCGAAAATTACACCGTCTGAAAGGTCTCAAAGTCAGTTTTTATGGATATGCCGCGGGGCGGACTCGTGGATTTGACAAATACGATGTGCCTGGCTTAATGCGGTGTATAAATACATAAATATAATCTGGGGTGTTATTCTCTCAAAAAGAACGGACGGGCGGTCGAACCAGCGAAATCCCAGCGGCGAGTTTAAGTAGTCCCGTCAGAGCGAACAGAACACATTTTAGATCCATCGATAGAAACCATGCTGCTAAATTGATAATGCACGCGCTAAAATTAGTTTTGTTCGCACTGACGGGACTACTTAAACTCGCCGCTTGGACATTCACTCGTCCGTCCGTCCGACCGTCGTTGTTGAGAGAATCACTACCCTGGATTCGGGTTCGTTTGTCGCTTTTTACTTGGGAATGGTCCTTTTTTAACTGACTGACTACGGAGGTCAAGTTTTCAGGTATTTTTTTATATGCGGGTGACAAATGAGCCCTTTTTCACCACCTTGACAATGATAGGCGACAGGTGACAATTTGGTATTCATATTAACTCTAATTTTTTTTACATCACTCCGGTTCATATAATTTGCGCCATGTATACTAAAATGTCACGTGTCACCTGTCATTGTCACGATTGTGTTATAGTGGGCTAGATATTTACATTCTCCAGACCACAATCTTAAGACTGCAATCCTAAGACCGCAAATGCGTTGCCAACACTTAGGACTAAGATGGAATGCCTCTACGCTAGTAATTTCACTGGTTGTCTTATCCCCACTCCGCAACACAACAATGCAAACACTGTTGCTTGGCGGTAGGTTAAAGAATAAGATGGTGACGGTCCAAACGGACCCGGATGTATGTAGTTTTGTGAATTCCTGTAGAGTCTACAGAATAAAATAAACGGCTTTCAGTCTAAAGTATTGTTCGGTTTTCATTCCTAAGGCTCTATTCCAATTGGTAAGTCCATATTGCTTTCGACATGTTTGCGTATTGTTTGTATCGGCCGTCCGTTACTGTCAAGTTACTAAGTGCTATCGTAACATTGAAAATACGATAACATGTTAAAAGCAATATAGTATTACTGACTAGAAAAGAGCTTATTAAGACTTTAAGAGCTTATTGAGAGCTTTTTAGCTTTTGAAACTATTTATTATTCTAATATTAAAAAGAGTGAATCCTTTTTCATTAAAATCCTCGACTAAACATGACACAAAAACAAAGTTACAAATTAACGAGCCAAGTTATGGAAGGGTGTATGTCGCACCGTAGTTAAAATCAACTCTTTTATTAAGAAGCGACGGTCGATATTACAAACAAAAAGAACAACATCATAGGGCCTACACCAACAGCAAACAATCAATTATAGTTTACACCCTTTGCCTTGTTTAATCTCCTACATTACTCAAAATGCTAAATAACGAACCCAACCCTATGTTAAATAAAATAAGACTCAAAATTAAGTCGCACTTAGAGCGAGATAAGATTATGCGTAAGAAAGCAAATTTTGTTTTACATTTAATTAGGGTTGACAAAAACTTTGCTATAAACAAATTAAAGTTCAAATTTAAGGGTGGTCGAGAACGAGACATGTTTCTTGAGTATACAGGGTGTTCTCATGTTCCTTCGACTAACAATCGCATCGCACGGGGCGTTCTTGAGGATTATGCGGCGGTAGGCACCTATTACCTAGGCATTTATTTAACATTATCTAAACGCTATAGTGTCAGATCATTATCTACAAAGCAGTCTCTTTATTACGACGAAACATATCATAACGACATGAATTAGCGTCGAACGATAAAGGTTATTTTTGATGTAAAATGTAAAATAACCCACAGGATAGTGAGCTCTAAGACCCAATGCAATCTCGCGGGACAACTGACTCGTCGGTTATTAATTCGTCGACGAATCGAAAAGAGAGTTGTTTATCCCGTGTAACGTCATGTCATATACAACATATTAATCTTATTTCGAACTACTGAGGTCCCAATTCAAATGTTCTAGTATCCGACGTTGGACACTGGGAGGCGTGAAAGGTTAAACTAGATTGTTCAACAAGGGACTAAAACAAGCTATAATGACACGAGATGTTTAGCCACCCAAACGGGGCGCGGGTAGCTATAGTTCGAGTGTCGTTGTGGTTGTTCTCTACGTTCACTTTGAATGCGAGGAAAAAAAACGACGTTATACAAAATTACAATATTGATTACAACAAAGTTTTTTACAAAAAAAAACCGCGGTTTTTTCTTTCCTTTTTTTTTATAAAGTGACATTTTATATGCTTGCATATTTAAACAAACTGCCAACCGATTCAAACTTGAAAACTATATTAAAAGTAATTGGACCATCTATAATATAATTTATTCATCCCTAATATAATTAAATAGATAGATGATCGTAATAATTAATCGTGTTTCACGAAATTAAATTGTTATTTTTTATATTATTGCACACTTGTAATTTTGAGGTTATATCCACGCTCAAAAATGATCCATACACAATCACTGAAAATGGCGATAATCCTCCATTCGCAAAACACCGTGATTGGTTGATAAGGGTTTCCAAAGCAAATAAAAAAAAACTTGAATTCCTAGCGATTAATAAGGAGCTTTAGTCCCGATGTCCAGAGACTTAAAGTAACATTTTAATTTAAAAGACAATAACGCTAGTATCTTAGGCCTCGCAAATCATCACGGCCGCAAGGTAGACAAGTGTTGACGGGTCAAGATAAATTCGTCGGCGAGTTCACCGACGATGTACTAAAGAGAACGCCCGAGTAGATTTTTCGTTCCTTTAATTACGGTTGGCTAGGCGATATTTATCGCTGTCAAAGGTCGGGACCCGCCACGCCTTTGCGTAGTACGGGGAGCTCGCCCTAGAGGTTAACGATGGCGTGATTAAAGAGCCCTAGCATCTTAGGCGCGAAATTTGCGAGCGAACGCTTTTTTTTATATTCCACCCGACCCGGTCAAATATGAGACCTGGGTACTTTGGATCATAATGTCCAGATTTAGTATTAAAATATTTTTTACTAAGCTGTTGCGGTGATTATTCATGATATTCTAATCGCGGTTAGAACTCAGTTTTATAACTTTATTATCACAAAAATAGTGTTAGCGATACTAGCTACAAGAGAGACAATTTTAACTGCATTTCCGCGTTATTTGTATATTGTATAATCATAATGAAAATTTCGTTATATTGACTAAAATTCATAAAATGTATTGAATGAAAAAACGGAGCACGATGTATTTATAGCTTTTAAAAAAATACTTCAACAATCCGTAACCGCAATAAAGTTCTAAATTCAACTCAATTTCGATTTCTAAATAAATAAAACACCAATACGTACTGGCCACTTACTCGAGTGCGCAATAAGCTATCCGACTTTTACCTTCTAAAAGTCCTATCTTAGTCGCCCGTATTATTGGTAAAACATCATTGCGTAAGTATTCAATAAAGTTTAAATTCGAAGCGAATGCGAATAATCCCTAAGACTTTTTGGAAGCGTGCAGCGTTCTGAAGGCGGACCTGGATGAATTATTGAACAGTAAGGCCGGTTACACATACGTCGGTGAGGCCGTTTGGAACCGGCCAGTGTGAAAATTGCTTTATTTGTTGTTGCTTTGTGTAGTATATACAGCATGATGTCAGGACGAGTCGTGATACTTTTAGAAATGTTTACATGATAAACTAAAATTTTAGCTAAGTACGTATTTATTTCGGTAAGTCAATCACATGA
Organism: Acleris laterana; assembly: GCA_963966035.1. Lineage (NCBI taxonomy): Eukaryota > Metazoa > Arthropoda > Insecta > Lepidoptera > Tortricidae > Acleris > Acleris laterana. The sequence goes on from OZ014449.1 coordinate 2,169,883, forward strand.
CGTTAGTATAACGGTTTAAAAAGCTTAGCTTAGCCGAAAGTAAACAGTGATACGCAAATATTTACTAAATTTTGTCTTTATTGTCGGCGAGCAAAAAGTCGATAGTTAAGTATTTAGTAAAGTTAAGTCATATATTTCCGTAATAGCATTTTTTTTCATTTGTTTCTTCAATTATGTGCCCTATTCATTTAGCAATAGTAACATTTTCCTTTGTATCAGCGATCTTGTGTCTATGGTACGGAACAGCCCGCTAGTTCCCGCCAAGTTTACGAGTTAACGCCAATAGATAATATTTATCACTCTATAAACTCGAGCGAATTTAGTGTTTGGGAATTAAACGGTGAATGTAACAGCAGAAGTGCGGAATTAAACGTTTCTGCAGATAGATTTGACCTTTTCATATAAGCTTAGTTGATCCTCCTGTAAATTAAGAGCTACTGAAAATACAGTATTTTCCAATAGTCACTTTATTAATTAATTTAGGCCTTAACACTTAAACTATGAATTTCGTATGGTAATAACTTTATATGGCAGAAATTTTCAGATTTTATTCGAATGAATCCCACGCGGAGAGAGTCGCTAATTAAAACTAGTATAGCTAAATATATTAGTTTGTATGTGAACTGCCTACTGTCCGTCTGTGTTGTTTGTAGCCAGTTGAACCGTGAATCGGTTTATTGGCCCTCGAACCATTCAACATGGAGGGATTGTTTTATTGAGCGATTTTAATTAGTTTTATAATTTATAGCTTCTGATCGTTAGCTATAAAACAGTTGTTTCCAATTTACATTACTTCCTATAGGAACTATTTAAGCAATTAGTAGTTAAAATTATTACTCTTTGATTGTCTACCTATGTGTGTTTTAACAACAAAACTATACTAGATAACTTACAACCAGGAACTTCATTCCCATTTCTACCATTTATTCCATTGAGCCAACCGCAGGCTGTCATTAAAGTGTCATAGACACGTCACATTATTTTTAAATTGGCAACAGACTATGGAATTCAAACGCCATTCAGCCGCATGTCCACGTCGACATGACAATAACGCTGTCACTGGCCAGCCAGAATGGAATTATTGGAAAATTTAATATTCCGAAATAGAATATTTCAAATTCGAACCGGAATACGGTTTTCAAGACGGTCGGGAACTATTTCTATTCAGCCAGGTATAAATCAATTTATTTTTATGTTTCTTTGGGATTGTTGGAAACTGAAAAAATGTCGAAGGATCTTAAATGCCAGTCAATAAAAACAAAAGCCATAGAAATGAAAATAGCTAATTTGTGCTTTGCTTGTGATTGTATAACAATTACAAAAAAATCATGGCCTTAAAATACCTGTACCTAAGTCGTGTCGTAGGTCTCAAATCATCAAATCTCAAATCATAAGTAAATGCCGTTGAAATGCGCTCTTTGCGTAGTATGTGTGGTGTGAAACTGATTGATAGAGTAAGGAATGAAAAAGTCAGAGAGAAATGTGGAATAAAAGATGATGTATTGACTAAGATTGAAAAGGGCATGCTTCGATGGTTCGGTCATTTGGAAAGGATGGATGAAAGAAGATTGACGAAAGAGATATACACATCGATAGTGAGTGGACGGGTCGGAAGGGGCCGCCCTAGGCGTACTTTTTCGAGTCAAATCGGTGAAATACTGGAAAAGGGCCGAATCTTAAGTACCCGAAACCGACGTGCGTGCATGACTCGATGTATGAATGTGGAAGAAGCGAAAGAAATTTGTCAAGATCGTAGCAAGTGGAAAGAAGTGGTCTCTGCCTACCCCTCTGGGAAACAGGCGTGATTTAATGTATGTATGTATGTATTGAGTGACATGCATAATTCAATGCATGATAGCACGCGCCACGGCACATCAGGAGTCTGCATAGGTCATATTTCTTATAAAATCAACTAAATCAGTTCTGAATACAGCTCCAGACCTCGTAAATATCTATGAGCTATAAAGCACGATACTTGCCTATTTACCTAACAGCCTAACCTTGTACGACGCAATCCATTGTTCAGAATGCTCTTGACTCATTATCGGGCCCATTTTCTATAGAAATAAGGTAGCCGGGCACTGAACGGTAAGTTAGTCGATTAGAACGCGCCGCCGTCGGAAATCATAATTCTACCTCTCTGAAATTTATTACCAATGCTATGCAATTTACGTAACAAGGGCACGTGCAACTCAAGACCCAAAGGAGATACAACCCTTTGGGCGTTATAATAAAGTCTTATTTGGTTTGGGGCTGATATAGTAGTTATGTCTTTACCATGACGGCTCAACGGCTGAATTTTGGGGGTGTTTGTAACGGTACCGACTATACCCGGGTAGAATGTGCTCTAGCTATAGAATGTTGCGATATACTGCGATTTTGAATCTTAAAGTTAAACATAATGCCCTTACTTTTATAAACGTGGAATAACCGTGGGGTAGCAAACCATGCTTTGTCCTTATCTGTTATTATACATTAAAATTTGATAGATAGGGACAAAGCATGGTTTAGCTATCCCACGGTTATTGCACGTTTATAAGGAAGGGCATAAGGTTACAAGTTAAAGGACTGGGTAGTGATTCTGTAAACAACGCCGGTCGTGCGGACTGTCGAGTGATACCAAGCGGCGAGATTAAGTAGTCCCGTCAGTGCGAACAAAACACATTGTAGCGCGTGCATTTTCAATTTAGCAGCACGATAGGTCGAACGTATAAGGCTGCTTAATTGAAAATGCACGCGATTCAATGTGTTTTGTTCGCACTGACGGGACTACTTAATCTCGCCGCTTGGTATCACTCGACAGTCCGCACGACCGGCGTTGTTTACAGAATCACTACCCTGGTTTTTAATATGTTCAATGTTTTCAACTTCCGACGAGGTTTAAGACAAGTCTTAATTTAGACTACACTTTAATGGATTCTAATTCTTAAGTAAACGATTGGCCGTGCCCTGACATGCTAAAGTGCATGACATAAAATGGAGCGGAGAGGCAACGAACTTTGTTAAATTATTTAAAATAGCAGTAAACTTGGCTTATGCCTCGGGGATTTGATCCAGGTAACTTGCACTTTACTGTACATAATTCACAAACTAAAGTGCGGTCATGTTTCTAACACTGTTTTTCAGGCTATAACGGACTTTATTGCCGAGGGATAAAAACTTGGGTATTTGATGCTATAATTTAGTTTTCTTTGTTAGTTTTAAGCTAGGTTTTAAGCTTTCATAATTAAAAACAGCTACCTCACATGATGCAAGAAATATTCTTATTAGTAGTGGTGTTATTCTCTCAAAAACAACGGACGGGCGGACGATCGAGCGGAATCGCAGCGGCGAGTTTAGGTAGTCCCGTCAGAGCGAACAAAACATATTTTAGCGCGTGCATTTTCAATTAGGCAGCCTTATACGTTCGATCCATCTGCAGAAACCATGCTGCTAAATTGAAAATGCACGCGCTAAAATCGCTACCCTGGACGATTCCATATAGTAAGTCGATTGCTTGGATATCGTAATGTCGTTGTCATTATGACAGCTTTTCTTCTTGTAATTTTTTTTATTTATGTCGGTTATTTAGGGATATCGCCGATATCAAGTGAGTGAGAGTTTCAGTAAATGTAGTTCACTTGCCAGTTAGAGCTGTGATACCATAACCTTAATAGTGTGATTTCAACATTATAGCAAGATGGGTTAAACCAAAGTAAAATAAAGGCTCTATTACCACCAAATAAAGTAGTATTCAAAATCGAGTCGATTCTTAAGAGCACATACCTACGTAGATAAATTTCGTGTCCTTTTTTGTTAAGTTACCATTGATTGTAATTCTACAGAATGTCCAGATAACATAACGCTTTACGAAACATTATTTGTTGATAAAATTTAACATCCTGTATCCAAACTGTCAAATTCCATCAAATTCCATTTACAAAGTTGTAGGGCAAATTCCACCGAAATTCCAATTTCATAAGTTATAGTTTTAAATTCGGAACGTTCTACGCGGTGTGTTCCGGTCGATACAGCTGACAGGCGAGGTGTCGGATGTCGGTCGTAATTGCCCCCCCGACCCGCCGCCGAACCGCCCCGGGCCATTCAAATCAACCACACTTATTAAATTTTGTGCGGAGAAAAAATGATGTGCGGAAAATGCGGAATTCCGCATTTCCTTGGTTAGATTTTGAATGTTTGGTGGTAGGTAGTAGTTTTGGCTGTCAAATAAATGAGCCTTGTGTATGTTAATCTTGAGATTAAGTAAATCCTTTAGTATTATTATAATAACTGGTTTCATGACTACATAGTATAAAACAAAGTCGCTTCCTGCTGTCTGTCTGTCAGTCCTTATGTATGCATCGGATTTTTTTAATAGATAGGGTGATTCAAGAGGAAGTTATTTATGTATAATTAATTCTGTTTTATGCACGGGTGTTACAGAAAACTCATATAAACCGAAGCGAAGCGAGGGCGGGTCGCTAGTTATTGATAAACTGTTTATTTTAACCTTGTAAGAATTTTGATAGCAACTGACTCTCAACTGATACCTTGTGGCACTTATTAATCTTACTATTTCATCAAGGTAGAAATGTCAGCACGCGACTTAAGGCAACACTAAATTTAATTAAAGTCTTATCAACCAGGGACGCGTATAGCGATTTAGTCCTTTGTTATTCTTCAATGTAAATTCTAACCATATTTCACCGTATTCCAAGGAGCGATCCACACCTCAAAAGGCTCAGGGTTTAACGCACTTGTCCGACACGTTCCGTATATCCGCTTTATCCGCACCGCGCCCTCGTCAGCGTCATGTACACAGGTTCCGCATTTTGAACATTTGCGGAAAAATACGGCTGCGCGTTGTCAGTGACAGCCGGTAAATTGTAACAGAGTTTAAATAGTTTTTTGGCGGGAAATGGGTTCGTGTAATCGTGTTGGGCGCGTCACTATTTTCGTTAAGTTGGCTGTGTTGTTGTGATACTTAGGTAAACATTTAAAAAGGTAGGTAAATTATAAAGTAAATAAGTAAATACGCCTGTGTATTACAAAACTAATATTCATATTCATAGATAAGGGTACTTTTAAAGGATATTATTTAATCAAAAGGCATTTCTCGCCGCATTGTTTTTTGGTAGTCACAAGCTATACATAAATAACGTTTCAGATATCCTGAAAACATTATAGGAGGAAATAGCGTTCGAAGAAATGATACAATCGACCTTTTATCTTAAGCATATTGTAACAGGATTCTTCGAAAATAATGTGGTTTATTGTCTTACATATCAAATATTTTGTAACACACAGGGACGAGTTCAACGCTCCGAAGCCTTATCTATTTATATTCATAGTTTCGCGTGAATAAGGCAAACATAGTCAATGAATGACACGCGTATTTAGCGAGGTCTACTACTATGATGAAATTGATGAAACATTGAATCTAAATGAAATAATTATTTCCATTCAAACTATTTCCGGAGCGCGCGTGCCGCGAACCGTTTCACAGATGATTTAACGCGTCCATAAACTTCATTACATTCTCTAGCGGCCATATTTCTTGTTCACGCTCATATTTATTGTATGTTTATATTTACAGCGCTTAATTCATCACTAACGTTCGCCCATTAACACATTCACAAGTTGGAACCCCCTATAACGTCCATTTGTATGGTCTTCACTTAGTCTTATCGGCATACATACTATGTGTATGATCGATGACATGAAAACACATATGTGTTTTGTGTTCAGTTCAGTGCTCCTTGTTCGTACTCAGATGTTTGTGTAACTTGATGGATTTACTTCTTTCTTTCTTTTTAAAAAGGGAATCTTGTATTACTATTGTACGTCACTCATTGTATTCCTTTGCCTTGTAATGACTATTAAAACGCTTAATAAATCAATCAGAGTACGTTATGTTTAAAATTTGATAAAGGTATTTTGGTGAGCCTTTTAAAATATTTATAACTTCTATAACATTGTATGTACTTATTATCACTCCTTACAATATACACAAATAACTAATTCCTTTTTCAAACCATATAATTGTTGGTTTAAGTACGTCCAGGAAAACATTTTCATATTGGTCGTTTCTATCTTTTTATTAATATCAATAAGGATTAGTGAAATATTTATTTTTGACGAAGTTATCGGATTAATTGGCAGAAGCGGATTAACAACGTGGCAACAATGATCGTTATATGTGATTATCGTTGCGGACATCCCTTTTGTTTGTTACGATCAATCCCCGCCGTTAATAATAGCGTTATATTGGCAGTTTCGATTGGCGGAATGTTTTCCGCATCTCGAAATCGATAGAGTATTTATTGTATCTATAAATCAAATGGACCCTTATTTGATACATAAGGTATTTAGGGTAGCAAACACAACAATTCAAAATTAAATGGTTCAAGAATGTTTTTAAAACGGATTGATAAATTAAATTTTACTATATAATTAAAATAGTATACAGTTGAGAAGGAAAACCCTTGGGTAAAACAAATCAAATCCCCAAACTATACCAGTGGCTCTTTTCTACTCTGTACCCTTACCATGAGTTACAATTACCGTACTCACTAGCGAATCGAATGCTCTGTCCCTTGCACTCTATAAGAATACAGCGAGGTCTGCGAGGGACAGAGCATTCGACTCGCTAGCGAGTACGGTAATTGTAACTCGTAAGGGTACTACCATATTGCTTTTGATATGTTATCTTGTCAACATTACGACAGCTCTTATTTACATGAGACTAACGACGGTCAATAGCTATATTGTTTTACCGAGTATTATATAGCCACAGTAATTTCGCCTAAAGTCGCATGCTATCATTTGTTAGACGAATTAGAGTGACAGAAGCCAAGGGTCCTAATTTAACATTAGTTTTACTAAACTAAAAAACCTAATTAGATTCCAACATACGTCAAAAAAGTGTTGCCATTAAAATGACATATTAGGTGGATCGGTAAATTTTCACTTCTGTAAATGTTAAAGGTAGCTGTTTATTTTATTTATAATATTAAAGGCAACATTTAATTTGCTTCTTAAATAAACAATCTTATCTAAATACTCGTCCCAAAAAAAGATATTTAATTAAATTGTTTTATAGGAGAAAAGTTTAAATAAAGATGGCAATAACTCAGGGTTTAATAACATTTGGTACCAATTATTATTCTCATTATGTGCGATTACATTTTTAGGAAAAAAAAAACAATCACATTTTTACGTACGTCTTCAAAACTTAACCGAAATCTTCAAAAAATCTTCAAGTCTTCAAAAAATTATCAGTTGATCATGTGTGGTAACCTTTATGGTGGACATGGTGGTTCTGTGGCGGCCATAACATCTATTGTCACTTCATTCGACATATACTGACGTTTGGATAGCTCGAATGTTTTCTGTACCTATTCGCCCCGTGGTGATTTCCATTGTTAAGTTATTGTTTTCCGTTAAGTTTTTGTTGTTTCATTTCGTTATTGTTTCAAGTTTGTGTTTTGCTCGTGGGTTTTGCTTTATCGCAAGTAAAATGGAAATGAAAATGGGAATGCACTAAGAAAGGAATTCCCGAAATTCCCACGGGAACGGGAATAACGATGATCGAAATGTACGCGGACGAAGTCGCTGACAGAAGCTAGTTTTAACATAATTATTGTACCAAAGGTTGGTTTTTCCTGAAACGTCACAATGATGATGACACGTGTAACTGTGACATTGCGCCATCTTTGGTAGTTTTTTTGACGTAAGTATATTGGAATCTAATTAGGTTTCCAAGTTTAAACGGTAGTACAACTGGTGCATGGTTCATGTCGTGTCGTATAAAAAGATCAAGAAACTGGCAGAGAGAAGAGAAGATTGGTAATTACTTCACTGACAAGAGTTCAACTGTATGTATGTGTGTGTGTGTGTCCCTTAGCCTTGCTTATTACTTCATCAAATCGTCATATGTCATTACACGTATTTACTTAGTCACCCTTCTATTCACGTAACTCCGACTTCAATATTCTAGCGCCCTTTTGTCCCAGGCTGCACAATCAACAGCCTTGTTAAACATGTAACGGGTTAAAAGCTGCATGTCTCGAGGCGTGGGCTAAAGACGGGTTACCCCGTTTCCGCATTGTTCCGCTTTGTCTGTCAACCCCCCCGCTGCTGTTTTGAATTTTAGATGACGTCGCAGTGTTTGATGCACTATCGCATTTAGTGTGTTGCAGCGGAGATATGGGTTTCTTTTCCATGAGCAAATAACTTTGTAGCTTATCGATTCAAGGTCTAGTTTACTTCTATACTACGCTCCAGATATAACAGTATGAAGTCCTATACGTATACTGTCTTTCTGTTTTGAACTGCAAATAATAATGTAAAGTCAAAAGCAATGAAAACGGGTCATTTTCTATTGAATTACCATAGAAAGTGACCCGTTTTCATTGTTCGTGAGTGTAGTTATTTTACTATAAATTCGTATGTCATTTGAAAGAATGGAAAATGATGGAGGAAAATTTGGTCAAAAATATTATTTGAACGTCATCCGGATTGGTCCGTACTCTTACAGATTAACATGGTCTTAAAGTTGACCCTGGGTCTGTCAGTCCTGTGATTACGAGTTCGAGTCGTTGCACCATTCGTGGTCCCAGAAGGATAAGTTCTATTCATCTCAATAGGTATTGTCAAAGACTGTCAAATTAAACTGACTTATGAAATCTAAAAAATATCACGTATATTAACAAACTTTTGCACCATATCACATTGAAATAGGGTGCAAAAGTGCGGACATATCTTTGAACTCGACTGTACCTTAAAAACACGTCGCACTTTACAACGAAAATTAAACCCATCTTTAAATAACCGTTGGATTCCTGCGAGACGCGAAATTTAAAAATTCTTCAGTTATATTAATCCTAGCCGCAAAGTAAAAAAACTTTCGCCCCCACAAAGTTACATGTTCAAAAAAACGCTCGCGGCGCAATGGCGCGATCTGCTAATTTGCGCGGAACCCTTTTCCCGCGTTCCGCGCTATTGAGGTCCCCGCAACTTTGCGAATTTCCGCACATTTCCGCCTTCCGCACTCTTCCGCTTTAATAAAATGAAAAGTGGCCGTTCCCATGAGCTGCCGGTGTTGCCAGGCCTTTTAATTAGTCCTGCATATTAATGTGATTATAGAGGGCTGGATAAACTGACTTAATTTAATGAGGTGGGATGCAGCATTATTACATTACATATAACAAGTATATAACGTGTGTGAACAATCTTGACTTACTGTTTTCCTTTATGGGACACGTCCTTTCATTTCTGCTGTCTTAGTACTTTTGTTTTGCGTTTGTATTGTTTCTTACAAATCCAGCGATTAACAAAGCTGTATCGTCGTTTTAAACATTCGCGTAAACTAGTAGATATTATCTGTTATAATAGATAATTGTCTATGTCGTAATTGCTATAATAAAATGAAAACTCCGTTTCGCTATTTAGTTTTCTCTGTGTATGTTCTTAAAAATATTGCATAATGTAAGACCAGTGGCAAATATCACTTCGTTAAAACTACTTTGAAATACCCAGTTCGCTATAAACGAGCATTTGAATTCAACCTCTTTGTTCCAAAGCCGGTGCTGGCTGCAGGCCACAAACAGACTAAGTACACTAACGGTCCTACGTTCTATATTTGAATTTGACGTTACCTGGAACTGCACGAGCATTATAGCGACTATCGGTTGCTTGAATATTGAATTCTGCATGGCTAAATAACGTATTTAGGTAAACCTTCCCTTTAAAATGAACGTACAATTTTCGAAATATCAAACTTTAATTGGAACTACGTTCGGAAATACAAAACAAGATGGATTCATTTTGAAATGTTATTTCAATGCTGAAATGTATTAAAACGGTTTCCGATTGTCTAAAGGGGATTCGCGTTTGTTTGACTACATTTGATACATTGTATTCGATACAATGTTTTCTAGTACCTTATCTTAAAGCAAATATGTTTTATTTACCCAGGCTGCCTTGGTAAATTGAGCTCTGTAAGAAGCATTGCTTTTACAATAAATAAACAATTCCTGAACCGGAGACGAGCTTAACTAGATTCTTTGTGTTTGATTCTTGGGAAAAATAAACGACTAGTGAAGTTGAATAAAGAGAAATTGTAACGTAGTTTCTTTTGCGTTTGAGTGTACTTACCTACTACGAGTGTAGTGAAACTTGAAGATGAGAAATGATTCGCTTTTCGTATGAAAACGTAATACCGGCTAAGGGCGAGTGGGTCCCGCATACGAAGAGTTCCGTACAATATTAAAAAAGTTTATTTAATAGGTGTGTTAATTTTTTTATAATTTGTTTTTTTTAAAGCGGCTATAGAAATACCTACACACTATGTGTATAATTTCAACAGTCTATACGGTTCATGAGATAGAGACCTCTGACAGACAGATGAAACGGCGGACGGACGAAGCTTAGCGGAGGCTTAGTAATAGGGTCCTACCAACAGGACCCTTTGGGTACGAAACGGATTTAAAAAAAAATATGACGCGATGACAGGTGAAACTACAATGTTCTCGAGTGGCAACCGCCACATTGGGCAGCGGTTTTTGGATCATGTGGTCAATTTCACTCCAAACAGTAAATAAGTAAATAAAATGTATAAAGAGAAAATCTCACACAAATTACTTAGTTAATTTAAGCTGAGCTAGGCTTTTGCCATCACTTATATTATAAATTATTAATGTAAAAGAAAATCCGTCTTTCTATCTGTGTGTTATTATCTCATGTCTAAACCGCTTAACCGATTTCGATAAAATTTGGTTTGGACCTAGCTTAAATCCCGAAGTAGGACATAGGTTACTTTTTATAAACAACGACGACGCAGTCGCGGGCAACAGCTAGCATTAAACAAAGAAATTGGCCCATTGTTGCCAGATTTAGAGGTTTTCCCTAAAACCTAGAGGTTTTTCCAGTTTGTTGAGGTTTTTTCGAGGTTTTGTTGTCACTAAATCTGTCTAGGGGATTTTCTGAAGGATTCTCACAATTCTTACCAATCGTTAATTTCATTTAAAATCGGTCAATAACTACACTGACATTTTAGATTTAAGTACCTAATAAGTTCTAATAAAAACTTGATATCAATTTAGTATTTTACTGTTAATATTATGTAGCTTGTATGTAATAGTCCTTATATTTTAGACATACAAAAATCGTCATAGGTTTTTAATCAATCGTACTCTAGAAACTAGGGGTTTTTTAAACACATCTAGAGGGGAAGGTGCAAAAAAAACTGGCAACATTGAATTGGCCAAAACTAACTACACAATACGTCATAACAGAACTATCGACGGCTAATTCACTCCAACCAGCCGCATCGTGTCGAGAACATCGAATTATCGAGAGTCGTCTGGGGCTTTGTTCCAATGTACCCCATTTATTTGGAGTGACTCCACTGTTCCAATTTACCGGTTGGGTATTTGGCTCTATATTACGTTAATATTTTGTATTTTAAACATTTATCAGTGACATACTTATAACAATTTTCACCTTTTATTTTGCAAGGTGCCAGTACCTATTTTTTTCTGTGTATTAAAACACATTTGTCACAGATCAGGGCAATATTATTTTATTAGTTATTTTTCTTGCAAAAATCTCCTTACCAACGTTCTAAATTAAACAAAATCTAAACATCCCATTAATCTTGCAAATGAAATCCGTTTGTTATTCGCGTTATTCCCCCATCCCTGGTGTTTACGAAAATCATCCAGCGTAAATAGTGAAAATTTTCAAGTTCCCGTAACGATAGTAATATTTCATCCCGCTGAATACGGCACCGGGTAAAACTACGATTTATTACCCGCTTCCCGTGGCTGGAAACTGCGCCGCTGATGCCTACTCCTTTATATCAATTTAAAAAAAAACAAACCATTCCTTTTCAAAACTCGCAACCCTAACTATGATGCTAATGAATTAAAATTAAAACATTCCACTTTCAACTTACGAGACTCGCATTGAATGTTACAATTTATTTTATAAAATTCAAATAAAGAACAGAACGGCAACATCACGGACGGAATTTCAATTTATAACAACGCTTGATACCGATGTCTTCCATTGTCTGTGGTATTACAACATGGCGTACAAGTTAAATCGACAGCGCTCTGCAAAAAGTCTCCCGGGCCACTGCCGCATTTCTCATGCAGATTGGAAAACTTTTGAAATAACCAATTAAATTATAACCGATACTACGCTTGTTTCAGATTCGATGTTTAAAATTCATTACAGTCAGGTTGTTTAATATCTGTCCAATTAAACAGTTTGCTAACAGTGACAAAGATTATTACAAAAATGCTCTAAACTATATTCTATTTAAAAAAAACGACCTCGTACGAGTTGGGCTCGCACATGTTGGGTTCTGTAGCATTCTGTCTATATTACGTTCATTAAATACAGACCGCTGAAAGACAGCTTAGTAATATAAGGATCCTGTTGGACCCTTTGAAAACGGAACCCTAGGAATGGTTTTCTTTATTAAACGCTTCAATTGAGAACGGCTAGACAGGCAGTATTTTTTTGTAATATTTATAATAGTTTGCATGACGTTGCTTGTTACTCAGAAACCTCAGAGTCTAGAGATTCCAAATTTGGCAAATAGGTTCCTTATGAGCTCTAGGGTTGCACTAAGAAAGGATTTTCCGAAAGTCGACCCTCAACGGGAAGAAGTAGGTAGAGTAGCGGAAAACTAGTTCTACACGTATAAAGTCGCGAGCGTCCTCTAGTATGATCAAAATATGAATGTGGCAGTTAAAATAAAAATGTGAAATAAAAGAAGATGTAGTGACTAAGATTGAAAAGGGCATGCTTCGATGGTTCGGTCATTTGGAAAGGATGGATGAAAGAAGATTGACGAAAGAGATATACAGATCGAAAGTGAGTGGACAGGTCGGAAGGGGCCGCCCTAGGCGTACTTTTTCGAGTCAAATCGGAGAAATACTAGAAAAGGGCCGAATGTTAAGTACCGAAACCGACGTGCGTGCATAACTCGATGTATGAATGTGGAAGAAGCGAAAGAAATTTGTCAAGATCGTAGCAAGTGGAAAGAAGTGGTCTCTGCCTTCCCCTCTGGGAAACAGGCGTGATTTAATGTAATGTAAAATAAAAATCAGACGCCATACCAAAACCCAGTGACATCATAAATTAATTCATTCCTTTCATACCCTTCGTGCCGCCGTATAAAGGCGTATCGTACCCACGATGTTGATATATCGCGGGGTGACAGACGATTCACAACGTCCATAAGCCGTCGATGGCAAAGGTCAGTGATGGCGGTGTAATAAAGCTGTGACAGTGTTTGGAATTTGATATGAACGACTTGACGGACACTGTTTAGCGTGTCTGAAAATTTAAAGATAGTTATACTATCAGTCTGCCGTGATATATCTATAATGCCGTTATCTGACATCTGGTAATTACACATACATACATACATAAACTCACGCCTTTATTCCCAGAGTGGAGTAGGCAGAGCTACAGAATTACCAATAACTCTAAAAACTTGTTGATAATTCTGTAACCACATTTTGCACACTTAGGCTAAGATGTACCTAGATAGACCAGTGTATTAGTGACAGGTTGCAAGCCCATCGCCTAACAGTACTATACGAATTTATTCTTTTTTTCTTCTTTATGTGGTAATTATTTTACTTATAATGCTATATTGATGAGAAAAAAAATCTCTATCAATCTGTGTTTGCGATTTTTAAAGCAAGAATTCGGTACATAACCGCATCATAGATATATCACGGCAGAATCTGTAGTCCCAATGGAAAAAGTGTATAATTCTGAACATTACGTGAAAAATGGTTTAAGTCGACTGAACTCTTAATATAAAAGTTCAGTCGACTTGTACTCTATTTCACTAGGACTCCAGAACTACGAGTATACACTCCCTGCCAATAAGTGGTATCTCAAATTTAATTATCTTCGCCTAGTAGTAATGAGGTGTATTTATTTGCTACAAGAGTTTTATCTGACATACTGCCATTTGCCAGATTGCATGTCGCACTTATTTCACTTATCTCTATTCCTTTGCTATTCCCTCGGGAACTGTGACATTTTCCGGAATAAATAGTATTATGTAGTAGTAATAGTATATTATGTCTATCCCTCATACACACACACCCACCCACACACGCACAGTAACATAAAAATAAATGAAATAGGTAGATACAGTACAGTAAATGTTTCATCTAACCTAATACGCTTGCACATCATAGACAATATGCAACATGAGCAGTTAAAATAGTCGACTACCCGCATCCTGCAGATATTTTTCCGGGGCCAATCGCGCCAAACGGCCGGTTTATGCCGATTCGTTTACATTACTATTGAATCAATGCAAATTGCTTAATTGGCATAGAGTAACTGCGTTTACAGCAGGGGCTATATAACCGCAGCGTGTTGTAAGATACAAATGGGTTATATACGCTCTTATTACGCAAATAATATGAAAATTAACTAGTATCCGCTTCCAAAACCGCTTCCACAACTTCTGGCAATCCCTAGCTGTCATTTAGTTTTGCCCCGAATATTCCTAGGTCTGTATATGAGTGATATAACTACTTCACAAAGAGCTAAAGCAGCATAATTTTCTTTTACGTTAAACATTTACCGTACCCTATGACCGCATTGCCTTATTTGCGCCCTTGCAATGTCACCATTCGTTCTTGAGATTCTTCCAACTTTCCTGCAAATTGTTATACGAATAGCAACACAGCAAAATGGCGTTTTAAATTCGACTCCGCTAGCAACGGCTTTGTCGTGGATATTGAAATTCCTGTTAGCTGCAAACTGTTTGCGGCAAGCGTGAAACTTTGAGCTAACTAAACCTCACTGTTTTATTGTCGGTTATCAATCTGTACAAGCTTAATAAGGGGTTTATTGAGGCAATGGAATGAAAGAACATAAAGTTTGGTTTTGACCTGCTTAGCTTCCAAAGTCTCTGGATGTAATGAACCTTATAAACTCATGCCTTCGTTCCCAGAGTGGGGTAGGCAGAGCTACAGAATTACCAATTCTAAAGATTTGTTGATAATTCTGTAACCACATTTTGCACAATTAGGCTAAGATGTTTACCAGTGTATTAGTGACAGGCAGGTTGCAAGCCCATCGCCTAACAGAACCGATTTTGAAAATACTTTTACCAATAGAAAGCCACGTTATTTATGAGTGCTATAAGCTATATATTAACCCAATTTTTTTTCCTAACGAAGTCGGCACGGGAACAGCTAGTTTTCTACAAAGGCGCAATTTCATTAGGACTTTGCCCGCATTCTTGTGGCAGTAGCAATCCATTGACGAGTTGTTTTGACATTATCGAGCCGGGAGCTATTGCAGCGGTTCAATGTATCACGAAAAGCAAGCGGGCTATCTACCAATAAATCTGAGCCTTTAGAGCGGTCACGCATCATACTATCTATAGATTGACCCAAGTATTACAAACTAGCTTCTGCCCACGACGTGATATCTTGCTAAAGTTCTGTCATATCACCAACAATGTCGAATTCCTATCTCAATCAAGTTGTACGTACAGACATAGGTACACCGAACCGCACATAGAGATTGATAGAGCAGCTAAGAAGCTATCGATTTAACCCCTATTTAAGATACCACTGAAAAACATCTGAAAAAAAACATGAAATGAAGGATTTTTAGTGACATGTTCATAAGGGAAAATTCCAAAAAAAAAACAGATTACATACATACATACATACATAAGCTCATGCCTTTATTCCCAGAGTGGGGTAGGCAGAGCTACAGAATTACTAACAACTCTAAAAACTTTGTAATAATTCTGTAACCACATTTAGCACAATTAGGCTAAGATGTTTACCAGTGTATTAGTGACAGGTTGCAAGCCCATCGCCTAACAGTACTACACAGCCTTTATTCCCTTAGTCGTCTCTTACGATATCCACGGAAGGACATGGAGTGGCACTATTCTTACCCGGCAACCACGCGGGGAAAACAGATTAACATGATCAATATCTCCGAAACTCGTTAAAATCGCTGAACATATGTATTAAATCGATAGCTTTTAGCTGCTCTATCAGCCCAGTGTTGGCGTTGGTTTTAGGGACACCCTGTGTATGCTACTTAATAGCTTTTCTTCGTCAGTAATGGGTGAGCGTGCTACGCCCTTCCTATGTCGTAATTTTTCATGTCATCGGCCCATTTCAGTGACGATATGCCTACACTTTTTCCTTTGCAATGTAATATCGCGACTTGGCTCGTTTTTTCTTTCCCCCCATTGGTTCTTATTTCTTTTGGAAATCCGGAACGACCGTTATTATTTAGTTTCGTCTGTATTCATTGAGGCGAATGTTATTTATTGAATGTAAAGATTACCTACGAGTTAAGTTCAGACTTTATGTGATTAGAAACTGGAAATAAAGTATTATTCTAACTTAATTGCGTATCTTCTTTATCTTTATCTTGACATAGTACAAAACAAACTATAGTTTGTCTTATCTAGGCATCTGTCTGTATGTCCGCTAACTCCTCCTAAACCACGCAACGGATTTTCATGCGGTTTTCACCACCAGTTAGATATGTTTTCACGGAAGGTGAATTTATTACACATAACACTGATCAGTTGATAGAAAATAAGGAAGTTCAATGGATAAAAGTTTTTTAAACAAAACGAGCATTACAAAAAACCAGCCACATCCCAGCCAGCCAGTTTTTGCCAGTTACATCTGTAGAGGTCGAAAAATCATTTTCGTTTTTATAATAGATTTTTACAAGCAGGCGACTAAGTTTGACTTCATACAATTTGGAAAAAACATTGTAATTTTTTGATGAAATGTTTTTTCTTTAAATTCAGAATAATTTAAAAAATCACTACACCAGAGCTCTGTTAAGTATGAATCAAATCTTTTGATATGTTAGTCAGTAAATCAACTTAATTTTTTATCGATTCAGACTATCGAAATTTCCCCCATCACTGGCTCCCAAACTGAGCGTTAGATAACGGGGTTTTATTTTATATTCATTTAAGGTGACGGTTGATTCCACAACCACCCAACCAACCAACCAACCAACCAACCAGCTCTCCTCGACATGTTTTTCTTTTTGGCTGTATATTCTGCAGCTGATTTAAATACAGCCGGCCAGTATCTGGTAGTGTAAAATATGGACCGTTATTATTCCATAAGCCGGGCAAAATAGGAGACGGTCAGTCCACGTGGGAGATTTATACGTCCATGCATCATCGGGGCGAAGTTAGGGCTGCGCACTACAAATGAAGCTTTTTAAAAGGAAATTAGGAACGTTACGGTAAATGTGAAAGTTCATGTGTGATTTTTTGGTGATGTGTGAATGGATTTGGTGTAAACTAGTTCGATAACGATTTGAATTTTACCAATATTAACGCGAAAGTTTTAATTAAGTAAGTACCTAGTAACTTATTTTCATGTACCTGTATTTTTAGTTTGCTTAGTCATTACACTCAGCAAGCAATTTGATTTATAGGCCGCTATGGAACTCCGTCAAAGTGAAGTTATAATTGTAATTCTAATTTTAATTAATAGCTTTATCTCCTGTTACGGTGTATTTCGCCACTATTGAGTTATTTATAGACACTCCCATGGACTTATTAGAGCAATAAGTCCGTGGATATAACACGCGAAGACAATTGTTCGGTAAAAGAGTAATTTCTCTAATGGCCTATACAGAAGGACATGGAGTTAGCTCCACGCGCTTTTGTCAAGTCGACGTTATAATTTAATTCTTAAGAAGTATCTTATGGTTTGAATTATAACGTCACTTTGATGTAGTTCCATAGTGATCTGTGATTCAAATTGATGTTGACTGTACAACACTTTGCTGTTGTTTCGTAATATTAAACTCACGTGTAATAATAGTTAGCCAGTTTTTTCTATAATTGTAAATAAGTATTTTAGTTTTGTTAACCAAAAAACTTACCCGCACAACCCGCGCACTTTTACTTAAATAATTATGATGGAAAATAAATGCGTGTGTGATACTTTTACTTAAATAATTATGATGGAAAATAAATGCGTGTGTGATAACCCTGGACCGCGGGGACGGCTGAAACGGCAAACCAATGGTGGATATCTTTTTATGCGTTACGTGTCTCCGTGCGTTACGCGTATGTGGGCGTAAGAGACGACGTGCTTTACGCGCATGTGTGCGTTGGAATCTGGTGCTTTATCATACGTGATTTCGTCAGGGCTGATATCATACGTGATTTCGTCAGGGCTGAACAGATATTATCTTTGACAGGGACATTTATTCTTGACGGATATGGAAACTACTGGGGCGTTGATATTTTTATGGAAGCTTGCCGAGTCCATTTCCAAAACATCGTTAGAACATTTTGATTAATTCTCAAATGACCGTGAAAGGTCTGCCTATTACAAATGAAAAAAAAACCAAACGGTTTTGTAATATTTGCTATTATGTACTACAACTTTTAGGGTTGTCTATTTCACTTTGTTTAATCCTATATTACTTCTGTGTCGTAATAATATTGTTGACTTTTTAGTAGCTCGTGCTATCAAGTTAATAAGAGCTACTAATAAATTCTAAAATGAAGGTTAAACGGTATATCGTCGTTATATTTGAGACAGGAGCTGGTTTCGCATTGCTATTTATTTTCTACCCCACTGGTTAACATATTGCGTCTCTTTTCGAAAAGTCTAACCTCCAATTATTTAGAGCTGGAAAACCGGCACTCAAGTCACACATGCCCCTTGATCACTAACTAAGGGCCGTATTAATAAACTCATCTTGGCTGAGAGGCCCGTCACAAGATACGTCAAAGTAAACGTCAAACCATAGAACACTGTCATTTTTGACGCGACTCGAGAGTAGCATTAGAGTTGAGATTAGTTTATTAATACGGTCCTAAAACTTGGCGTGACACCTAGTTATTTAGCCACAATTAAAAATTTAAAACGTCAAAGTCTAACGTTCAGTTCTCTTCTGCCACAGAGTCTAGAAGAGCGAGAAAAGCGGCACTCAAGTCACACATGCCCCTTTCACTAACTAAAACTTTGCGTGACACCTAGTTATTTAGCCGCAATTAAAAATCTAAAACGTCAAAGTCTAACGTTCAATTCTCTTCTGCCACAGAGTCTAGAAGAGCGAGAAAAGCGCCACTCGAGTCACACATGCCCCTTTCACTAACTAAAACTTGGCGTGACACCTAGTTATTTAGCCGCAATTAAAAATCTAAAACGTCAAAGTCTAACGTTCAATTATCTTCTGCCACAGAGTCTAGAAGAGCGAGAAAAGCGGCACTCGAGTCACAGAGAGCAGCTTGCGCGCGAGCAGCGCTACCTGCGGCGGCGGCTAGCGCAGTTGCGCGCGCCGCACGCGCGGCCCGAGCCGCTCCATGCGCACGCGACGCGGGCGGACTCCTGCTCGTCGCTCGAGAGCTCGTCCGGCGTGTCCACGGCCGAGCGCTCGCCGTCCAGTGTCTCAGAAAGTGGTGAGTCTGCTCTCTTTGGAACACATTACACTCACGAGCAAAATAATCGAATCAATGTTTGGAATTTTGCCGCCCAATATCTTGTTTCTTTCTCATGCAATGCTGAAAATTTTAGTACCAAATAAAAGCAGATTTTATCACCTTTCAATTCGTAATATATTTTTCAGGATCGCATGAGAAAGAAATGAGATATTGGGCGGAAAATTCCAAACATTGATTCGATTATTTTGCTCGTACTCCATTAAATATTGTAACTACCCTAAAGTTGCTAGTAAAAGCTATTAGTTAGTAGTATTAGTTTTCCGAATAAATTAAAATAAAATGTCGTCACTGTAATTTTAAGACCGCGTTTATTCGCCAATCCTGAGGACTAAGGTAAAATGACCTTTATACTAGTAATTTCACCAGTTGGCTTTACTGGAACACAATAAAGCGAACACTGCTGCTTGACGATTGGAAAAAGGTGTATCATCGATCATATATAATGTAATCCAAAGAAATTTGTCAAGATCGTAGCAAATGGAAAGAAGTGGTCTCTGCCTACCCCTCTGGGAAACAGGCGTGATTTAATGTATGTATGTATCCAACATGGAGTTCAAAAATATGTCACGCATCTCTAATTACTACAGGCGTAAGAGTGCGTCAGATAATTGTAAGCCTAACGTTGGATAATAATATATTATTGCTGTTGACTGTACCAAGCCCGGGTAGTCTAAATAACTGCAGTCAAAAATCGTTTTTAGTCAACTAATTTACACATATAATGCATATTCAAATTTCCTTAAGTTATGCGCACCGGACGCTGCATTAGCTGCACAAATAGTGCATTGTGCATTTAATGCAAGCGAGCATTTACGCTCGGGAGTTCTTTTAATGTTCCGTTGCGAAAAATTGAATTTTATTTTTCGTCGGAAAATGGAGAATCCTTTTGCATTTTGTAATTTATAAAACATCAAAATCTATAGTGCCGCGAACACATTTGACAGCTCAAAATACGCTTTTATTGAAAGTTTACGACTTTGGTAGCTGTTGTGGGTTAAAATAACATTTAACCCGTTATGGTTTTTAACACATCTTAGCCTAAGTGTGCAAAATGTGGTTACAGAATTAACAACAAGTTTTTAGAGTTGTTGGTAATTCTGTAGCTCTGCCTACCCCACTCTGGGAATAAAGGCGTGAGTTTATGTATGTATGTATGTATGTGGTTTTTAACTCGGCCTCCATTGCTATTGACACTTTCATTGCCAAGGTCTCTGATTTCCATACAAAATGGACTCGCCTAGCGGGCTGGTGGCAATGAAAGTAAATAAGAGCCAGCAAAACTTTGACAATACGAAAACATGTCAAAGACGCTATACAGGGTGAAATCTAAGTCTTGAATCAAATGATCACCTCTGTGCTCTACCCACGAGTATGAACAACTTTCACTATGGGACCAACTCTGAAATCACGAAAAAAAAATCAGTTGCTTCATACATTGTTGTTGTATTGTTGTACATATTAAACTTTTCTATGAAACAGCAGATTTTTTTGTGATTTCAGACTTGGTCCCGTAGTGAAAGTTGTTCATATTCGTGGGTGGAACACAGAGGTGATCATTTGATTCACGACTTAGATTTCACCTTGTAGTTTGCACCGCCTAGAATTGCCTTGTACGCATTTTGAAGACCATCTTCTGTACTTATCTACACTATCTACACTATCTACACTATCTACACTATCTACACTATCTACACTATCTACACTATCTACACTATCTACACTATCTACACTATCTACACTATCTACACTATCTACACTATCTACACTATCTACACTATCTACACTATCTACACTATCTACACTATCTACACTATCTACACTATCTACACTATCTACACTATCTACACTATCTACACTATCTACACTATCTACACTATCTACACTATCTACACTATCTACACTATCTACACTATCTACACTATCTACACTATCTACACTATCTACACTATCTACACTATCTACACTATCTACACTATCTACACTATCTACACTATCTACACTATCTACACTATCTACACTATCTACACTATCTACACTATCTACACTATCTACACTATCTACACTATCTACACTATCTACACTATCTACACTATCTACACTATCTACACTATCTACACTATCTACACTATCTACACTATCTACACTATCTACACTATCTACACTATCTACACTATCTACACTATCTACACTATCTACACTATCTACACTATCTACACTATCTACACTATCTACACTAATATTATAAAGAGGAAAGATTTAATTGTTTGTTTGAATTGAATAGGCTCCGAAACTACAGGACCGATTGGAAAAATTCTTTCACCATTAGAATCCTACGTTATCCCTGATGGACATAGGCTATGTTTTATTTTTCTACGCGGACGGAGTCGCGGGCAACAACTATTCCTAATGTTCAGCGATTCGGCCAAGTCGTTCGTCGAATTTCGGCGACGGCTAATGTTGTGGCATTAACATAAACACCCTCGGCGAAATTGATTCCGCGTGGAAGGGAGATAATCGTTTTTTAAAGAGTAGTTTAAACCGCATTTGACGCGAGGGGTGTCTCGCTTTAACGTGTGTTTTTTCGCTCCAAACCTATCTATCGAGGCACTTCGTTTATTTTTCAATTTAACGGTTGTTTTTTAACCGACTGCCGAAATAGGAGAGTTATTTCAC
Source organism: Acleris laterana (assembly GCA_963966035.1). Lineage (NCBI taxonomy): Eukaryota > Metazoa > Arthropoda > Insecta > Lepidoptera > Tortricidae > Acleris > Acleris laterana. The sequence goes on from OZ014449.1 coordinate 2,192,051, forward strand.
GCACACGCACAACTTTCGCCTTTATCTCGTTACTTATAAACGTGGAATAAGCTTGGCATAGTATATGCCATGCTTTGTCCTTGTCGAAATATTATTATTACCACCATGCGAAAACGCTGCACTTCCCTGGAGTGCAGGGTGCGGGCCAGCTCCAACAGCATCTTGGCGATGTTCGCCCAGAGGTTCGATTGTCAGTATGTGAATCATTGTTGTCTGGTTCACGTACTGGCACATCAATCCCAGTAGCTTTATTTAATTACTAGCGACCCGCCCTCGCTTCGCTTCGGTTTATATGAGTTTTCTGTAACACCAGTACATAAAATAAAAAAATAATATACATATAAACCTTCCTCTTGAATCACTCTATGTTTTAAAACAAACCGCATCAAAATCCGTTGCGTAGTTTTAAAGATCTAAGCATACATAGGGACAGACAGCGGAAAGCGACTTTGTTTTATACTATGTAGTGATGTGCATAATAAAAACATTACTAACATTACGTTTAATTTTTTAATTTAATTTGTTTACTAACACTTTGTTATTATTATGGTCCAAAGATGGCTGAAATAAATGAATTTGATTTGATTTGATTTGATTTGATTATTTGTTTTTGCCGAAAGTGAGTGGACGGGTCGGAAGGGGCCGCCCTAGGCGTACTTTTTCGAGTCAAATCGGAGAAATACTGGAAAAGGGCCGAATCTTAAGTACCCGAAACCGACGTGCGTGCATGACTCGATGTATGAATGTGGAAGAAGCGAAAGAAATTTATCAAAGTGGTCTCTGCCTACCCCTCTGGGAAACAGGCGTGATTTAATGTATGTATGTATGTCCTTATCTGTAATAGTGACATTTTCATCTGACAGAAAGTGAAAAAGCATGGCACAAAGTATTCCAAGCTTATTCCATGTTTTTAAGTAAGTCGGTTATAAAAGATAATGACTTGTATGTATGAATGTATGTCTGTGGGTTTGTATGGTTCCTTGTTCCCTCGTAGAAGCTGATTGGATGACCGGAATTGGACAAACGAGGTTGCGTTAGATTCATTTTTGTGTCACTAGGTATCTAAATGAAATAGAAATAGAAACATTTATTCGACGAACACAAGAAAAAAAACAGAACAGAGAAAAACATCATTAAAATAAGAATGGCAGCACAGTAATAATAAAAATAAAAAAAATAAAGGAAAGAAAAAAAAAACAATTGTAGGATAGTGTTGCCATGGGTGATTCTGTGACGTCGAAATTGACACCACTCAGCACTATGTCACAGCGTAAATATTATACTTCTACAACATACGAGTATATCGACGTAAACATAAAAACATATAATCTGCTTCTTAAAACTTGCTTTTTATACCAGACTGGTTCTTTGTTAATCCTTGCCTAACTTCACCCAACTTTATTTTTCTATAGCCGGCCAACAAACGTTTTACTGGCCTCAAAACCCATTGTGGCCCGTCGTACCGGCCTATATTGTTACCCTTTATTTATGTGTTAACTTTGGCAATTTAGGTGTCCTTCATAAATTATACACAAAAAGGCTTTAGCATTAAGAAATTGTCATGTACTTAGGCTATTTCTTAACTATTCCGAAAAAACCTACTACGAATTTTATTAGTTTAGAATGTACTTTATGCAATGGGTAATGGTATGTAAGTTGTTTACCAGTAAAATAGGCTGTATTGTAATGGGACTAATGTTATTATGGTAAACAGGTTTATTGGCCGTGTAAGTAAAGATTAGACGAGAGATTTCTCTTTATGACGTCATTGGGGTGAGTTGATTCCATTTGAATATATTATTGTTGATCGGTGCTGAATATAAATTACTCTACTATTGTTATCTGACGCAAACAGATAGACAAAAAAATAAACGAATTAAGAGACCTTTGCTTTAAATTAATAAAAAAAAACATAAAAAAATGAAATAGGTACGTAGGCCAAAAATGTGGTCTACCACCCTACGGTTGAAGTTCATTTGCACGCTATGATACAACAAGTTCGATTTTCCCTTGCAGTAATATTATAACAAGTGTCAACCTTAGCGATTTTGTCAAAACTGGTAGTATCATTTTCATGGCCGACTGTACATAGAAAACATCTATGACTTGATAAATAGATGTTCTTATACAATTGTCTCTTTGTAAGCTTATGCTCGTCGAAATATCATAAAAAGAACATGACATCACATGTACTGAAAAGTCAAAATGTATGGAATTGATACAAGTGCTGAACCCGATCGTTCAGCAGCTTGTGTCAATCATACATACTCGTACATTACAATCTTAATAACGATAACGTTCGCCGATTGCATCTTGTCTAGAGCCAGACATGTGTATGTAATATTAATTTAATGAATATTGGTATCAATGGCGTGCGAATTGGACCTCAACGACCAAAAATAAAATTGAGATTTCGAATCTCAGTGGAGTGCCTAGAAATGTGCGAATTTCAATAATCTTGGAATGCAGAATTTTTCCTCGTTCTAAAATCGGCGTCATGGTTCCTAACGACTAATTTCCCTATCTCTTATAGGCAGTGTTCGGAATTTTCACGGCAAAACAAAAGACTGTCGCAAATTTACTAGGGTAAGAAATATTTTTTCATCGATATCGAGAATAACTATGGAATATTTTATAATATAAAATAATATGCAAAAAAAAAACAGTAATTCACAGATTATTCAGTGTAAAAGTTATTACTTAAGCCTTAACGACATCTTGTTTTTAATGAAAATATTGAATAACCCGTCCTTTTGCCTTTGCCGAATTTGAGTAGTAAAGAGGTGAAATATAGTTTACTCCCAGAGAACGTCGAAAAATTAATGACTATCTTCTCTTATCACTATCAGAAACCAAATAAAATGGCATGTGCTGCTGTGTGTACTGATGTGGATTTTGAAGAAGAAATTGAATCTGTTTCGATATAACTTTACACAAACCTAATGTATTTTATAATATATTTATATTTATTTGGTGAACCATTATTTATTTTACTATCGATATCGATGAAAAATTATTTCTTACCCTAGTAAATTTGCGACAGTCTTTTGTTTTGCCGTGAAAATTCCGAACACTGCTTATAGGGCAGATTTTTCCGTCTTTCGTATGCTCGCTTTGATTCTATGCGCGTGCAAAAAACGCTATGTGTTTGTTTTCACGTAAGGTCGGGCGGGGCTATTGCGTCTGAGGGGCTATTGTAACTTTTCATACTAATTGAGTTGATAAATATCAAACTTAATTTGTCCTTGAAATTTGGTATACGAATTAAAAACTTATTTGAATTAAGTTTTAAATTCAGAACACAATTTTAAAAGAAGAATACGTCTTAGTATTAAAAGTTATAAATTATAATAGCCCCTCAGACGCAATAGCCCCGCCTAACCTTATACGATTTTGAACTTTGACTAAACTATCTAAGATTTAAAATTCTCTTAGTACAAGGGAAGACATAGCTAATTTTACATGCGCAGCGAATCAAAGGTATTGAATGGGATTTGGGACCATACTGCCCTCCTAAGCTAAAAAGACGCAAGCGCAATTTGATATTCAAAGTAAATTTAACCCTCCACCTTAAGAAATAAGGTCACTAATACCTTCGTGGTTCTATGAGACATACGTCCATTTTTCTAAGGAGGGCAGCATAGACATTTACATTATCAAGACTACACACATAAGACTGTAATCCTAAGACCCAAGTCCTTGCCCGGAACACAACAATGCGAACAATGCTACTTGGCGGTGGCTGCAAAAAATTTGAATATCCTCTACATCAAATTTAAATTTTATACCCTTTTTAAGAATGAAGCGACAGTGGAATACCCTCGTTTTTATGATAATCTCCTCGTCGATCCCTCGCTCGTATTTATGCAGTACCCTTACCATTGGTTACAATTACTGTACACTGTAGAACACAATTTATATGGCGTGTCGTGAATCTTCGTTCGCGCAGACACGAACAACGATTCCGATGATTTAAACCCACGATCACACTTGTACGTAACAGTTATAAGGTCCAAATTTAATTCCATCTATTTTTTCCATCTCACTCACGCACGTTTGACGGCTGACTGAGTAACACGCGGGCGCGCGTCAACATGGCGTCACTAATAACCAATAATAGCACAGAATACAATCACGCAACGCGTGGATCATGCTGATTGGCTCCCGCGCTTTGAAAAAATTACATCTGCGCAGGTAAACCATATCAGATGTGTTTTGCCTTACTCGCTTGTGAGTCAAATGCTGTGTGCGAAATGTGAATACGGTATTGTTATAGAGTGTGAGGGACAGAGCATTCGACTCGCTAGCGAGTACGGTAATTGTAACTCATGGTGAGGGTACAGATGCTCGTAAAACTGAGCGTTTGCATCTCGGGTTCCGTTTTAAGTCTGCGGAACCCTTTTGAGCGTAATAGAGTGGTCAAAATAATATATGGCGTTGAGGGATATTGCAATGAGAAAGTTTTTATCTGCTAGAAAAGGAAGAAAGGAAGTAAAGTCTTAGTCCTATACTCGTTTTGTTTAGGTAGTAAAATGTAAACAAACTAAACCACGTGTTAAAACTGTTAAAAGGATCGTGAGGCTGACACTGAACTATACGATAACATGTTAACAGTGTGTGTATGTGTGTTTGTGTATGTTTGTTACTTCATCACGCTGCAACGGCTGGACGGATTTGGATGAAATTTGGAATGGAGATAGTTTATACCCTGGATTAACACATAGGCTATTTTTAATCCCGGAAAATTTAAAAGTTTCCGAGGGAATAACTATAGTCGAAATCTACGCGGACGTAGTCGCGGGTAGAAGCTATAAATAGTAAATGTCAGAACACAGGGTTAATTAAAGTTTGCCTTTTGATTACATGTTTAATTATATTCTGCTAGTGTAATTACCATTAAACTGGACGAGCACTAGAGCGACCCGACGCTTACCACTCATCAATCATTTTAAAACTAAAATGGATGACGACAATTTTTTTTCATATGCCAATCATATTAACACAAACAAAAATCAACCTTCGGACCTACAGTTTAGGGTTCAAAATCAAATGTAGTTTTTGCATTAATTATTTTTGCGGACACGTTCACAATCGTAATGCCTTTAATCGCGTATCGTATTTTAAAAGGTCATAAGTCATTATGAAGTGTTTTTAATTGAACATTATGCGGTTGTTATAGAGTTTTTTTTGCTATGTTTAGTTATGGATGCACAGTGAGGCTGACGTGACATATGATTGGAAGTATTTCGTAATTATTATTATGGAGGCATTTGTATGAAATAACCACGAATAAAAAACAGATGTGACTGTTATTCATTAATTTAATTGTTTTAAATTGGCTAATTAAATAACTAGAAATCTGAAAATTACTTATAGAACTTAATAAGAGCAATTTAATTCAGTCTTTCAAAATTCTATCATCGAAAGTATGACAAATAAAATACTAATTGGCGTAATATCACAATTAAAACAAGAAGATTAGGCCACAATTTTACTTAATATTTTAATACGATGTAAATAAATCAATGAAATTGGCCGAACATGGCAACATTGACAACTGAAAATTTTACCACTAAGCATTATATTATACTAGCTTCTGCCCGCGACTTCGTCCGCGTAGATTTCGATTATCGTTATTCCCTAGGGAACTTTAAAAAAATCCGGGATTGTAAGTAGTCTATGTGTTAATCCAGTGTATAAGCTATATCCTTTCCAAATTTCATCTAAATCCGCCCAGCCGTTGCAGCCTGAAGCAGTTACAAACATACACACTCACACACTCCCAATCCCAAACTTTCGCCTTTGTAATATTAGTTTTTCCACACAATGTACACGTATTTTCACCTTCCGTAATACGTATCGTTCAGAACGTGGATATTCGTAGCGCATCAAACTTACAAAATCAAATTTACTACCGAGAGTGAGCAAGCGTAGCACCACGTAGCAGTAATAAACGCTACGCTAATCTCGTAGCGCCCGTAGCGCCGCTACGATAGCGGCCACAGATTGTATCGGCTACGGGTTTGAGTAATACTCCTGTGTAAAGCAAAAAGGCAGTATACGTAGGATGCATTCTCTTATACGGCTTTTTTTTCTTTTATACCCCTATGTGATGACACGTTCAGCCTAGTTGGTATAAATGAATTAGCGAGATCGTGGAATTGGAGAGAGAAATACTTAAGTACCAGCTTTCGAAGCTAGCGGTCCCGCGTTCGAATCTTGGTATAGGCAATCATTTGTGTGATGAGCGCTAGTATTATTTTCTGAGTCTGGGATATTGTCTGTGTATTTATGTATATATCTCTCTATATATTTATATATAAGGTGCCTCTGACCTAGGTGCTTTACATGCATTCGTTTCTATTCCTAAAACTGAAATTCTTTTGTTCTGTAAGTTGTTAGAAATGTGTCCAGCTTGTTTTTTTTTCATACAAGATAAATGTAATTTTCAATGTACGCGATCCAATCCTCCATTTTCCTTTAGCCCTCGTACCAAGGAAATGTCACCCCGTACCATGAGATAGTGATTATATGGCCATGATTGAATACACTGATTTTACAATTACACTTTAACATCAATTAGTTATCTAAACTTAGTTTAGCGAGAAAAATCGATTGTTGCATTTAAAGCTCCAAGGTCAGAGGCACCCTGTTTAAGTCTGATTATTGTTGTCTAATACTAACAAGGTAATCTTGCCGGCTGGGGCCTAATTCTACTGTCTCTACACGAATTGCTGTGGTATTGTTTTTGAATCGCCCCCCAATGGCCCCCATTACTGCCAAACAAATAAGACCTCGACATAGATTCGATTGTCAGTCATAAAAACAAAGGAAAATCAATTTTACATCCTTTGCAATGGATCTTTATTCCAACGGCTGTATTATGTAAAAAAAAATACGCAGGGCCTTACGAGGTCCCAACAGAATAACAACAACTGCAACTGCAACTAAATAAACACGGGCCGGAGTTGCACGTGCACTGATTTATTTGTACCAACCAAGTGCAATTATCAAACTTATTATCTACAATTATTTATTGCGTTGAATATGCGGTGCAGTGAATGCAATGTTGGTATTAGTTATGCAGGGGTTGTTATTCTCTCAAAAACAACGGACGGGCGGACGAACGAGCGAAATCGCAGCGGTGAGTTTAGGTTGTCCCGTCAGAGCGAACAAAACACATTTTAGCGCGTGCATTTTTAATTAAGCAGCATTATACGTTCGATCCATCGGCAGAAACCATGCTGCTAAATTGAAAATGCACGCGCTAAAATATGTTTTGTTCGCACTGACGGGACTACTTAAACTCGCCGCTTGGACATTCACTCGTCCGTCCGTCCGACCGTCGTTGTTCAGAGAATCACTACCCTGCTAAATGCATTACGTGTAATAAGCAGGAGCCAGTTGTTTTCCTTTTTTTTTGGTTTTTTACGATACTAATTTAGAATTTCAATGTCTAGGTTAGATTACATTCATTTAAACAAACTTCTTTATTAGTGATTTTATTTTTATTAATGCATTGTTTCTTTATCACTATTTTAAACCACTATAAATAATGAGTGACATATTATACAGCGTGTAAATCTCATACGGGCATATATTTTATCTAGACGTAGTTAACGACCATACAAATCATCTGAGAAAGATATTTTGTTACTAACTTGTATTATTAAAGCGTAGTTAATTTTTTAAAGTTTGTCTTAGGAGCAATGTAACGCGTGCAACTTTTATTTACGTAACTAGTAAACAAATGACAAACCGTAATTCCTAACATGACGTTTACGTAGGTGCGTTAATTGTAATGTGTGATGTATACATTGCTTGTTGAATTAATTAGTAAGAAAAAATAAAATACAACTAATGTTTATGTTAGACAAGTTTTTACGTTAATTGGGGTGTATATTAACTGTTGTTAAAATATATGCCCGTATGAAATTTACACGCTGTATATTTCCTACTATATTAGGCACGGTCGCGAGCGTTAATTTGGGATTTATTTCAAGAAAAATACGCTTGAAGTCGTCAATGTCATTAGAGATGTCAAGTCATTTGTAACCTTTAGGAAACTATACCTTATCGTTGTAGAATGTCAGATTGACCTTGGGCCTAAGATGGGTACCAAATCAAAACTCGTTACTGTACTATAAATAATCGTTGCATTTCAAAACATTAACATAATTTTTCGTAATAAACACTATGAAAGCTGACACTGAAAAATTTATCTAGGTTAGGGCTTAGATAATTGGGACACCTAGGAACACGTTCTCTTGTTTTTTTTAAATAGAAACTGACATTAAACCATGTGCTTGAGAAAGAGAGAGACTATACCGCAGCCATCAAGGAAATGGCACTGCATTGTACATCACAATAGTTTTCAAACATTCAATATAGTATCAAGCGCCCTTTAAGTTCCCCCCACTAGTCATTAGGGGGTGATTTACGAGCGGCTTATCGCTCCCGTGCCCTCGCCACCTCCCTTTATTAATTACTAGCACTAGCTAGTGCTTGCAAGCTTTGTTCGCTGGGCTCGATGAGTGAGCACTTTACAAGTGTTTGGTCTAGATAAGAAGTATTGTTATCTGGAATGTTGGATAGTGAACGGTGATGGGAAGTGTCATTCCGCTAATAATCAAACGTGGTTATCGCGGGAGCAAAAACGATTTGACAGTATTGTAAGATTATGACAGGCAATAACAGAAGTGACACGTATTTATACCTACAAGTTTAAAATTTTACAATTTTCTTTTTAAAATCTTACTTCCGTACTTGAATTGACAACCGTACATATTTAAAAAGATTAGCTACGCAATCCTAACTTAAACCTTTTCCTGATACTTTAGACATTTGTCATTTGTGATTGATTTCATACGTACACAAAACATGAAAAATATATCAAAACTTATGGATAACATATGTTTCAAAAGTTAAAACTAGTTTTGGCGAAAAATACTGCATTTGACAGATATATTTTTTATATAACATTACACGTTAACTTATAGGTAAGCGTTTACTCAGTGTAAGACAAGTCTAATCGACTTTTTCCAGCGAAAACTCGTGCTAGATATGAAGAACTTCTTAGAGGCGTATACCTTTTAGGCAGAATATTCCGTTGATACTTAACAGACATTCTGTTGTGTTCTTTAATAGATTTGTTTTTGCTACCGTGATAAAGATGTTTTTCTAGGACGATAGCCTAGTTGGTAGTGACCCTGCCTACGAAGCTAGCGGTCTTGGGTTCAAATCTCGGCAAGGGCAGGTATTTGTGTGTTGAGCGCGGGGCTTTGCTCCTGAGTCTTGGATGTTTTTTTATCTAAGTATTTATTTCTCTAAATAAGTTTGTTTATCGTTGGTTAGTACAAGCCTAGAGTTTAATATGGGATTAAATCGACTTGTGAGATGTGAGAGAGAGAAAAGGGCCGAATCTTAAGTACCCGGAACCGACGTGCGTGCATGACTCGATGTATGAATGTGGAAAAAGCCAAAGAAACTTGTCAGGATCGTAGCATGTGCAAAGAAGTGGTCTCTGCCTACCCCTCTGGGAAACAGGCGTGATTTAATGTATGTGTGTGTGTGTATGTAAAATATTATGGCGGATCTTAACGTGCCCATCTCAAATATATACAAATATAGTAGCATATGAGTAGCATTAATAAACGGGTTTAAGTAATAACAATATTTAAAAAAAGCAGGCGGCTTTTTAAACCTCATTTAGTTATTATTATTCCAGAATCCTAAAAATATCAGTGTTTATTAGACTTTAAAGCTGCGGTCATCCGTGTGCCCTAGATCTAAGCATATGCCCGCCGACCTGGACCGGCCAGCCATGCGGTAAAGATTTAGCGCACGTCGTGGACTCTAGATTTATGATGAGTTAGGGTTACCAGTGTGTGGAGATATATGGGAGCTGGCGGGTAGGGTTTCCGTTTGATCAGTGGAATGCATTGCGCGTGTTAGTATCCAAAAAGCCGGGCTACAGTGTAATAAATTTGATAAAAATAAAAATGGTTGCTTAAATTGTTATTTAACTAACTAAATTATTATCTATCTAACTAAGCTTGCCTTTTGGCCGAAATATTGGTAATTTCCCAACCGTTTCATTTGACAACCCATATTTTTTCCTGTAACTGTAAATATTTCAAGATTTATTTCAGTATTTAGGTGAGTTTTTATAAAATGACGAAATATATACGGTTACAGAAAACAAAGCGGGTTGGCAAATTAAACGGTTGGGAAACGATACAATTTGCAAACATATTTTGCCGAAACAAAGGTAACCCGATATTGATATCTATTTGTAGACGCGTCGGCCTAGTTGTTAGTGACACTGCGTACAATGCTAGCGATCCCGGGTTCGATTCCGGGACTTGCACTGATCGTAAACCGGGGATACAACAATATTACTGTATCTAAGAGCTGATCTGATGATAGAGTAGAAAGGTGAAGACGGGATCTCCGCTATACTTAAGGTAGAGGAGGAGGTACGTGTTGGGACGAATTAGTTTGGTCTTGATAAGCAGGCTGATAATGACTGCAAAAAAGCTACAGTCAGCAACAAAATCTTGTCGCAAAAATGAACATTTTGACGAAATTCTTCATAAGCTATCTTGATAAGCTCTGGTTTTTGGCGTGTATGCACTGTGTTTAAACTATGTTTTTCTTTATAGCAAGGAGAAGTCAAAGCGGCACACTAAATGAAGATCTTTATCTTTTATCTTTACAAGTTATTTTGTAATATAAAACAGAAATGTAATTCGGACGACTCTCAATTGAAAATACGAACGCTTAACAAGAATTTTATGATCATTCAGTGAGATTGGGACAATGGAGTGAAATTGCTTTCTTGGCATAAGCCGGCATTAAGTTAGCATTGTTTCAAACCCTTAATACAGTTTAATTTAGCTGTAATGCCGCATTAATATAAACCTTTTGTTTATTATTCAAGGTTAGACGGGGTATTATGAAGCTTTAAAATCTGTCAAGCTTCAGTCAGTCAAAGAGATATTTAAATTAGCCCCTTTATTCATAAACGCACAATAAACCTATTTTAGTTAAGATATCTTTGTCTATTACTGCCAAATTCAGATACCTATCACAATGACAGATTAGGGCAATTTCTATGAAATTTGTTATGGAGATTGCTTGAATCCCAATAGTACTTTAGTCGTGGAAAGTCCCGAGGGAATAGCGGCGGCGATAGACGACTACTACGCGGACTGAGTCGCGGGCGACAACTTGTACAGTCGAGTTCTTAAATATGTGTACACCTTAGTATCTTGTCTATTTAATGCCATGTTTAAACTGCAATATACTCGTAAGGCTCAACGTCCTAAATTTACAAGTCACTGTCATTTGTCAAAGTTGACTTTAGTTGACCGACACAAGATTTTTTTTCGGACTCACGAACTTTTACGTGTTCCTTACGAGGAATGAGTTTTCATAGCGATTAGAGTGACAGGTACTAAAGTGCACACATATTTATGAACTTTACTGTACCTACACAATTATACGTCAGGACCCCAATTCTTGTGCCATTGGATATGAAGTTTCATTCGAGATGAAATATCAGTTGCATACAATTTCCTAAAAATCTCGCATATAAACTATTGATCTCGACTGTCACTAGAATCGGACTCCTAACACGTTTGACATTATCTGTGGTAAGTCACAGACAATGATGTAGTCTGCCGCTAATAAGTCAAAAATATGATCTTTTGTCTGATTTTATTTCATTTCCTCGCAATTGTGATGAAAAACATTGTATGTTACACGTTGTTGTCGTTTGTAATTCTTGCTTTACCACCCTTAATACACAATGTACTATTATATAAACTCTATGTTAACTTACAAAAAGCACAAATTCTAACTCTTCAGAACAATCAGCGTCATGATCTTTATGCGCTCTAAACCCCTGATAAGGCGGGTTCCGCTATCAGTTAGGGTGAGGGCGGTAGGGGGGGTGGGGGGAGGGTGCTAATTACCCCAACTATCCAACTTAAATTAGCTCTGAACCGGCCGGGTGGCGCGAACCGTTGACAGTCGATGGTAATCTGTACCGCGATATTTTGTACAAGCTTAATTCTGGGGTCCTACGAAAAAGGGTTAAGTGTTCTGAAGATCGAGTAAAAAGGGGTTAATGTCTAGTATATAGGTTCATGTATATACCCTTTTTTAGGGTCTCTATTGACTGCCATAATTATTTTTAGTCATAATGTGTTTTAAGTCATAATTTTCGCAAGTCATAATGCAATTTTCTCAGGACACGATTATTTTTTCAGGATTTTTATAAAACTAACCTAACCTAACTAATCTACACGATAAACGTTTATTAAAAACTGTAACTTCACCCTGAAAGAAGTTATGACAAAAAAATGTATGACTAACAATACATTATGACCAACGATATGTATGGCAGTCAAAGGGATCCGCCTTTTTTATTACGAGTTAAGTCTACTTGTAACCTTTTTCACTAGGGCCCCATTTTTGATGTATAAAACTATACTCGGTTCGCTTTTTGCGTTATAGCGTTCATAAACAAGTCAATTAAAAATAATTTTGTGGCAAGAAGGCCAGGCACAGGCCATCAGGGACTCTATTCAACACGGTAAATAAAAAAAAATGAACTGTTATCATGTTGTCAACGTTTTGATAGCTCCTATTAGTACGAGTAAATAACAAGTATGACAGTAATGGCGGTCGAGGAAAAAACAATACCAAAACAGATCAAATACGATTTGGATTTAATGGCATAGAAGCCCTGATTGTAAGTAGAATTTGAGACCCATAGACATTTTTATTCTCAAGACTTTAAATGTGTTGCCAACCCTGAGGGCTAAGATGCTTATTTTATAAATATATATCGAATTCCGAGCAAGCCATACCCAACGATAAGCTTACTCATAGAAATAGGGTGGTATTGATTATTCACGAATCACGAATGTAATACTGTAGTTTGTTAGAACAAGCTTTTAAATTTTTTTTTTTTTTTTTTCATTTATTTTCCTGATAAAGTACACTTTTTTACAAAAATACTCTTCGCCAAACTGCGGTAACAGTTTGTTGGCGAATTTTAAAAACACTCTGTATATTTACTGTGTACCTACTTAAATTAGCTTAAAAAACAAAAATGTTAACCTAAAATCCATGCCTAGGTTCCTTTCTCAGACTAGGCAGACAGATGCAAGCAATTAATTTTCTTACATTCGCCTGCCTCCTCCGAGGAAGGCATCTATTAAACACATTTTAACCTTATATTTAAACATATTCTTACTTGTGCAATCACTCTTAAGGAGAAGTTGGTTGTAGATGCGCGGTATAAGGAACTTCCTAGTTCTCTGTCCATAATAGTTGTTTGACTTCGGTTCTACATATTTTTTGCGCGTCGTCACTCTAAAGCTACGTTGATATGATTTACATATTTTAAATTTTTGGCTCTTATACTGGTCTATTGCTAACAGATATTTAAATTTTTCATGTACAGGTAATATTTTTAAGTTTTTAAACAGAATATTATAGTCACCTTTACATTTATCTTTTCTTTTTTTACCTACTAACAATTTAATAACTCTTAATTGGAGACTGAAGATTCTATCCAAATATGTTTGGAAGGTGCCACCGTATGCAACAAGTCCATAGCTCAGCACCAAATCAGCTAAAGCGTGGTACAAAGTGCGCAAAGTCGATTTATTTACTATGTGTTTTAGGTGGTTTAGTTTACATAGTATGGCTCTGAGCTTGTTGCACACACTGTCAACAAATGTCATTATATCATACTTTTTCCAAAATTTTCGCCACTAAATTATGTCCTTTTAAAATTCTATCAACAATGTGTTACTTATTTATCCATAGCAATCTAGCTTATGTGAAGGGCGTTAAAGTTCATGTATACATATTTATGCAACTTGGTGCGAATATTTATTTTTTCCCTCGACCGTACTGTACAATACCAACACCAACTGGTTTAATGGGGATGCCATCGCTACAAATTGCGAGATGAATCAGGAAATTGGACGCTGACGAGGTTTGCTCCAGGAAATTGTAACCGTTTGTAATCGTACGCATTCGGTTTTTACCTAATTTCAATATCAATCAACTACCCCGTCGGAAGCGCCAACGAGTCATATGAATTTTAGAACGTTCAAGTCATTCCGTGGGGTAGTTGACTCGTAATGTAATTCTCGGGGGAGCTGGCTACTTTTCCTAATTATTTCTTACTAATGTATTGCGAGTCTGAATTATCATTTGTTTTAAAAAAGGAAGGAAAGGAAGAATTATTAAATTATGGTCGGTTAGGTTACTTTACGGTTTTTTCTAACGACACTGGAAAGTATATTTTATTGCAAAATTATGTATATTTTTTCTAATGCCAATGCAAGTCTTGCTACATTTTAAAATAACTAACACACAAGAAAATAACACTTGTTAAATTATCAGCAACACACTTACGACGTTTTGTCAAAAGTCAGCATTTTCTAACAAGTTTTTATACAGTATGGACTTTTGCCGTTATAGTTATCTTTCAAAATATTTTTTTTGCGACTACCCTAAGTGACATTAAATAAAGCTTACGGATTAAAAATACGCGGGTGACCTAGAACCTTCAGGCCTGAATTCCGTTAATCTGTCTGTCAAAGGATTAACTTCGAAATTAATTATTTAAGCCGCAGTTCTTTTTTAGTAGACATTGGAAGAATAATTTCGTTGCTGGGGAATAGAATTAACGGTAGAAGTTCGAAGGTTTTATAAAGATTCATAATTTAATAATCGTCATCAAATTCAAATTTAATTCAAAATTTTAATTAGGTAATGGCTTCCACTGTTAATGTGTATTTCGCCAATAATATCAAAGGCCGTGATTCCGCTATCCCCCGCCCGTGTGTGTGGCTGCCGGGTTATAGTGCTACTCCATGTCTTCCCGTGGATTTCGTAAGAGACGACTAGGGAAATAAAGGCTGTGTAGTATATAGGCCATGGGCTGGCAACCTGTCACTAATACACTGGTAAAGATCTTAGTCTAATTGTGCAAAATGTGGTTACAGAATTATCAACAAGTTTTTAGAGTTGTTGGTAAATCTGTAGCTCTGCCTACCCCACTGTGGGAATAAAAGCGCGAGCTTATGTATGTATGTTTATATTTTCTCTTTTGGACTAAACAGAAGTACACGGCATTAGCTTATCGTTTTAACACGTTCCTATTAACACAACTATCGGCTTTGTTATATAGATCATTTGCAATTTCCAATTGTATCAAGTGTTCAATATGTTTTATTTCATGACGGCGTAAGTAGCCACAAAATAAAAGTTTCCACGGACTAATACGATCTATTCGTCTGGCTTACGTATTGGATTCCATCGATGTCTCTGTTCTCGATTGCCGTCCTCGATTTATCTCAGTCCCTTGTTCTAATGTGTGCTAACATTAGCCATTTATATTGTAAATTTAATTAGAGCCACGGTAAGATAAGTTTCGTCACTTTTGGATCTTAATAGCGTTGAAATAGAGTCGAAAAGTGACGAACCTTTTCTTACCGACTATACCCAAGCATATCGAGGAGGATTCATGTTGAATGGAAGTCATATAAGAGTTTATGTATGTAGAGGACTGTAGTGAAAGGGAGAACATACTTACTAGATTTTCCCGTTTGTTTTTCACTTAGTAGGAAGAAACAAACTTTATAAAACACTTTACTTAAAAACTCGTTTAAAAAAAAACGGTCAAATGCGTTTAAAAACTTACCTGATTTGTAATGAATCCAATAATTTAAAATATCACAAAACAAACTGATTTAAAACATAACATTAAGGATTTTTCGTTGCACTAAAATTATGAATATCTCAGAAACTACTTGACATAATTTGCTCCAAATGAGCACTACTATGCCTCATTAAAAGGTTTGTATCGAATATCCAGTCACCCTATATGCACCATTACATAGGACGCTGTTACGCAAAAATATGTCATCCCACAATTATTTAGCAATTTAATGTCAACCCAAGACGAAAGTATTGAGGGTTGACACTTTATTGCTAAATCGTTGTGGATTGACACATTATTGCGTAACAGCGTATTATGTAAGAGTTCTGAAACCGAGGCCCCATCGTTGCAACTTAAAAAAATCCGTATTTAAATTCCAATTTTGCGTACTACACGCGGGGCCCCTCTAGTACGCCGTTACCTCCGCAATCTAATTTGCGCGCCGTCCAATCCGAACGGAATTCAATCTTACGCGTCAAATGTCTTATGAGATCCTAATTTTAGGCAAAATAGGTTTTTCACCCCACGGGCAGAAATAGGATGCCGTAAAATAGAGAGGCGTCAATTACGCCCTTAAGGAGTATGAGGCGTTTTTCGTTTATTCCCCGCTCGAGTATACTGTTGCTGGGGTGTAAATATAAAGCAGCGACCAAACCAATGCTTAAAAAACGGTGTCGGTACGGAATCGCAGTGACGCGTCGTATTAGCACCGTTTTTGACGCACGCTCCCCACACCGCTGCTTAACGTTGCGAATATCACGGCACGTCAAAATTGACGCCATGTTATTACTATGACACATTCTTTTGTTTACGCACCGTCTGTGAATTTTGAGCACCGGTGTGTAGAGCATGCGTCAAAAACGGTGCTAATACGACGCGTCACTGCGATTTCGTACCGACACCGTTTTTTAAGCATTGGTGTGGTCGCTGCTTAACACGTTAATTTTAAAAGTTTAATAATCATGAGATTTTTCTTTATTTGGGAATGATATTCAAATACCTTTTTCGTTTCACAAAGTTAGTTAATCAAAGTTAAACAAAAGACAAAAATATATTTTTTTGATGGACTCCTCAACTTAAGCTTGTCTCGGGTGGGATATTCGTCTCAAGATAAGTCAAACTTAATGTCATGTAAAGTCATAGAATACTGTCATTTCTGACGCATCTTGACACGGACGTCTTACTCATATGTAGGGTGACAGCACCAGTAATGGACACTTCACTCTTTATTAAAATGTTATACGGTTGTAAATTGATTGTTGCAAAACAAATGAATAACCCTTATCTTCTGTAAAATAAAAATGTAGTGTCCATTATTAGTGCCTTGTCCCATCACCCTATCTTCTCTGTGTAAACTCTACTTCAGTTCCGTCTTGTCTAAACATTATGTACCTACGTATTTTGGTGGCTGCCTTAACGTATACGTTATACAACTCCCAAAAGCTCCAGGAAATAACCAGAATATGGAAACACATCAGTTCTACGTACCGCGGACGTACCATGATTAATATACTACGCCATTAAGCGAATGGCTGTGGCGAATACCGCTCCGTTGGACGTTACACTGATGTGCTCAGTCTATACTATAAACTACATCCTTGTTGTTCACTAGTACATGATTCCGTCCATGTAAAATTTCTTCTGGAAATATCCATGTAACAGAGACATTCTAGGGTCGGCAACATATTTGCAGCCTTGAGATTGTCATCGTCAGACCTAGGAATATACGGGGCAAAACTAAATGACAGCTAGGGATTGCCTATATCGATAAAGTTAATTATCGATGCTTTTCCCATATAGTAGTGATCGCTTCAAGTTTAGATTGTAAAAATAGTTTATTATTTAAAGTATGCAAATTAAACCAAATTGCAACATAATTCTGGTCATTATATATTTTAAAAGGATTTATAACGTTCACTCATCATCGTCATATTGTTTTTACTCCTAACAAATTCTAGTCGTATATTTTATCAATCGTAATTCTGAAATTCACAATACGGAAAAAATATATGATGATGATGAGTGAAGGTTAAAAAATCCTTTTAAAATAAAGAATAACCAGAATTGTTTTGCTATTTTGTTTCATTGCATACTTTCAATCAAATTTTATTTTTATAATCAAAACTTGGTGCGGTCACTAATAATATATGGGAAAAGCATCGATAATTGAGTTTATCGATATAGGCAATCCCTAGCTGTCATTTACTTTTGCCCCGAATATTCCTAGGTCTGGTCATCGTAACATTGAAAATGTCTATAGGCTTCAGAGTAATCTTGCAGTCAGCCTCAAAAGTAGCTAAGCCGAATAATATGCTCAATTATGATCTAGAGACCACGTATTCTCGTGACCATAGAGTAGAGTGCAGCTCATTTTGACCTCTTCGGTTCACTAAACCGACGCACGTGCATGAAGAGACTTATGAGTTTGGAGGTCGAGGGAAGTTAGTCTGGATCGAAGGAAGTGGAAAGAAGTGGTCTCTTGGGTGTATACAGTGTGTTACCGGCATGCGGGCATTTATAAAAACTGCCGATTATATATTGCTTTAGCTATTGTTTGCAAGTATTATCAATTAAAAAATAATTAAAATTACTTCACAATTAATTTTCTTAGATACTTTTTTTTTTTAATCTAGTGCATGTGCTGCGTGTTCATCGTTATCAGTATCGCTGTTGCTTGGTACAAAGCATGTCGTTGTACAGGGGCAAATCATAATAATCAAAGTATCCGTCGACTGTCATTTACACTTGTCAAATTGCTGTGCTTTACATTGCTGGCAATTAAAATTTTGTTCGAAACTTAACAAAGTCTGAAAATGTGTTTATTAATTAAATTAATGTCATAGTTACTTTACAGATTTACGTTATTTTAACCTACTTTAAAAAAAGCCCGGTGCTGGTAACACACTGTAATCTGAATTGACCCAATTTACTACACTTTTGGTGGAAGGGTCAGGGTCCGTCCTGACCTCTAGTACCATTTTAAGCACTATGTGCCAAGCAGGCAGTATTCGTATTTCCCAGTGTGAGTAAGACAACCGGTGATACACATAGAGGCATTCCTACTTAGCAGGGTTGGCGAGGGATTCTTTTGTACACTCACCGGCCAAAACACTCGCCTACTCGTCTTTTAATTCTACAACTGTTTACAAATATAACGTCTTCAAACTAGAAAGTAACTTCAATAATCTAGAAAGTTATGGTGTAAAATGCCGTGTTTTGTTGCTAATTAACTTAGGTCCAAAATGGCCACCAATCTCTATTCTTTTAAAAAGTCGATTTTCCAAAAGAACCCAAGAGATCCATAAATTACCTGTTGGAAGTAAATTATTGTGTTTTGTACGACTTTCAGATTTATGGATCTTTTAGGTTACTTTGGGATAAGCTACGACCTTTAAAGAAATATATTTGTCGGCCATTTTGGACCTAATTGTAGGTTAATTAGCAACAAAACGGGAGTCCCTCAGAATCCCTAACAACTTTGTCATAACACATCGTTTGTCCGAATTTTCATTTGCCCTAAACTGGTTTTCAGATGAGTCAGGCAACTTTTTAAGGTTTCCAATTATATTTGCGGTTAAGTTAGGTTAGGGTTGTATTATAGCAACACTAAAAAGTTATAAAATTTAAGTGGAAATGGCTTCAGGATAAACGAAAATTCAGACATACGATGCACTAGGACAAATAGGGGAACCAACAAAACACTACAAGGTACATCGAAATTCGTTCAGTATTTTTGAAGTTACTCTCTGATTTAAAAAGTAATATTTTTGTCTTTACACAAATATTTGCCCTAACCAAGGATCGAACCCAGCTTCGAAGCCAGGCCTAGACATAGATAGGCCTACCGCACCAATAAATCATCCTTCTTTTTTTTAAATACTTGTTTTGGTTACTTCAGGGTACAATTTTAACCCCAAGTAATCAAATAAAGCTGTTCTTGGTAATTTGCCGAGTTAAATTCGCATTTGATTTATCAAAACGAAGATATCCCCCGTTTTATCACACACTGCGTTCATAAAGCGAGCCAGCACTGCCGTCACCTGGTCCTGGGTTCAATCCAATAAATCTCTATAATTTACCGTTTCTTTGTCTCCCGGGCCCATAAATCTTCCATCCCTGTCGCTGACGTCACGCCGTCCCCCTCCCGCTCGGACGAAACTTGGTTATTTATTTGTTTTGTTCAGTTCCGATTGTCGTTGGCTGTCTAATCATTAGCTGTCATATTCTATCATGAGTCAGCACGTATTTGATGATCGAAGTTCCAGCGTCTTCTTCCATTATAAATAGCAAGTTTTTAAATTCATAACTATCAGCAGTCACAGCTTCATTAATGACGGATGCCTTTCTTATGGCATGGAAAACAAAAACCACGACGAAAATGTACTTACGTCACGAACTTAAAGTATTCTTCATAATACATAAACTCACGCCTTCATTTCCAGAGTAGGGAAGGTAGGCAGAGCTACAGAATTACCGACAACTCTAAAAACTGGTTGATAATTCTGTAAACACATTTTGCACATTCAGGCTAAGTTTATTAGTGTATTAGTGACAGGTTGCAAGCCCATCGCCTAACAGTACTACAAGCCTTTATTCCCTTAGTTGCCTCTTACGACATCCACGGAAGGACATGAAGTGGCACTATTGTAACCCGGCAACCACACAGGTTATAAATTCGGTTTTAAAAATGTTAATATTAACTCTGCTGTCTTGAAATAAAACATTAAAACCTAATTCATAAAAAAGTCACGTGCTCTCACTTTTTTTCTTTATCAGGAAAAACTGAGGGTATGTTCTTTTGTTTGGAAGTAATACTCAAACAAAAGAAAATGCACTCGTGACCTGATTTCGTTATTGGCTTTATTTATTAGAATGTTTTCGACGTCCGAACTTCTGTTCCAATGTGAGATGTAAGTCGTTGCCGAGCTCGCTTTTAGACGCATCGCTGCATTGACCGTTTATAGTTTCAGTTCAAAATATTATGTTACTATTTTGGTATTTGCTACAAAATTTTAAAAAAATACGCGTTGTTAGATGAAGTTAGCATGGGATCAAATATTTAAAAATATGGTGAATCAGGAGTCTGGTGTTTTGTAATATTTAATGAGGCCAAAAACCTGAACTAAATAGAACATATTACAAGTTTTTGACTGATCTTTTTAGCGTTTTTCTAACAAGCTTTTTCAGAATTTCCGTAAACACCAGAGAATATTATTTCTTAAAATGATGTTACCTTTCTATTCGCCTCATTTCGCTCTCCGGATTTTTTTTACGGTAACTAATTATGAGGGTTGGCCAACCCAACATTAGCAAGTAGATTTTTTTCACAACCCTATAGCAAAGTAAAGTACTTATGTCAGCACGAGTTTCTATTGATTTCTCTAAAGAACAAGAACACGTCATTTCAATACTCAAAACTCAATTATACAGGTGGGACTGAAATTAACTTAAAAGTTATAAGATCATTATGGAACTTATAAACATTTCGAGCAGTGGAATACGTAGGCATTCATAATTTATATTCTTGGCAAACTCGAGGCCAAATATAATGCCGACTGTACATTGACTGCACATCCTCGGATACGGATGCACCCGTCATCGGCAGCCTTGCTCGATTGTTCCCCGCAGGGTACGCATGCCCGGAAATTGGCGCCCATTGGCATCCGGCGGCCAGTGTAATTAGTCTGCCTCGTTCTCTTCTGTTCTGTACTGTTCAACCCAAAACTCACCAGATCTGTATTGCTTTATGATTGGAATTGGATCGCGTTTGTGATTGGACTTTAGTCGTTTTACGGTGGCCGAAGTGGAGCGGAGGATTTTTAAATTGGCTGGTTAACGCTTTTTGCCCTTATTCACTATTTATCGTTTTGAGGACACGGAAAGATCTTGCTGTAACGGTTAGATTTTAAATTGGGAATTTTATTAAGCCTTTCGTTTATATATAAACGAAAATTCGTGTAAGTATGTAAATGACTATCCCAAATCACATTTAGGACCGTATTAATAAACTAATCTCAACTCTAATGCTCGTCTCGAGATGCGTCAAAAATGACAGTGTTCTATGGTTTGACATTAACATTGACGTATCTTGTGACGGGCATCACAGCCAAGATGAGTACGGGCCTTATTCTCTCATTTATTGTTTGCGTCAATTTTGTTTTTATTCATGGAGCCTTAGTGGCAATGACTACATTAGGTAATTTAAAGTCCCCTATGTAGTAAGTAAACTATAAAATTCTGTGATTTTTTATGTAATTTTCACCACAATTGAGACCATTTCTTGAGGAACGAAAACGCGAAGTTTGAGCAGTCGCTAGTTTTAATATAGTAATATTATAAAGAGGTAAAGTTTGGGAGGTTGTAGGGGGTCTACTCTATATCTACTGAACCGATTTTGAAAATTATTTTACCAATAGAAAGCCACATTATTAATGTCATAGGCTATGTAAAAATGTTTATTGCCCAACGGGTCAGTTAGTACGACATAAACACAAAAACACGTAACTGACGACGAAATAAATAATAGTCAATAAACCACTATCACCATTAAATAGGATTTTAGTTTTAAGATTAAAGTCTTGAGACAGCAAATTTCTATAGTTCACATTCCCACTTACCATCAGGCGGCCTGAGCGCTCCTTTGCCTTCTCCATGGAATTAAAAAGAAACAATTACATCCCCCCTGTAGAAACCTTAGTACTGCTACATCCTCTTATAGATGCCCCCAAAAACCTTGACGGCGGAAATTCTGCCCCTTTTTCTCATTAACGAAGTTATTTATAAACTAAGCTTCGTAATAAGTACGTGTTTAATGCCAGGGATAGAAACAGGGAAGACTTGGGAGTTTATTGTGTATGAGGATTAGAAAGTTGGTACTGAAGTGGTATGCCAAAAGCGTGGCTTTCGGGCAGTCACTTAGCGACCCGCTAATGTAATTCGCTTCTCGAATGCTCTGTTGTATTTCTCCGAGTACCTAAATAAGCATTTCTAAAAACATTGCCAAGGATCTTTTCTACTCGGGCTAGACCTAATTGCTTTTGTCTTGTTATGGTAATGGTTTTAACTCCGCTGCCATTACTGTCATTAAATAAGTGAAAAGGAAAAGCAATAAGTGTAATTCAATGGAAAAAACGATTTTTTGCTACCGAAAATCACACGTCTTTGGTAAATATATTTCAAGTATTTCAACCCTCCTATTTAAAGAAGGCAAATCTACTATATGAATTGTTTTTCACTTCCAACCTTATTATACCATTGAGAGTTTAATAGCTTCCATGAATTAATTGCCCTTGTGCCTTATCTCCGTAGAAGGGCAGATTTGGTATCACAAGCAGTAAACTTTTCTATAAATATCTATACGAACAGCACCACTCATATTCTGGCATCACATCACACATATACACGAGAAAACCTAACCTCCAAATGGGTTCGAATACCGGAAAGTTATTTGTGTGATATTTAAGAATATTTGTGTGATGAATGCGAATATTTTTTTGGTCTTGGATGTTTTCTATATTATGTAAGTATGTATTTCTCTATATAAGTAAGTTTATCGTAGTCTAGTACCCATAGTACAAGCCTAGTGCTTAGTTTGGGACTCCCTAGGTCAATTTGTGTGAGGGACAACCCCTGATAATTATTTATTACTAGCTTTTCAATTATTTTCTTTCATACAAACCTTGTCCTGACAAACACAGCAAAAAATAAATCAGCCAAATCGATTCGGCCGTTCTCTTATTATAGCGTGACCAGGATTTCATTTTTTTATATATTTATTTCTGCATTTTGAATTGTTCTGATTAATTTCAATAAAATTTGTACTTTAGCATAATGCAGATAGATATTTTGAGCTCTATGTTGGCTTAGAGATCAAGTTAAGCTGGCTATCTTAGAGCTCTTCCTCTTTATGTTCTCCTTTGTTGCGTTACATAAGTACTCCCCTGAAATTCCCTTGACCCCAGCTCGGGTCCGGCATTAGGACCCTTCCAATGCTAATTCCGATTAAGGTCAAACGGTGCTTTCGGCCGGTTGGAATCACTTTGTTTGACGTTTTTTGGTGTTCACTCGACCTTTAGTATTTTGGAGCGTACGAATATACCAGGAAAACGAAACGTGAACATGCATACATAGTTGGCGTAGTTTTCGAGCTTGTTAGTGTGTTTTATTCTCCATGGGTTTCTCCATTTTTCCAATTTTCCATTTTGTTATATTTGTTGTATTTTACTCGAATTCTTGGTCCTACCTCCTACCTTAAAAACCAGTATGCAAAATTGTAATAAAATTATGCAATTCACTGAAGCCGCAAAATTAAATGATGATTATGGATATATTATGGTCATTGTTTGTTTATTTTGGGAAAAGAATAAACATTAAAAAACAGCTATCGCCTTAGTGATCAATTTCTGCAACATCTATGTATTGTCCTATGGCAGAAGTCCACAAAAAATGTGACTTTGTTTTTATACAAGTGTGAAAGTGTAACACCCCAGTGTGCGTCGTATTTTTAATATTTAATTCCAAAAGAGCGATTTTTATAACTTCTAAAGGCCGTATATGGCATACTAGCCTCTACCCGCGACTACGTCCGGGTAGATTTAGATTATCGTTATTCCCTTGGGAAGTTGTATATTTTCCGGGAAAAATAGTAGCCTATGTGTTAATCTAGGGTATGTGCTATTTCCATTTTAAATTTCATCCAAATCCGTCCAGCCGTTGCAGCGGGAAGGAGTATTTATTTATTTATTTATTTATTTATTTATTTATTTATTTATTGAACAAGAACGGTTTACACCAATTATACTTGCCAACATATTTATAGTGGACTTTTATAGTTATATCATGCATTTATTATACCTAAAACAGTTAATCCACATTCATACACACTCTTTCTCACACATTAAAACACCCATTTCTTCACTAACATTCACGCACAATCATTTTCAACGCATCTCACAATACGCCCGACTTTGGGACATTAACCTGGACCAGTGGTCAATAAAAATATCCACTTGGGGATCCGTACGCAGGAGCCCATTGAGTGAGGTGATCATGTCGCACAGTGGTGAGTGGCGACGCGCAGCGGTATATATAATAAAGATTTAAAATTAAGGAGTAACAAACACACATACAAACTTTCGCATTTGTAATATTAGTAGGATAAATACGGCTAACTTGAGTGAGTTCCCCGTCTGAAGACACTTCAGAATGTAGGTACAGTTTTCTACATACATACATACATACATTAAATCACGCCTGTTTCCCAGAGGGGTAGGCAGAGACCACTTCTTTCCACTTGCTACGATCTTGACAAATTTCTTTCGCTTCTTCCACATTCATACATCGAGTCATGCACGCACGTCGGTTTCGGGTACTTAAGATTCGGCCCTTTTCCAGTATTTCTCCGATTTTACTCGAAAAAGTACGCCTAGTACCATACTTTGACACCTCCGAAAATTAATTTATTAGATACTACGGCCTTGATTTCCCATCCTCTTTCCAAGTGTTTGAGATGTGAAACAAGTCAGGTTTCATGCCACATCGAACCCGCTGTAATGTCCGTCGTTAGGGCTGCTTGCTATTCGCAGCGGTTGTCGCGCACGTCACGTTTTCAATCCGGTAGGGGATTTGTCTTGTGCTGTTTATATGTTGTTTGTATGTGAGGAAGAGGATTCCATTTTAAAACAAATTATTTAAGGCCAAGACATTTATTGAGCCGCAAAGCGTTCTTTGATATAACTCTGTGTCGTGTGCCTATTGCTTTCGCCGTTAAGACTGCACCGAGCAAATGTCGAGCGTCCAGTGGAGCCCTCATTACTTTTATTGTGTTTTCTACTGAACCAAAGACTTAGTGTATAACTCGAAGGTGAATTGTTATGAAACTATGTGATATACCCTATAAGTACCAATTTTAAGAAAATACTTTAGTTTATTAGAAAACACAATAATAGTAATGAGGGCGCCACTACAGTGGCGTACGCTCGGCGTAATCTTAAAGATGAAACTATAAGCAACAAAATTAAATAGATGTAAATATTAAATACCGCAAATATAATATAAACTCGTGACGTAACACCACCAATCCAGTCCACTCACAACTCTCACAACTCACAACTGGACTCTCAGTCCAGTCACTGCCAATGCCAGTTGCCAGTGTCCAGTAATCTATTTTTGATTTTGTATCCCGACTTACCGTCTCATAATAAACCTGTTTGCTTTTTATAATACTAATATTTTATTTTCTTTAATTCCAGATGAAGTGGACGTGATTGGGTACACGTCTAACCAGAGCGACAGCGAGTCTTTGTTGTCAGGCCGGAGCGGAGACAGCGGGGTATGCGAGCGGGCGCGGCGCGGGCGCCGGTCCCCGCGCACCTCCCGCCGCGCCACGCGGACCACGAGGATCTAGGTCAGTACACGTGTGTCAAACAGTGAGGGGTCTGGGTCAGTACACGGGTGACAAACAGTGAGGGGTCTGGGTCAGTACACGGGTGACAAACAGTGAGGGGTCTGGGTCAGTACATGGGTGACACACAGTGAGTGGGTCTGGGTCAGTAGTCAGTACACGGGTGACAAACAGTGAGGGGTCTGGGTCAGTACATGGGTGACAAATAGTGAGGGGTCTGGGTCAGTACACGGGTGACAAACTGCGAGGGGTCTGGGTCAGTACACGGGTGATAAACAGTGAGGGGTCTGGGTCAGTACACGGGTGACAAACAGTGAGGGGTCTGGGTCAGTACACGGGTGACAAATTGCGAGGGGTCTGGGTCAGTACATGGGTGACAAACAGTGAGTGATCTGGGTTAGTACACGAGTGACAGACAAAAATAGTTACAATACCTATGTTGTCTTAGCCATTAATTATTTAGTTGTTCTTGTCTATCGGCTACAGTGTGTCAGGTTATTCCATTGTCACATCCAATGGTTCTCAAAAAGTCGAAATTAAATCCAATGAATATCATGCGGATCCATGGTGAAATCTCTAGTTAGTGGCAGCGGTATAATAATGTTTTAACAGGGTCCCGTTTGTTTCCAGGTGAAGCGTAAGCGGCGCGTGCGCGGTGCAGCCCGCTACGTTATTACTTCGTAACGTAAACAATCGTAGAACATTTTGTTGATACATGTACTAAGGCGACTGTTGTTTCTGTGAACGTTGAGTGCCGCGGCAGTGCGCTCGCGCCGCGACAAGCCGCGCCATCTACCGGCGGTTTGTGACAACTCCAACACGCCATCTACCGGTGTGACACTAACGCCATCTAGTCGCTGCAATGGAACTCCGGCTACACTGAAAACTGAAAATAATCACCGAGTACAAAATTGCCAAAAATTCGTTATTTTTCAACCTTTGTTTTGTAACAATTACAACCGGTGAGATATTTTTTTCGTAATATTACCGAATATGAATATTAATTGGTTTTTGACATTGTGATGTTGTTACATTTTGAAATGTTCTCGATAAACATATTTTTTTATATTTTTTTGTAATAGTTTTAGAGTTGATTACATCACTACAATCACAAAATAAAAATGTCTAACATATAAATTGTATTGACAAACGAATGGTAGAGTAGGTATGTCTTTTTTAATTAGCATCGGTTGTCTATCGCCATCACGTCACATGTTTCTGAGAAACATCAAAAAAGCCGATATCCTGAAATTAGACAGTTACTGTAAACGCTTTGGCATTTTTTTTTTTTCGAATCGTCGCTATTGTCTTTTTAGTAGATAATAAAATCAAGCGTTGATAGAACAATTCAAACTTTGATAGAACAATTCAAAATGTAACGACCTTTTTAATGCTGATTCGGTGTAATTATAATTAGTTCAGAGATCGACGGAAAATAAATCATAAACTTAAAAAGATTTTAAAAACTAGTTTTTCAATATTATGAATCTTCGTACAAAGGGATACATATTGGGCGGACATACGGACGCCCTGTATTTTCATCGTCATTGACACTGATATGATAATCATGTTATTTTGCTATATGTTATTGAATTTTCTATCGGTCATATTGAACGAGAACGGTCTACGGGATACGTTTATCTCTAGAGGGTACTTATCGTTGTTTTTCACACGAGTTGGTGATTTAGCAAAATGTTGTATAGATAAATATCAATTTTATATTTGTATATAATTATTTTTCTTGTAAAAAAATCAATCAAATAGGATTAGATCAGTATACAGTGGACCGTGTTGCAGTTACTGGGCTCACACAAATTGAGTCCTATTCAATCTTTTGATTTTAATGACTGCATTCAAACTCGGTCACGTATTAACCAAGGGCATGTATGTTTGACTACAAGAAACAGTTATTAACATTCTAAACTGGAAATATTGATTATTTTTTGACACGTCAATGTTGCCATTTTAGAATTGAGCATTTGTTGATTGCTTATTAAATCCAATAGTAGACTTAACAAGAAAAAAGTTAAAAAATCACTTAAATCTAGTCTATGACTGCTTCCTTCAAAACTTAAAAAAGTCCGTCGCTCGACTTTTGCTCCTTATCTCTCTTTCTGTATATCTCTTGAATTTTTAATGTTTACTTCGCATGTCTCCCAACATTTACATTTCATAACAATAATAGTTGTCAACGGTCATACAAGTAACTGTGTCTTGTAGGAACTAGAAACGGGCCCGTAACATTTCGGCTATGACAGATTCACAATAACGCTTTATTTCTCACGCATGCCACCAGAAGTCGCTTCACAAAGCTTCTTGTCATCGTCTAAATTATTTATTATCATTGTCTATGGGTTATTTTGCCCAGAGACAACTACACCACAGACTAACATCGTATTCTTAAGTATTGATATTGAATATTTTATGATCTCACTCCATTGTCACACACCCCTGGGTAATTTGTCATTAAATCGACTTGTTTTTTTTAAATTAGTTATCTTCTAGGATATTCAAGTCGCATTATATGGGATCGTGGTCATTGTCGTGTATTTAAATCGAAAATCAAAAGTTATTATTTATTTTAGATAGAGTGAAATGACTATAATAATTAATATATTACTGCGAATTAATATAAATTTACCATTTTTTTATTTTAATATATTGACAAGTCAAATGACAAAATTACTTTAGTGGTATTTAATTTATGTGGACATTCACGTACCAAAAAATAAATACTTATTATACATTGTAAAGAAATATGGACAATATGTAAAAGTGTCGCCAGACTATCTTGCAAGGACGACCACTTGAAGAGTACACATATTTTTGTTAGATCTATTTTACCTTGTATAAATTGTTAATTCATTTTGTGATGAGCGGCTGGTTAACTTTGTATATTATGTATGGTCATTTTTTTTGGTGGCAATACACAATCGGGTCTCGAAGCCATCTCACTCACTTCCGGCCCGTAGTTTTTTTTAATAATTGCATTAAATCTTATTGTAAATTGTTTTAGGTATGAATGTTATGTAAGGATAGTTGTAACGTATTATCATTTGTAAGTATAACATATGTTTTAGAAATGACAGTCTGATCTCTTAAGGTTATAATGCGTGTATCGGT
This sequence comes from Acleris laterana, assembly GCA_963966035.1. Taxonomy (NCBI): domain Eukaryota; kingdom Metazoa; phylum Arthropoda; class Insecta; order Lepidoptera; family Tortricidae; genus Acleris; species Acleris laterana. The sequence continues at coordinate 2,221,327 of OZ014449.1, forward strand.
TGCGGGCGAATCGTTGGGCACTGATGTTAGTTTGGGCGTACCGCGAATCAACCATATTTGTTTTCATTTCACGTGTATGTAAAGATCCGTTGGTAAGAGTATCAGAACATATAATAGGAAATCAGTACAGTTTTTGACACGTAACATATCTGATACTAATTCTAACGAATCTTTATCTAATCTGTTGTCTTTTTTTTTAATTAAAAATTTGGGCCAATATTGATTTGTTTTTCCTTATAAGATGGGTGAATTGCAAAAATATTGTACATAGTTAAGGGCTCAATTAAAAAACCCTTAACAATCCTTAACTTTTTCCTTTGTGTAACGAAGATTAGTCATATAATCATATGCATAACTTTCGTTACACAAAGGAAAAACAATTGAAGAAAGTTAACGTTGCCTCAATTAAGCCCTTAACTATGTACAATATTTTTGCAATTCACCCAGATGTCAATAATAATTCAAACGGAAGCTAGCAACACCTATGTGAACATTACTGTATTTAATTCGATGGCACGCCCCGCTGTTCAAATTGACATTGCACGGTTGCCTCAATGTATGAAACGTGAAAGAGGCGAGACGTCGTGAATAGATAATACTATAGTGCTGCTAGTATGTACGGTCACGAGCGTTAATTTGGGACGCATTTCAAGAAAAATATGCTTGACGTCGTCAATGTCATTAGAGATGTCAAGTCATTTGTAACTTTTAGGAAATTAAACCTTATTGTTGTAGAATGTCAGATTGACTTTGGGTACCAAATTTAATCTCGTGACTGTACATGTTTACGCATTCACTGCCTTTGCCTATTCTTTCCCCGGGTGCAGCAACTTTTGTTTTATAAGATGCACGCGTACTGGTAAAACGCATATCCTCGTGAGGCCCAACGTCCTAAATTTAGTACATACGTCAAAGTGACTTTTGACTTTAGTTGACTGACACAAGATTATTTTTCACACTAACGAAATTTGACGTGGGCCTCACGAGGATATACCTACGCGTTTATGGCATTGGGTGAAAGTCAGAACGCATATATGCGTTGCCGGCTGTGGATGCGTCATTAAATTATACATAGGTATTTTTTATTTTGCTTAGTCATGTGTTTAAAAAATGGTTGGATTTTTCTATTTTCTGGTTGGTTCGAGTAGAGCCCAAGGTGTACCAACGCTCTCGGCCACCCGCAACGTCTAGGACCTCGTGCCTCTGTCAATCCTGCCTCAAAGATGTCAACAAAATATCGGTTTCAAATTATATAACTATCACAAGATATATATATGTATACATATTTATATAATTTATTTTAAGACAGTGCTTTGTCGACCTTGTTATTATAAATACTGTACCAATGTTTTGCGATACTTCATTCAGGAACTAGTATGTCTGAAGGTTGCTGTTAATAGTTTGAATTGAGTGAGAAGACCTTAACAATTTATAGTTCATTTCACTCAACGACAGTCAAAACTGAAGTCTGTTCTGTGTTGATAATTTTAAGTCATAACACGAATAAATAAAATGCAAGCCGATTATATTTGGTCGCTTGCATTTTTTCCAAAAACAAAATCCATAGACAAGTTTATTAATGTGGACGGGACTTTATACTTCGTAGTAGCCTAGCTGTCAGAATACTCCATTCGTATTTCGAATCATTGTCTCTGGTCTGCTCGGTTCGAGGAGACGTGTGTATGAGCTCGTTTCTTTTGCGATTGCCGATGTGTGGGAGCAAGCGGCGACGGGACGCTTAAAGAGTACAAATTCTGTATAAGCCCCTACTTGAGTGTTAATTCTAAACGTTAATTTTTAAAAACACGAAACAGGGAGACGTTGTCGGTGTACGACGTACGAAACTAGTGTATTGTAGCGCGGGCGACAGTAGTGGCGAATGGAACCAGTCATCTGCCTTCGGTGTTGTCTCTTCCTTAAATAAATTGTCTATCCTATCGCTACAGTGAGTTTATTCGCTTTTTCCTACTGTTTGCCGCACGTAGATTAAGGAGCGCTGGCTCTGCGGTGTCCCAACAGTCACTGTAACGATAGGGTACCGGGCGTGCGTGCACTGTACGCGCGCACTATAATTAGATAAGAAATGTGTTATTAGAAGTGAAATTGCAATTAATTGTCCTCACCGACGCCCCGTACCCCCGCTACTCGTACCCGCCTCTGTAAATTAAATCCGGCGTTGTAAAAATTAACAGTACGATTGTAAATATTGGAGCCAAAATTTTTATACAAATTGTTTCATAAATATATACGGCTGGGGTGAAAGCGAGGGAGCGGGGTGGTCGGAAACGCGCCGCAACGAAAGTCTCTAAACGAACAGTAAATGTCACTTGCTACTTGAACGTGAAGTAAAAATAATCCACCAATAAGAATCATCACGCAGATTACAGCCAATCAGACACAAGCTTTACGTTTAAGTAGCTCCACGATGACAATACTTAAATCTCTCGCGATATTTGTCGGAAACATTCTCATAATCTAGTTGAGTATCGGAATCGCTATAGAAATTGTCACCCAATTTTGAGCGATTTTGAAGTCAACTGCATTGCCACGGCAAAAGTATTCGGGTATAAGCATTGATGTAACTTTAAGTAAAAGGAAGATTATAAGTCAATCCGGACAGCTGTCATCGAAGCTAAATTTATAACCTATTTTGTTTGAGGTTATAGTTAGTACGGAAATGACAGCTGTCAGGATTGACTTGTTATATTCCTTATACTGTAGACGTAGTCAAGCCTTATAAACTACAAGCTTACTTCCCTAATATTTTGTAGAGACACTAAATCATTTACTATTCGTTGTAGAAACTGCGCGCGCGATAGTTCTGTCTGAGTAGAGGCGAACATTAGGTACTGTGACAACTGCTGAAGTGACTTGGCAGCATTATTCAATGTATTTGACGAAACGTGGCACATATAATTTACTATATGTAAAAAAGTTATAGAACTAATTTAATAAAATTATAAATAAATATTTTTGTGGTTTCATTTAGTAATAGTCATGTTTTTGGAGTTTTATGGTACTAGAGTACCATCGAGGCATCTTGAGTTCAATCCTATGTGGCGTTTTCTATCTCACTTGTTTTCTTATGCGACCCTGGTACAGTCTGTGACCACTTAAGTGTTTCGGGTATGTACTTCTCTCTCAGTCGCTCTTAATAAGAGCGTATTAGATCCAGTAAGAGAGAAGTAGAAACCCAAATCACCAAAGAGCTATCACTGTACCTGCATTGAGGTCTATCCTAAAGACGCCTTCAATAGAACTTGTGTAACAAATTAGTACTGTTTGACACATGACCTCAAATATTCACCAAGCATGTTTTTATTAAAAATAACGTATTATGAACAGTTATTTCATCTTAAACTTAATATGAACATAATGATCTAGTGTATAAATCATTGCAATCACTTGAGCTTTAAAAGTACGTGATTATCGTGTAATCATGGTGAATTGGTTCGAAGGGTTTTGTTTACATCTTTTGCAAGTTCTATTGACGGCGACTATGATTTTTCTTACTGGCTCTATGCTAACATAGTAGTTTCAACCCGTTCAATCCCATGTGGTGGATCCTATCTCACTTGCTTTATGCGATCCTGGTACCTTCACCTAGAAAGTATGGGTCCCCATGCCATTTAAAGATCTGACAGGTTTAACTCGAACTTTAACCCTTATTCAGGGGGGATACGTGTTTCTAACGTGGAATCAATTTAGAATGTGAATAAGGTTGAATATAGACTTGTGGTCTGATAGGTATTCTGTTTTTTTTTTATCTCTACTGCCACTAATGTCATGTACATACGAGGGCTGCCTTTTAAGTTCTGTCGTTTGCAAGCCTTCCGTGATTGCATAAAAAAGAACTAGTGTCATCTTAAAATATTTGAAATTAGAATTCGAAAACAAAAGAATGACTCGAAATCGGCCCAACCGTTTTAGTACAGCGCTCGTTCAAAGTTGACAAGTCAGTTGTGAAAATGGAAATTTCGAAGGAAAATTTACGTGCGATATTTTTTTACAACTTCAAAAGGGGCTTAACGCGACTTCAGTGCTTCGAAGAGTTGACTACGGTTTTCAATGATAAAGCACCATGCCTCCGGACTGTGGAACGCTGGTATTTAGAATTTCAACGTTGTTGCTCTAGTCTTGGTGATAGACATCGTGAAGGTCGACCAAAAACAGCCGTAACCCAGGAGAACATTGATGCTGTACGGCAACTGATCGTCGAAGATCGCCATGCGACATACCGTGAGATAGAAGCTTCCTTAAGTATTTCAGGGACCAGTGTTCACAGTATTTTGCATGATCACTTAGGCGTAAAAAAGTTGATCTCTCGCTGGATACCACATTTACTCAGTGAAGACCAAAAAACGGCTCGCGTTCGATGGTGTCGCAAAACTCTGCGGCAATTCAACCGAGGAAACTCGAAACATGTTTACGACATTATCAGTGGTGACGAATCTTGGATATATGCCTACGAACCCGATTCTAAACAGCAGTCGACTGTTTGGGTGTTCCAAGATGAGCCAAAACCGACCAAAGTAATACGCTCACGGAGCATTTCGAAAAAAATAGTCGCCACGTTTGTGGCGAAAAGTGGCCACGTGGCCAACATCGTGCTCGAGGATCGTAAAACGGTTAATGCTGACTGGTATACCACTGTCTGTTTACCAGAAGTCATCGGCGAGTTTCGAAAAAATAACCCAAGACGTCGTATAAGACTGCATCACGATAATGCGAGCTCGCACACCGCCCGGCAAACAATTGCGTTTTTAAAAGAGCAAAACGTCGAAATTCTGGAACACCCGCCGCACAGTCCAGACTTAAGCCCTAACGATTTTTTTACTTTTCCAAAAATCAAGCAACGACTTCGTGGTCAACGGTACCAGACGCCTGAAGAAGCCGTTGAGGCATACAAAACGGCCATTTTGGAGACCCCGACTTCGGACTGGAATAAGTGTTTCGAAAACTGGTTCGATCGAATGAAAAAGTGTATTACATATCACGGTGATTACTTTGAAAAACAATAAATACCATTTAACACTTAAATTGTCTTTAGTTTTTCCAAACGACACAACTTAAAAGGCAGCCCTCGTAAGAGCTATCAAAACGATGACAATACGAAAACAGGGTGAAGAGGATAGGGTTTTTATCTCGACCCAGGTTAAAGGTTAAACAGAGAATGATAATGAAATAAAAGTACCATTTCAGAATGAAATTCCTTTATTCCGACACACATCCAGTTTGTCGACCAGCGACAACCAAAGGAAGGTAAAACGGCTCGAACCACAAACAATAGAACATGAACATTGGCCTACTTTGCGTACAGTCTACTACAAAGAAATATATTAATTTATTCATTTTACTGCATTGTAAAATGGTTCAAAAGTGGATACATTTCTTTGTCGTCTACTGTAGATAATAATATAGTGCTTAAATAATATCAAGCCATTGGAAAATGGCACAAACAAAAGATATACATGTACTTTTATACAGAAACGGATTATACATACAAACGATATAGTTAATTAAAGTACCATCTCGAAACATTGCCATGCGGTTTTAATCCATAATTCTATTTATTTTATTGCCTTTTATGAGTTGCTAGGTAAAGAGAACAAAATTGAATCAAGCTAATATTATCTTTTATCTACACCCATATCATAACTTCCTAAAAATATGTTCAGAAACGATAAGCAAATGGCTTATATTAAGAAACCTGTATCTGTGCTTGTACTTGTTAACATTAAAGTATTACATGTCATTAAAGTATCGGTTACCTATACTTTAATGTGAACATTAAGATACAGGGCAACTACAGATATCTGTCTTTTACATATTGTAGAAAACTTATGATATGCATGTAGATAAGTTATGTACGCATAATCAAGCATTATGCATCAGTCACATAAATAACTATTTTTACACACCTGCTCATATAGGGCAGACGATTTTTTACTTTAAAAATGTGATTGAAAAATTTGAGCAGGCAGTTTTCATGTTTTTACAAATTAATAAACTTTTAAATGGTAAGTTCCCGGTTCGCCGGATTCTTGCGAACCATTAAGAGTTCTGACTGTCACATTTATATGAACATCCGGCGAAACGAGAATCGGACGAAACAAGAATTCGGCGAATTGGGAACTAACCTTTTAAATAAACTGTCTTACTTAAAATATAACATTCATTTAATTTGTAAAAAACAAGTGGAAGGCAAAAAGCACATACTCATAAGACAATAAAATTGTATTAACTTCTCGCAAGTACGTAGTATTAAGCAAATGAGCATTGGTCATTACGCTCTGGCTTGGGGTTCAATAACACCCCGACTGTAATAACACATTAGCGCACTCGTATCGTAATATCCTATTATTGCTTTGGCATGGGTGCATGTGGCAAAGAAACGGCAATTATCTTCTATATGTTATACAGTTCAGATTCGCTATAGAGAGATAAATATACTCTGTTCTCTCTTAAGGAAGACTGCTACTACGGGTCTCTAAGATTATTTCTAAACATGTATTCTGAGAGCATTTAAAATAAATTATTACGCGTAATACAAAAGTACCACACTGTTAGCATGAATAAAATGGTTGCTACAATATTATAATTACTAATATAATATAACATATTTCGCTGAATAATATTTAGATACAATATTAATTAATAACATATAATAACGTCGCAAAAGAAACGTATATACATTGTCTACACAACAAAACACTTATAGGCAATAAATGATTTAAACTATAACAGCATACGAGTGACATCACTTAACATAGAATAATATTTATATTTATATTATGAAAGCTCGATTGAGGAAAGTTACAAGGTAAAAATCCCTATACCACTTGTAACTTACTTATTTCTTTTAGCGTTACTCACGTAAAAGTAGGTTATAAGCGGTGAACAACTGGGATCTTTTACCGCGTAGCAACACAAAAAAAGGAATGATATTAAGTACAGTCGTTGTGTCAACGTCTAAGTAATCAAACACCTTTGTACATTGTCGCTTTAAGGCGCATATTTAGTATAGTCATGTCAAACTGTAATGGATACCTTTTTAGGGTTCCGTACCAAAATGGTAAAAAAGGATCCCTTTTGATGAGACTTCCGTGTCTGTCTGTCTGCATGTCACAGCAGTTTAAAAAAAAATTATGTTATTTTTCTAAATATTTGAAAAAGGGTCTATTATATATAGTGATTAATTATAGAAAACGGGATGTCATATGAAACTTGCACAATTAAAAACTATTTTTTTTTTAAATTTCTGTGACGTATTTGTTATCATTCGTCATCATCAGTCGTCATTGAATTAATTAATTAATTAATTTATAATGAGGTCTCTAATTCTGCCCTCCTAAGCCAATAAGCAGTATCTTAAATTCAATCACCAACACAGATTCAATTTCATGATTTTAATAATAAGGTTGATATTACTACAGGAGGTTTATCTTAGTTACTGCTTTTGAATTAGAGCGGCAGAATTACCTAAAGCAGATTCGATTTTCTTCCATTTTTATGTGAAAGCGAAAACTTCACAAAAGTGATACTTGCTTACGACGTTGACTATCGACAATTCCACATAACTTACAAAACTTCTTGCACCTCATCGAATGTGTTAATTACGCAGTATTGCCGTATCTCATATGTAGAGGGATCCCACAGATTAAAAGTCCATTGGACAATATTGAGCTGTCAGTTCATTGTATTACAGTTTTGTTTGAAGTGTGAGATGCATTGCCAGACTAACCATATTGGGGCTCATTAACAATCTAAAAAAAATCGGTGCCCGGAAACCGTTTATACTTTTTTTAAAGTGCCGAGCTTCCCTAAGCGATGCGGACATTCAGACAGCTGCCTACACTGCCTTATAGATAATCTGGCCCTGATGAGACGCGACGATCTTGACTAGAAAGTTCGGAGCATCACTGTCAAATCTGCTATAAACTTTTTATTTATTTATTTATCGTGCAAAATAAATACATATTCTACATTTAAATAAACACCTCAGAAACCACTTTCGGGTGGCCTTTAGGCGGCCTAACGGTCGTTTTTTTTTTTACGGCATAGTGAAGACAAACGAGCACACAGGCCGCCTGATGGTAAGTGGAAACTGTGACCCATAGACATTCACATTCACAAAACTGCAATGCAATCCTAAGACTGCAAATTCGTTGCCAACCCTGAGGACTAAGATGGAATGCCTCTATGCTAGTCATTTCACCGGCTGTCTTATCCCCAAACCGGAACACAACAATGCGAACACTCACGGACTGGCGTTTGAAAACTTACCCCCCTACTTATAAACGTGGAATAAGCTTAGAATAGTTTATGGCATGCTTTGTCACTTTCTGTCAGATGCAAATGTCACAATTACAGATAAGGACAAACTATTCCAAGCTTATTCATGTCAAACTGTAATGAATACCTTTTTAGGGTTCAATACCAAAATGGTAAAAAAGGAACCCCTTTGATGAGACTTGTGTGTGGTTAGACTGGTAAGTACTCGACAATTCTAAAGCCAGCCGTCCGAATATTGCAATGCCTGAATCGTTTACCGTGTACACTGTTGATTTTTGATTGACTTAACTTAATTAACTGCTGTAAACTGTTAATCTGTGGCGCCCTTAACAAACATGTGATGTGCTCACCTCCTACCGTCAAAAAGTTAAAAACACATCTAATAATTCACTTCTATAAGGTAACGCTAAAATTTAAATAGTGCTTGCAAACATGAATAAGATAATTTAAAACTAGTTTTAAAATAAAAGTTACATACTGGCAAAATGGTGTTAATTATTTGTAACACAGTACAGTCTTTGACAATACTGATATGATATTTTAAGGATTATTAGAACCCAGCAGGACTATATTAATCTTAGGCTAATTAAGATCAGCTTTACAAATGAGGACTTTAACATTTTAACGGGGTTTCTCTAAACTTATGAATATTATTTATGCAGAAAACATCTTTATTCTGGGCCGCTATTCAACACAATAATACCATATAACTAAATAGGAGCTATCATAACTGCCGATACGGAAACACGTCAAAAACAATAAGGTTTTACCGTGCAGAATCTCAGCCCTGAACGCGTTAAATGTACACACAGCAACACATCTAGCTATACACTTCAAAAATCTGAAATATTGCATGAAAGAGAGTCGCACTAGAATGCGTATGTTGTTGACATAATACACATAATAATATATACATCTCTTTCTTTTTCTCTCTGCTCTGTCTTTAATGGTTAGTTAGGTGTGATGTTGTGTGTACCTACACTTTTTTGGCGACACAAAAGTTGATAGACCAATTAACCTGAAAGATACACATATAAGTACATACACTCACGTCTTCATTCCCAGAGTGGGGTAGGCAGAGCTACAGAATTACCAACAACTCTACAAACTTGTTGTTATTACGTCGAAATTGCGTCGCTTTTGTGTCGCCATAACAATTTGTGATCCTAATAACGTAGTAAAATATATTCCAACCTACTTTAAATTACATTGTTATTGGTCATGTGATTCGCAACAATCATCAGTTAATCTGTGTTGACGTCACAAGCATTAGAGTTAGTAAGCTAATTTTAAATACATTTCCCGTAACCCAGGGAAAACTCTGAGTGAGCTCTATTCATAGTCGACAAAATCGTCCTCCAAGGGCGAGAGTTAGTCAAGTTACCCATTATCAAAAAATAAGATATAAGGGATCTTTAACACAGCAGTAAATCAAAAACACTTATTCTTATCTAAATATAGCAACGCCTATTTTAATTTACATCACCTATTAAGGCAGTACTGAAGGACCTTTTAAACGATACTGCACTTTTGCTCTCAAAATTCATAAAGTTCTTTCAGTCAAGATTATTCGACGTGCGTGTAAAGAGTCGGAGTTTTATAAAAGTTTATTTTCATTCTCACGGAAAAAAAGGTACACAAAGTTACGCCACTTTCAAAGTGACATTTCAGGGGATGTAAATGTATGGTTCGGTAAGGAATCTACACTAATATTATAAAGAGGAAAGATTTAATTGTTCGTTTGTTTGTTTGAATTGAATAGGCTCCGAAACTACTGGACTCTTCTTTCATCATTAGAATCCTACATATCCCTTTATTTTTCTGCGCGGATGGAGTCGCGGGCAACTCCTAGTATAATATAAAATTATCATATCGTTCGAACTGGATGTTCAAAATTAATTTGATTAATACAAAAAGCATAAAAAAAACTTTTTTACATGACAGTAGCACTTTTTTATTGACACGTGAACTATATTTTTTGTTTCGACAAACTAGTGGAAAGAGTTTTCAATGGCATTCTGAACAGCCAGCGATCAACTATTACTCGCCGGCAACGGGACAACTGCCTAAATCTGGAAAACGTTAGCGAGTGCCGTCTCACGTGAAGCGGCCCCCAACTTAATCACACGGGTGTATCTAGACAGTGTAATAAATAAATTATCCGTACGAAAACATTATTCTCTTTTTGAATAATGTAACAAAGTGTAAATGTTGAAAATAAAGATTAGGGATTGGATACGGTTCTTCACAGTTGATTTCTTTTAAATGTGGAACATTCTTGAATGCTGTAAAATGTCATTAACGTTATTTTTTTTCCGTGGGAATATAAATCAGACTTTAGGGACGGTATAAATAAAATGTTCTATCAGAGATGCCAATTTTGTGCCAGTAGAGACGAGCACCATAGATAAAACCAGTTTATTACTATCTGGCCCTAGAAGTCCGAAATTATGGATAATAGAGTTCAAATTTGCAGTTACGTCCATTAGTAATAAAGTATCCTTCAGCGCAATACGTAAAATAATCTTTTATGACCTTAATTCGGTAACGATAACACTATTTTATCTATTCTAAATAAATCGGTGGACTATTAATACTATTTCTATTTTTATATCATAATATTCGAAAGGAATGACAGTATCGATACAATGAGCATTTCATTTTTTTGATCACTTCTTATTCGTTCTATTACTTAATCCAATAAACGAAAATATAACGATAACATATAATTTAGCAAAAAGGTTAACCAGTGGTCCCAAACGCAAAATATATTCAAGTATTTAAGGATATATTGGATTAAAATAAATTTATATAAACAAAATCCCGACCCTAATAAGGAAAAAAATTGGTAACAAATTGACTAATATTTTCAGACTAGACACTTTAGCATGACACCAGCCACCAAATATAATTCTATTCGTAAATTTAACGATTTTAGGTATATAATAATCTACTTCGTAACATTTACGAAACAGTTCGTACCAGTCGAGTTTCCAATTAATATACTTAACACAGTACAATCCAATTCCAAAAAAAAAACCAAGAAATTAATTTGCTGCGTTAATAACTGCGTTTTTACTCGTTCCAAATTAATGTGTGTGTAATACCGGATACCGGTAATGCCATAGTGGTAATACTGGTTCTATATGATATCAGTACTATGTGCTTCATTAAACTATGGTGTATTTGGCGAAAAACAGCAATTCTGCTTCTAGATTTTAAATTTCCTTGGAGACTACGTCAAACACTTACAAACTACCAAAATCCTTGCGGAAGACGAGCCAATGGAGACATTATCAACCTGAATACTCAGACTTGACACCAGTTAATACAAACAGACACATTCACATTATAGACATGTAATATCAACCTTCCTATGTAACAATTAAACATTGATCATTACACAAACCGAATAAACCAACGTGTACCTTAAACGTTACACAATATCTCACGCATAGCGAACCATGCTTACAACCGTACCTAACCTCAAACAATGATTAGGGTTGCCTCTTACATTCCAGAAATTCGACAGCGTTTCCACAGTAAGTGTTACCGATAGGGTTGCCACTTTATGGTTACCTGTTTTTAATGAAGGTTGCCAGGAGGTAGTATTTTAGCCTTACTTGTCGCAGTCTTGGACGAGTTGGACGCTGTCTTCGGCGCGGCGCGCGCTCGGCCGCCGCAGCGGGCGCGGGTGCTGCAGGAGGGAGAAGCGCTCCGGCTGGGCCTTTTTGCTTAGAGCGTTTCGAAGGTGGCTCTCACCTGACAGGAACAGAGTTCAAAGTTCAAGTTTTTGTTAAATAGCTTCTGACCATAACTCAACTTATTGAGTTTTGAAATTTTGTTTTATCAACCAATGGAAATAATAACGGTAACAGTATTAGGCAAGAAGTTATACACAAAACAACAGAATAAAAATACCACCACAAAGAGAAACATCTGCACAAAGTTAGGAAGTCAAAGTCGTTGCCTACCCAGGGCCGGATTAAAGGAAAGGCAACCGGGGCAACTGCCCAGGGCCTCCACAAGAGAGGGGTCCTCACAAAATGTAATCTGTCCAGCAGTCCAGGCTGAAATGATGATGATGCTGACTCCTTTCTTGGCCCAGGGCCTCCACACCTCTAAATCCGACCCTGTACCTACCCCCTTACTGGAAAACGTACGTCAACTCTGATACTAGCACTACACGATCGTTCCACATGCGCTGATTCGTAGAACAGTCGGAGATCGAGTGTGAGATGATCGTGCAGTTATTGACCCGTTTGAAGGTCGCTGTAGTTTGTCCTGGTTTACATTAAATAGCGAGATCCGAGAACGATGTGGATTGAAAGAAGATGTACTTAGTGACTAAAATCGAAAAGGGTATGCTAAGGTGGTTTGGTCATTTAGAAAGGATGGATGAATGAGAATGAGAATGATGAATCAGATTCGCGATGTACTGAATAAGGGCCAAATCAAAAGCACCCGAAACCGCCGTACGTGCATGAAGAGATTGATGAATGTAGAGGAAGTGAAAATTGTGTGTTTAGATCGGTGCACCTGGCGTTCCATAATCTCTGCATACCCCATTGGGAGACAGGCGTGAAGGTATGTATGTATGTATATAATTATTATGTACATTTGAATATGTTAGTCTACTTGTTCGTTTATAATTTTAGTGCTCACCTGGCAGGGACAGCGGCCTGCCGCTGAGCCCGTCGTGGCTGCGCGGGGAGGCGGAGCGCGAGGGCCGCGGCCGCGCCTCGCGGGGCGCGCGCCGCGGCGACCGGGACCCGATACCCACTGACTCCTATAAACAACGTATTAGACCAATAAGTCGCATATGACAAGGAAGTCATGTAAAAGACTTCAGCCAAATAAGTCAAATAAATAAGTAGCATATAAGACATAAGTCAAGTGACATAATTATAAATTGAATAAGATTAATAAGTCACGTAAAAGACAAGTTAAACCATAATTGAAGTTTTGTAAAGTAACACAAGTAAGACGGATTTTAACACGATAATACGCATAAGATTAGACGTTAAACGTCGACGTTGGATTAAATAAAAAAGTAATTATCGACCTTTTTGTACGTCTTATGGTGTTAAGAACAGTTTTTAACTTGAATATGAGTTATAAGCAAGAAAATTAATAATTTTAAGAGGAAATTCTGTCAAGTTTCTTAATTTAAGTACCTACGTAAAATATTAAAATAAACAAGCACTAAAATTAAAGTAAAACGTTTTAACGCAAATAAGTCACTTAAGTAAAAGAGAAATGGTAACGACATATTATGGATTTAGAATGTCCTATAAGAAAATACAAAAACATAATTCAAAGAAATCGGAGAAAAAAACAAATCGGAATAATAACTATTCTTAAAAAATGGTGCTATACTCCATTTATTTAGTCGCTTAAGAAAATGTAAACCAGCCCAACCATGTGGTTCGGTTAAACAGCCAATAAAAACTGTTTAATCTAGCTTTGACGTAAGTTTTTTGATTCTATCAGCTGACAAACTATACTTACCACGTGTTTTTTTTAAATTAGATTACATAACCAAATAAATGGAATATAGTCCAATGTAATAAAGGTAAAGTTGTTCAAAAAGTATCCAATGTTCTCACCAAAATATCCGAGCGCATAACAAACCAATCTTGAGTGTGATATCAGTCTCAAGACGCATCAGAAATGACAGCGTTGGCTACTCTCAAGATACATACAGATTAAAAGTGACAGCTTTCTATGACTCGACGTTTTATTTTTTCTGGTGGTGGTAGAACCTTGTGCATGGTTCATCCGGATCGCTACTATAATGTTAATTTTTAACTAACCACCAAGCAACGATCTCATTGTTGTTCCGGTGTGAGGATAAAACAACCGGTCAAATTACTATTACAGAGGCATCCATCAGTCCTCAGGGTTGGCAACGCATTTGTGGTCATGAGACTGTAGTCTTGAGAATGCCTATAGGTCTCAGATCAAACTTACCAACAGGTGGCCTGAGAGATAAAAAAAATCAGCCTGTCTTGAGAAGGGCATCTCACTCGAGATCGATTAAGAATACGACCCTAACGCACTCAGAGTCAGTTAATAACGTTTAAGTCATTCCTTAGCAACGTTTTTTTATTCAGAAAGGAGAATGGGCAGAAATGTATGAACACTGGCCTAAAAACCAATAACAATAAGTTCTATATCATCAGATATTCTTTTCAATTCTACAACGTTTTTGTGTAGGGGGAAACCTCAAATAACTGTGAGAAATATTTAAAAAATGTGGAACATCGGGACGCCTACATAGACGACGTTAGAATAATTACTTTGAAAAACCGCTGACTTTGCATGGCGATAACTTTTTTCACACAAAGATTTCGAACCACCTGTCATAGTAATAGTTTTACAACTTAGAATTACCTATTCGGGGACATATCGCTTGTCCGTATTGGTCAATAGGCTAATTAGCCCACCCTCCTGTGAAAAAGGAATGAGTTTATCGTTTGTAAAATGTCTCTGAATGCGGTAGTAAAGGCAGACTTACACAGGCACTGTTTTGAGCAATAATGATCATCAACAGTACCCTTACCATGAGTTACAATTTACGTACTCGCTAGCGAGTCGAAGCTCTGTCCCTCTATTCTTATAGAGTGCTAGGGACAGAGCATTCAACTCGCTAGCGAGTACGGTAATTGTAACTCATGGTAAAGGTACAGTATAAATATCACATTCTAGTACACCAAATTAGACAGACAGCTATTGTGGTCGAGAAATTATAGCTTGTGTAAGTGTACCTTTAGGCAGAATTATTGATACTTTTCGAACATGAACACATAGACGGCACAGAAAAAGATAGATTGTTAGTAACCTTCTCGTGAGCGACGGAGTAAGCGCTAAAGGAGACGGGGCTGTCCGCGCCAAAGTCGAACGCCGAGGAGGCCCGGTACGAAATCGAGTCTGCCACCAAACGGGTTAGTTACACGTTAAAATCTTGTCTTATTCATAAATGCACAATAAACCTCTTTTAGTAAAATAATGCTTTGTCACTTTCTGTAGTCCGAGCATGAACAATTCAATGAATTTGATGATACGTCTCTATACTCGCGTTTACTATTCGAAAAAGAGTTTTAAACCTATGCGTACCACAAACCCTTAAATAGACTCATGTTTTCATACTTTATTGAATCCTTTTATTTAACCTGCACTGTTCGTATACATATCAGTTGTCCACTTAGGTTTTCCCCATACTCATCGACGCGCGTCGATAGGTCTGAGGAGACCTTAAAGCAAATTTTGAGACAGTCCTATTCATGCTGACTGTACTATTCATTTAAAATGACACAATTCAAGATAAAGCATAATTTAAGCATACTTTAGCTATTGTGCATATATGAACAAGATAGGTCTGTGACAATCCAATTTAATAGTTAAGTAAACATTCTGCTAATGATACAATTAATTTATTGTCTTTTTATTCGTAATCAATATATTCAGATCAATATATTAAAGATGTCATTAATTGTACACATAACCTTACTTTTCGACTTAAGTACTAAATAAAGTTTAAGTAAATTAATTAATATTATTAATATTCCTTCGAAATACGGATAAATGATAAGTTATAGAATCTTATCAAGTCGTTTTGTTTACATAATAATTAAATTGTATTGACACAGAGTATACACATTTTCACTATTTGTTTATTTAATAAATGTAATCAAACCAAACCACGTGATTTAATTTCTCCTATTTAAAACTAAAAGTAAAGACGAGACGAGTCAATTTAATTCTACCAAAACACGAAATTTTGTATAATCTCTTGAGAATACAAGATGGCCGTGGTAGAATTAGATCATGTCTTCTAGCATTGTTAGATGAAAAATATAGCACATTTGTTAGTAGCTCACAGGTTAGAAGTTGCAAGAATTTACACGAGAAGCAAAAACGTTTTCCACTTGAAGCCCTATAATTTTCGTCATAAACCAAGCAATGTACAATTTATCATCGATAGCATAAGACTTTTGTCCATCTCATATTTGATGCTCTTTAAGGTACATTAGGTATGTAATTTTTTTAAGAATCTTTCAGGTTAGTATTCTGTGACCATTTAACAGTCAATTAACTCCTTAGGCTGCGGCTCCACTGAGGCGGAGATGAGCGGAGCGGAGCGGAGCTGTGCCAATATTAACCAATAGAATCTAAACTAACGTGCGCAAGGCGCGCTCGACGTGACCGCATGCGCCTTCTATTGGTTAATATTGGCACAGCTCCGCTCCGCTCCGCTCATCTCCGCCTCAGTGGAACCGCACCCTAATACTTCTTTTTTTAACATCAGAATAGTAACGGGTCAATTCACACATTTCCTTTAACGTTGATGGATGATACTAAAAATATTTTTATAAATATTTTTATTACTTTCCTCAATTACTTAGTATTCAGTTTTTAATTATGATCTCGTTCAAAGCGAAAATATCTGCAAAATAATGGTAATTTTTTCGAATTTTAAAAAAGGAAGTTTTTAATTGATGTCAAAATCTAATATCTGGCAGTTATTGTTTGAAAGTGTGATGAAATCAGACATTTACATAAAAACACTAGAGCCCGCAACTCTATACGCGTAGAATTAATATCCCGCAACTCCCCCTATTTGAACCCCTTACCGCCTTATAATCGTGGAATAACCATTGGGCAGTTAAACCATGCTTTGTCCTTATCTCTCAAATTCAAATGAAATAACACAATGACCGATAAGGACAAAGCACCGTTTTGCTACCCCACGGTTATTCCACATTTATAAGTAAGGCGGTTAGGGGTTCAAATAGGGGGAGTTGCGGGAAATTAATTCTATTATCCCTTCTGAATCTAATTCTAATTTCCAAATATTCCTTCTTAAAGCATACACCCCTGGAATATCCAAGGAATATTCCTTCAATTCCATGTCCCTAGATCCAGGGGTTTCGGGTGTGCGTTGATCGATCAGCCAGCCAGTTGCATCTTTATACATATACACGGTGATTTTTTACCGGTGATCAGGAGTTGAAAATTATTAATAAGCAACAAAAATGGAATTTAATGGTTGATGTCTCAAGCAATTAACTCACTATTTAATTTATTTATGTTAATGATATTGTTAAAACCAATCACCACTGGATACATGGACATCCTACATTAATTATTGAAGTGAAGTAGATTCGTCAAGTGCCATCGCTTTGGCGGGAAATTTGACCGATATTACGTCAATAAACTTATCAGTTAAGTGTTGTTAACTCATAGACTAAACAATTACTAGGGTGAAGATAAATAAAAAGTTAGTTTCAAAAAAAAATTTACATAAAAAAATAGTTTTGTTTCATGTAACTGCGACTTAAACGTGATCGCCATTAATCAAAAATCAAAATACTTTTTTTTTTTTTGATATTGGTACATAAGTAACTGTTGCCCGCGACTCCGTCCGCGCAGAAAAATAAAACATAGCCTATGTCCATCAGGGATAACGTAGGATTCTAATGGTGAAAGATTTATTCAAATCGGTCCAGTAGTTTCAGAGCCCATTCAATGCAAACGAACAAACAAATCTTTCCTCTTTATAATATTAGTGTAAATGTTAGATGTAGTTATAGACTATTGTTTCTCAGTACTAAGAAGTCACACGAGTGCATAAATGCATGAGATTAGAAAGTCATCCATCGCATAACCCGATATGCAATAACAGTTATCACTTATCATAGTTAACAGTGGTTGCATGACATGACGCACGCATATTGAAATGCATTACATAACCAGCTTTTTCCGTAAACTCTTTCTGTAAAATATACGACGATATTAAATCAGATTTGCACAGCTTATGATATATTTTCGTTTCTACAAAATCCAATTTTTTTATTTTAATTATAATGTACCATAAGATGGCCACCGGAGCAGAGGCAAACGAAAAAGGAGATGGCGGGATGACTTAGACGCGTTTCAAAGCGAATGGCGGGAGCATGCACTCAATCGGGACGAATGGCGGAAAAGAGAGGTCTTTGCCCAGCTGATACGGACACCCAAATAGGCTAATAAAAAATAAAAATAAAAATATAATCAGGTCTCAATATGCACGACTTTACTTCTCATAACAATGCTCTAGCGACACTACTTCATAGGTTCTGGCAGAATTCCAGTGCGGTCCGCAGTTTTATGCTGATCCAGTGCTTTTTTTTCGCATCATCGCATGGCTCTTTTTCAAATGAAATGAATTACTTACTTTACTTTATGAATTACTTTTATTAATCCCGTATTTATATTTGGCTTTATTTGCTATGTGCATGCTTCTGAAGAATAAAGATGTTTATCTATCTATCTATCTCTATGGTGATCGGTTATTTCATACATTAATTTAAGGCAACAATAAAGGTCAGGGTACCTATTACTTTATAGAAATACCTTTCAACGAACGTCAACAACGACGTACAGTCAGGGATTTTAATTCCTAGTCGACTTTGGGTTATATCAAAGTGACGTAATCAATCAAAAACGTAAGAGACATCTTATGATTTTATTTACAGTGTCAATTTGGCATAGTCCAAAGTGGACTAGGAATTGAATTAAATAGTCGCGGAATGAAAAGAATGACCACCTTAAGATCTGTTTTTGCTTGCTCAGTATAAGTTATCATCAGTACCCACAGACCACTTACCCTATAGACTCCGCTTCGGAACAGTTTGTCTAGTATCTCATTAAGCCAAAATGGCGGGGCGCGGGGGGCGGAAAGTGCACCGTGATTGGCTAGTTCAAAGTCAACGAATAATCAAGTGTGCGCGTCGTGGTGCGCGCCAATAGAACCATGGCAACCAATTAGTGTTCTGTGAGCATAAGCATGGCTTACGGGGGCGCCTTTGTATGCGGAGTCTATAGGGTAGTAAGTGGTCTGTGTCAGTACCTATCTGCTTATGGACCGAGTCATAATCAATGTCATTTCACTACATGGCCCACAGATACATGGCTACCATGGTCACGTATAAACAACAGCCACTATTGGTTCAAACTGAACTCAGTCTTTATTGGTCGTTACAAAAGGGTTGCTATGGTCACGTATAAACAACAGCCACTATTGGTTCAATATTATTTATCTCTTTAGTTTCAAAAGGTAACATGTGCTTGCAATGCGTAAATGAATTTATTTGAAAACTGGTCAACCTTTTCGTTCCGCGGCTGGACATACGTAGTTTTTATTTCATCGAAAGGGATTTCTTGCCGTATGAGTTTTTTTCATGTAGTCTTGTCTAACCTAACCTACCTAACCTTTTTTGATACAGATAACCAAACACACTTACTAAAACAACTAATAGTTCATTATTTTTATCAAAATGGAACTCTGGCTGTTGAATTCACTTTATAGTTATTATTTTTAAATTTAAAATTAATGTGTTTATTTAATTATTGTCTGAGCAAGATAAACAAAGCTGAAGTGGAAACTGTTTTGGCTTATGATATGAATTGTTTAAATTACTCGTTGTTTCTGAGAATATTTTTGGATTCGAATAAAATTGGTTAGACTTTCAAACAAGCATACTTCTCTCTCTCTAGTAAAGTAGACACTAGTCTACGAAGTAGTAGCATTAGTAGTATTTAAAAGATAGAGAGATGAGTATAATCCCGAAAGGCTTATTGTCAGGAGTTCAGGACATGTTTCAATAAAAGTAGACTAACCCGATTATTCATAAACGAACAATAAACCTATTTTAGCTAATCTATGCTTTGTCTCTTTCTGACAAATTAAAATGTCCCAATGATAGCTAAGGACAAAGCATATTGTAAGTACACTTTAGATATTTCGTGTTTACGAATAAAAAGGAGAATGTAACAGAACTCCAATTTCCGTATAAGAAATGTGTGTTGGTTACCGTTTGACCAGCAACTGGTGGGGGGAGGGGAACGGATCATATGCTCGTGCACCTCTTTCAAGGTCAACGGGTCTTCTTCCACGAAATCCAGCGCCGTGCTGCCAAAGTCCTGGAACATGATGAAATTACATGAAGCAAGAATCGAGGAATAAAGACTTACACACAGATAGACAGACAGATAGTATTTTGTTTTGATGGTTTAAAACCGAAGATCCACTGTAGGGCACGCTGCGCACGCGCAAGCACTGCTTCAAAACTTTATAAAAAAAAAAAATAAAAAAAAAAAAAAAAGCTCTAGGCTTGTACTATGGGTACTAAACAACGATTACTTATATAGAGAAATATATACTGAAATACATCCATGACTCAGGAACAAATATTCGCGCTTATCACACTAATATCTGCCCTTACCGGGATTTGAACCCAGAAACACTAGCTTCGTAGGCAGGGTCACTACCCACTAGGCCAGCGCGTCGTCATATCGTTATCATAAAGCTATATTTCGTTACTAATACTTTTTGTCACTATAGCTTTTCATAGCGTTATCACAACAAAATCAACATCGTAACAAAACCAGAATAACGTTATAATATTATAACGTTGTGAATAGCGCAAGTTGTACTTTTAATGCTGTAAATTAAAGGAGGTTTAGAATGGCCTTACTGCAACTTTTAAGTTTAAAAAAGATAGCAAAATTGTGCTTCTTCCTCTAGAACTGAAGTTAAAGTAAGACAGCAATCAACTTCTGCAATTTTTATTGCTAGTCTTACTCGCGCTTAATGATGCATATGAGATGGACGGCAATGGAGGCCACCGCGGTATCGTAATAACCAGGGATTTTAAGTACAGCAAATCAAAGTAACGCATGAAGTCATTATATCATTAAAAACCAAACTCAAATTCCGAAACTTTAAATTTGACTTGAAAAATTAAAAAAGCTGCTATTATTTACTAATTTTTTTAGAAGGGTAATAAATCATATTTAATCAGCTTTCTTTTACAGCAAACAGAACTGAACAATTCTGACAACTGTGGTTGTGGCATCGAATGCATTTTCAAAATTTTTAAATGTTGAAATGTCTTGTTTTCGGTGCGACTTTTACTAAACATGATTTATCATATTTTGGACACTCCTGAGTTGAGCTCTGCTACCCAGCCTTGTCGGGTTGGCCACTATCTCCCGGACACCGTGTAGAAAATATACACTAAGTACATGAAGTTTCAATAATTATTATGAATAACGTTGTGGTGGATCAAAGTTTTATGAGATAGAAAGTAGAAGAACGAAAAAACATTTATTCTTGACACACAGACCAACAAAAAAGAGCAGACAAAAGGGGAGCTCAAGTTGAACCCTAAAAACATTTAAAATCTAGAAGTTAAATATTAGCTGACATAAATAATACCTGAGACATCAAGATGGTGTCGTCGGACTCACACTCGTCAATATGGCTCTCGATCAAACTCTCTCGGCTGGCCTTGATGACTTGCTGAAACAAACAAGCACACGTAATAGGATTAACGTGTAATCATATTAAACAGATACGCGAGTCACCGAATTTGTGTAATGCCATTATGCTGATTAGAGAATGAATCATTAAACGACTAGATAATGATTTAGGTAATGATAAAGAACTAGTTCCACATTACAGCGAAAGTAAGTGAAAGGGTCGGAAGGGGGGTACTCTTTCGAATGAAATCGGAGAAATACTGGAAAAGGGCCGAATCTTAAGTACCCGAAACCGACGTGCGTGCTTGACTCGATGTATGAATGTGGAAGAAGCGAAAGAGATTAGTCAGGATCGTAGCAGGTGGAAAAAAGTGGTGGTAAAAGAAAATTAATTATAATAACGGAATAGGATGCATAAGATGGATAAGACTTTTATTTAATTTCGAGTAATATTTATGTATAAAAATATAATTATGCAGTTTTAGTTATAGCTATATCAGCAAGTACATAATACCTCTATCCTCCATAGTACATAATTAGTATATTAAGAAAGCACTGGCCACTTGCAAATTATCACCTCTTGAAAGTCTTAAAACTATTAGGTGCTAAGCTATTAAGTGTTGTAAAACTATAAAATAAGATAAGTAATTTGCAATTACGTTCTCTTTTTCAAACCAATTGTAGTCGTATCCATATTATGTATATGTTTATTTGCATCCGTTGTCCGCCCATGAGTTATAATGGTTCCTAAACTTGGCAGTTTTAAGCTTGCTATGTTATTTATTTAGATCTATTTTGTTTGTTTGTCTTGTAAATACCCGTAGTTCAAATCATGCAAATCAACCAGTTCCTATTATTGGAATGAACTGATATTTAATAGCTATAATCCAATGGTGTCATTATCCATTTTTTGTTTTAGTAATTTACTATCAGTGTTGTTCTTTTATACTTTATCTCAGAAACAAACATTTACATAAACACAAGATAATATCTTTAAAAAATAAATCGACCTAAGGTTTTATCTAATATAACAGTATAACAGTAAATAACATAACAGTATTACACTACATTATGTAAACCCAATGACAATTAATTAAGGTGTCTAAGAACAGGGGGGTTATTATGCATAGCTATGTATTTCATTTTACGGTGAGCGAAAAGGACGGAGCTATAGCAGTTACATAACTCTGTCCTTGTCTCTCAGCATAAAATGAATGGCATAGATAGGTCATAATAACCCCACTGATCAGAAAATGGAGGTGAAAGGTAGCAGAGATCCTCTGCTGAACTTAGCATTACACTGAATTCAACTTCTTAGATTGGCCTCAATAAGCAGCTGATTGTGTAAAGTCTGCAATTTTTCCTATCTCAAATTTTCGACAGAATTTTAGTTAGAATGTACTTTTGATTACTGTATCACAGTATAACATTAGAACATTTTTAGTCTAAAGCTTTAACTCAAATTATGATAACAGTTCTAAATAACACTGTTTTACCTATAAGAGAAACTTTTGTCTATGAGATTCCCTACCTGTAAAAAGGGGTTGTCTTGTCGAGATAGTCTGAGTGTTTCCATGTCGTGCGCGATGTTCCTGGTCCGCCCCGGAGTCAGCAGGACCGCGGCTGACTGGCTCATGGGGGCAGTCAAAACTAGAATAACAAATCACACAAAAACATCGTGACATGAAATCTAACGAAACGTTAAATAAGCTCGTTAAAATAATACTCACTCGCAAGCGAATCGGTGCTCCCGACGCTCCCGTCCATTCTAACAGTTAATACAGTTTAAATAGAATCAGCGAGTTCTATTAGGAAACACGTAAACAAAAGTAATCAATGGTTTTTGCCCATTATGAATATTTAAGCAAACACTGGTACTACGTTCGACACTCAAAATACACCTGGAAGCTACTTAACAATAGAGTGAATACTCTATAAAATTATCCTATAATTTCGGAGACTATTTTCTTGAATAATAAAATAATGTACAAGTAATTCTAGTGAAATTAATAATTTACTAATTAGAATAAAGACTGACTGATAACGTAACGATTGACATAACTATGACAGCTGCGATTCCGTTCAGAAACTCGAATCGGAAAGCATTACCATACTAGCTAGTAAAGTCGTTAGGTACTGCTACTTATGCCGGAGTTACACAATCGTCCTACATTTAATTGGTTCTTTCTACCGTAGTCGTAGTAAGCGAGGTATCAGTCATGAACAAAGAGCGGAATTCTTCATAGCAAAAATCAAACTGTCAGAGGGATTGACCTGTTTTATGGACTTATCGATGTTACGGAATAATATCGCATTAGGTATCCATAATCAACTTAAAATATTATTCTGTAACATTTGACCTCTTTGATAAGCAACTTGCATCTCCATATTAAAGTAAATCATGTCAGCGTCACATATGTCATTTATGTCACTTGAGTTTTCATGAGTGATTTCCGTGCCGTGCTACTAAAATGAAAAACGAAAACAATAAAAAAATGGATATAGAAAATAAAAATTAAGATTTCTTTTATAAAGAAAATTTAAAAAAAAGTATTTTGTTTTATTATTTACTATTATACTAAAATACAGTGGCGGTCAGCTAATTAGGGACACCGTTAATTTGTTTGTATGTATATCCAAAAGCTTGATTTCATTACTTTAACTTTGTTTCGTTAAGTGACAAATATTTATCGATATGTCGATAAAACAGTTAGGTCAATCCCTCTGACAGTTTGATTTTTGCTATGAAGAATCCCGTTCTTTGGTCATGAATCATGCATTAATATCATGATAGCCAACGGCAAAACGCTGCAAATCTAAAACCCTACTTTCGAGAAAAACGCGTTTAAAGGTGATGTTTTGGCACAGTTACCGCGTTTTGACAGTTTTCTTCCACCTACATACACAATATATTTTTAAAACTTATTTAGAAGGTATGGTAGAAGCACTCATGAGGAATCGTTTTATAAAAGTTAATACAAAACGCTGTAACTCGAGTTGCAGCGTTCTGCCGTTTTGGTTTTTTTTTTATTGGTCCGTCCATCCTCCGCCTCTTTAATATCACTAGTATTTATTCTCTAGTGCTTTAACATTATACAAATAAACTTATAATTTTACATTCTGTAGAAAACGAAAACTACATTTTGAGAAGGAAATAATTATTTATACACAAATGGCAAAAATGATGCTTAGTACACTAGAAATAGGGATTTACACTTTTTCCTTAAAAACTAACAAGTAAACAAAGATATACAATTAACTATTTACAAAAAAAAAAGTTTAAAGTAATTCACTCCGCACCGTCCAGCCACTCAAGAGTCCAGGTTTCCCGCCAGCTCCAAAAACGCCTCCAGTGGTCGCTTCTCCCGCGGGCGTCTGACGAGGGGCACAGGGGTGCGGATGGTGCCGTAAGTGCTGTACACCATCATTGCCTCCGATCCCAGGCCCCTGTGCTTACTGAGGAAATGGCGCCTCATGTGGTTATCCCTCTTAAAATATCCACAGAATAAGCATTGAGTGCCCCGTGGGGGACCCTTTGGCCTACCCCGATGCTTGGCGTGGGCACTGGGCGGGGCCGGAAGGGGCGCCGGTGCTCGGCCTCCAGACGCTCTGCCCCTCCCTCCGGGCACGCCGTCGCTCCCCGTTGTAGGCGCTCGCAGTCTCCTCTTCACTCCCCTCGGCATCGGTGACGGAGCCCAGCTGGAATCAGTGACACCGCCGGCGTATTCTTCCGGCTCCGACGCCCCGCCCCGGTCTCCGTCCACTGGAGGAGTGCTGAGGTCAGCGCTGAGGACGTCGAGCCGGCATCTGTCCCTGAGCCAGCCCCCCGCGGTCGCTGGAAACCGGGCCCCGAGAACGGCATGTTCGATGGGTGACCTCCGTGACACGAAACGGTGGCAGGCTCCTCTCTCTGGTCCTCGGCAGACAGCGCGGATCCCGCCTCGGAGGTCGTTGAGGACAGCCGCAGCGGGGACGACAGTCGAGTCTGGGCAGTCAGAGGAGCCCAGAGGCCCTCCTCAGGCGCCTGCGGTGGCGGGGAGCTGGACTGCCGGTGGCTTGCCCGGTTTGAGGGCATCCGGTTGCATCCAGCACCCTGAAAGCATTATTATATTGCACGCGCAGTGCGCTAGGTATTAGCTTACTGTAGTTCACCCATTGCTCGCTAGATACCTTTATACCAATATAAAGATTTGCAGTAGGCGCGAAACAGACCAACCAACTTTAATTTCATCCGAACGACGAACAAGCGAACCTACGAGCAATCATGTTGGCCCTCACAGCCCTGCCCTGCGCTCTCTCGATGGCCGCCTAATTCTTGAGATTAGAAGTGATCAAACGTCCCAATTACTTGCATTGCTCAACGTGTTTAAAAAAAATCACTTGACTTAATACACGAACCCTTAAAGGATATTTCGTTCTAACCCCAAGGAACATGATTTAACTCTTAGTACTGTCGCTACGTCTATTTACTTCTGTACGTATCTTAAGATAAAATAAGATATATATTTTTTTATGCCTGAGTATTAAGTACTGGATTTACTGGAGACATAACGACAAGACATCTTTGGTAAATATGTAGTAGAGAGATGAAGTGAAGTACTATGTTTACATTCTAATCATGATTCTTCGCAAAGCGAATTATCCCGTACCCTTATTTTAGCTAAAAACACCGGGGTGCAAGAGTGTCCTAAACGAAGCCTACAAATTGTAGAAGAAACCTGTTTCGTTGCAGAGCGGAAGCGAAAGAACCATGGCTTACGAGGGACGATTGGTTGAATGTTCCCGTAGTAGCGGCCTTTCAGAAGTCTGGAGCTATTCCACATATCTTGCCATGAATCTCTCATGTCGGACCGGGCCTTTAATGTTAAGTCTGAGGAGAAAATATTATTGTGGATTTGGGAACCAACTTCAACGGCCTCTTTCGCCCACAGGTCAGCAGACTCATTTCCTTCAATACCGCAATGACCCGGAATCCAAGCAAGTGTTATTTGGAGCCCTTTTTTGTCACAACTATTGAGTAATTGTTTAATTTTGAGAATAATAGGGAATTTAATTTTCATTTTAAAATGGTTACCTGCAATTGCTTGTAGGCAACTTTTGGCATCAGAAAAAATTATAACTTTAGGAATGTTATGAGATTCTACATATGTTATAGCCTCCAAGATGGCTGCCGACTCACCGGTGAAAACAGACGACATAGGTGGGCATTTCTGAGATAAAAGGACATGAAATTTGGGGATCCATACAGCCACTCCTACACAACCTCCAGTATCCAGCCTGGATGCATCCGTGAAAATAGGTAAGCAATCATGCCATTTTTCCATTTCCCTGTTAAATTTGATGTTGGCTGCTGGGTCATCTTTGGAAATGCCATAATCAAAAATTATTCTAGGGCAGTAAACTAAAACTTCAAAATCACTTTGGAATAAGGGATTTTTGTCCGTTATATAAAGAGGGGAAGGAAGGTTTTTCAATTTTGAATAACTAATAACATTTGGCGGAGTTACTTTATGTGACCAATATGTGTTTACAGATACTTCCTGGGATAAGGCCTCCAAGATTGGAACGAGAGGGTGATTAGAGATGGAGCAGGCCTTGAGCATAAAACAATCAGCAAGATACTGCCTGCGAAGGGAATGGGGAGGATCCACACACTCAACCTGCATAGCATTTTTTGGTGAAGATTTCATGGCACCAAGAATAATTCGTAGGCATTTCGCTTGAATTAGGTCTAATTTTTTAATTGCTATTTTGTTACATGGTTCCAGAATAGAAGAACCGTAATCTAAATGGCTACGCACTATGGCGTTATAGACCAATTTTTGGCAGTAAGGGTGAGCCCCCCACCAAGTCCCAGAAAGGGCCCGTAGAACATTGATGGCTCTCTCACATTTCCCTGTAATGTAACCTAAGTGGGGGATGAAAGACATTTTAGAATCCAAGATTACACCAAGGAATTTAGTTAAGTCTCTGTTTGGGATAATCTCATCCTCATAAATAATATCTGCCGCAGGGATGGCCCTACTTCGGGTGAAAGTTACTGTAGAGCATTTCGAAGGTGAAAGAGACAGCCCATGCTCATCCAGCCAGTCTTTAAGGTAACAGAGGGCTTCATTTAATCTTGTGGATGCAATATCAACCGACTGAGCAGGAAAATACAGGACCAGGTCGTCTGCGTACTGAAGAACTCTACAGAAAGGGGAGACAGAATGTTCCAAGTCATACGTATATAGATTATATAAAAGGGGACTGAGTACTGATCCCTGCGGCAGTCCCTGCCATAGGGTTAGAGGGGGGAAAGAGTAACTACCAGAGCGGATTCTAATGGTTCTGCCCATAAACAGCTTGCAGACAATTTGAACTATCCTCACAGGTATACTCAGCTGTAGCATTTTTGCTCTGAGCAGCGGGAGTGACACATTGTCATACGCAGCTGACACATCCAAGAAGCACCCTACAAGATGTTCCTTATTAGAGAGGGCCAGTCTAATGTCAGAAGTGAGTATGCTTAGGCTGTCCATGGTACTTCTACCTTTGCGAAATCCAAACTGGGAGTTAGCAAGCAGATTTTTATTTTCAACTAACCACTCAATTCTATTTTTTACTAGGTGCTCAAGAATTTTACCCATTGATGCAGAGAGGGCTATTGGGCGGTAGGAGGATGCAGTTTGGGGGTTCTTACCGGGTTTCAGGATTGGGATCACGATTTGAGTCCTCCAATCGACAGGAACCTCGCCAGACATAAAAAAATGGTTGAACAAATTCAGCAGATATTTTTTTGAAAAAGGACTGAGTTTGTAAATAAAGCAGTATGGTATGCCATCCTCTCCAGTTCTGAAGCGGAAAAGTGGTTGTCCAGAGGGCCTAGACCAGCAGAGGGAGGAGTTGGATCTATGCAGGACTTCTCAGGGACGGATGGAGGAGCCAACTTGTCTGCAAACTCTGCTAGCCAGGAAAAAGGATCAGAAATTGAGGAGCAGTCAGGTTTGAAAGAGCCTCGAAATTTTTTAATGTTTTTCCAAATTATTGATGGAGGAGTTCGGGGGTTTAAGCTTTCGCAAAATCCCTTCCATGCTCTTTTTTTTGTTTTGCTCAAAAAGCGTTTAGTATAAGCGGACATTTTTCTAAATGATATGAAGTCCTCAGACAGACCGGATTCATTATATGCACGCTCTGCATCCTTTCTTTTTTTGACGGCTGTTGTGCATTCCGCATTCCACCAGGCCGGGGAGGGAATTTTGGGGTTACGTGACTTTTTTACTGGGATGAATTTATTTGCTGCTTCTGTAAGCATTGATTTAAAATGATCATATTTCTGAAAGGGATTTAAAGGGGAATCCTCAAGCTCTTTCAATCCTTTTTCAACTTGAAGTGAGAAGTTTGGCCAGTCTGCTTTATCTAACTTATGTTTCAGAAGGGGATCAGGGGCTGAAAAAGGGGAAACAGAGGATGGTTTGGAGATAATAATTGGAAAGTGGTCACTACCACACGACTGATTCAGCACCTGGTAGGAGAGCAGGCAAGAAAGATTTGGGGAACAAGCAGCCAAGTCCAGAACTGAGTTAGGGTTCTGTCCAGGGTACACTCTGTGAGTTGGTACTCCACTCATTGATGACAGAGACGTTAATGTCATCAAACAAGTCAAGAAGGAAGGAAGAGAAGGTATCATCGTGTGATGAACCCCAGGAAGTATTATGAGAGTTAAAATCACCCATAATCAGGAGAGGAGGAGGGACAGAGAATAGAATGGAGGAGAGGTCAGGAATTAAATTTAAAGCTGGGTGAGGGATATATATTGAAATAATGTTAATTCCTATGACATTTACCGCAACTGCGTTAATTTCATTGGAGTGAGGGGGAAGGGAGATTTGAGAGAAAGGGTAGCTTCTTCTAATCAATAATGCACAGCCTCCACGTCCGTCACTGCGATCATCACGGAGGCAGGAGAAACCCGGGATCCTAAAACGGGATCTAGGTCTCAGCCAAGTCTCCGCAATGGCCGCCACTGAGATAGCGTGGTCATTGATTAGATTTATTAAGTCAGATTTTTTAGGACTAATGCTACGACTATTCCATTGAAGAAATGTGGCCTGGGGGGCCATTGGAGAAAGATAGTTTTTCTGCAAGTGTCAACATCAAGGGTGCAACGTCGGGCGGTAAACAATCGCTCCATTTGGCGATTATATTTGTAAGTAGTTTAAAGAGGAGTTCCATCATGTCATCATTGGGTGTTACAGTTCCTATATGATTGGATTGGGACAACAAAGCATATCCATTAGGAACCTGGGAGTTAGGAGAGGATACTATATTTTGGTGAGCATTGCGGTCGTAGCCAGGAGATAGTGGGGTCCTTGCTCGGGGATGACGAGTCACGGTCTGGCGGTATGAAGATGTAGTCGGGGACTGGGCATGGGAGGGGGAGGAATATGGGGCAGGAGATTGTCGTTGGTCTTCATAGGGGGAGGGGGAGAACATGACCTTTGTCACATCGGCATAGGGTCTTCGAACAGCTGGGACTCTAGCTGCAGCTTCCATGTATGAGATACTGTGCTCTGACATAGGTAATCATTTTGATTGATTTTTGCCTGCAGAATTCGGGACAGCGTTGATCTGTTGCATGGTGTCGACCAGAACAGTACAAGCAAGTGACTTGCTCTGGGATGATATTACAAGTCTCTCCGGGATGATTTTTGGTGCATTTGTAACAACGGGCGTCGGAACGGCATTGAGTTTGAATATGACCGTATCTCAGACATTTTCTACATTGAATTGTAGGTAACACATACATTTCTACATTGAGTGAGGTATAGAAAGCATAAACTTTCGATGGTAAGGTTTGGCCTTCAAACGTCACCACCACAGCCTGAGTTGGAACCCATGTTGGAGGACTATTTTCTTTTGTAACCTTCCGCTGAAGGCGTCGGGCTTTAAGAATTTTACCTGAACCTTGTTTTGACTCTGTTGCATTAACAAATTCTTCCATTGACCAGTCTACAGGGACACCTCGAACCAGGCCCATGCGGGAGACATGATATGACGGAATGGATGCTACTAACTTGTGACGTGCCAAAGTGGGGTTCTCAACAATGTTATTTGCAGCAGTTGCTGTCTTAAATTCTACCGAGACACGGTTTCTACCTAACGATTTTATACCATCTTTTTTAATGTTCTCAATGTTGTTTTTGGCAAAAATGAGACCAACCTTAATAGGTTGCAGTGATATACCAGAATTGCTGGATTCAATATCACGGGAAACATGCACAAGAAAAGGGCCCTTGTCTTCCGATCCATATTTGCGCGTTTCATTGTCGAAATCTGGGTGTTTATAGATAAGGGCAATGGATGGACTGTCAGTACCCTGCATCACTTTCTTTATCTCAGGTTCTAAAACCTTGTCAGTTGGAGACATTTCCAAGGACTTGAAGCCTCGTTTCCTATTTAATTCCACGGGATCATCGTCTATGTAACATTCGTTGTCCTTGGAAATGTCACCACCTTGATCCGGCGGCTTCTCCTTCTCAGTACTTTCCATTTTTTACCACTTGGCCCGACGGCCAAATGGATAACAATTTAAAAATACTATTTAAGTTACTATGTATCTAAACCTTGTTAATAAACCGCCACCGTTCTACAAAAATAAGGGATTTTAATATTTTGAGGGAATATAACCTAGAAATTGAACAGACTCACTCAACGCACTTCTGTCAACTCGTAAACAGCATTCTTTTCCTCTTTTCTCATCTCACCATCCCGCCTTTTTCTCCTATAGCTGTCAACCAACATGTTTATTTTTTCTAGATAAAAACATGCCTCATCAAATGTTGCCAGTTAAAAATTGAGACTATTCAAGGTACACACTTACCGGTTTAAGTAGAGAATCGCGTTCTTCGCGACAAGTGCTGTTATATTTCAGACCATGTCAGATAGCGTACCTCTCCAGATATTATATGCGATAATTATCGTCTGCTTAGTTGTCTATGCAGCAGAACCCTACTTTGAAAATCGAAGTTCGAAGTTACGTTAGCTCCATCCTTTTCTCTGGATTTAGTCTCGAATAACGAGTGACAGAGAAGGAGCTAATGTAACTTCGAACTTCGATTTTCAAAGTAGGGCCTCACGCTCCGACTCCGAGTGGCACCCGAGACCCGGCATGCTGCTCTTCGAGATTCTAGGCGGTAAAAACTAAATCGTCTTTGACCTTATCGTATTGTTAACGATTTGATAGCTCTTATTTACTTGAATACCCAATGATTCGCACGTAGTGGTTTGCTGCGTCGTTTCTTATTCGCACTGCCAAGGAGTGGATTTGTATTTAAAAGGCAATAGTGAATAAGCATTTTCTGGGTAAGCGTGTACCACCAAAGTACCTTCGACCTCGTCATACCTCGTAGGTCATTTTACATCGGTGAGACAGGTCAAACGCAAACCCATTATTGTTAAAAAAAAAACACCTGTCACCTATCATTGTCAAGACGGTGAATATAGGAGGCAGGTCGTTGACGTACAAGTTCAACAGCTTTGTCAAGGTCAAACCCCGCTGCGTCACCCCGCACTCCAACCCGGACGGTCCCGACAAAGCACTAGACTATCTTACAGCTCTTAGGTGTTTCGGGTTTGTACTGGCCTCTGTCGCTCACATAAGCTCTTACTGAGAGTGAGAGAGAAGTACAAAGTCGAAGCACTTAAGTGGTCACCGCTATTGACCAAACTGTTGTGGGTCATACACAGATTTAGGTTCCCGTCTTTCCTGTGGACATACCCGAAGTTAACGTGTTTAAGGCCTAATTTTCTGACTGAACCCACATCCGCATAAACGGCGTCACGTCTACTTAAGTCTTATCAAATAAAAACATAACCTATATGCACACAAGCCCTTAACTATTGACCACAGGAGAGACAAATTATGTTTTTGTGATTGTGTATGACCCTTGTACCAGTTTTTAAATATGGTGGTGAACTTACAATCTTTCAGTTTTTAAGTTTTTGTCGATGTGGCTGGGATCTCATAAACCTTTCGAACGACTTAACTCGAATACAAAATGAGTCGAACTTGTGACGACCGTAAGTCGTGGCGTCGTCAGTGGCACGACTTTCAGGCTGCGTTTCCAACAGAGATGTGCGAGGATGCGTCGAAAGGGATGTGTTTGTCATGAACCAATAGAAACACTTAATTTACCCGCTCATTCCCGAAATACCAGTATATTAAAATACCTGATTCTCAATATATCGAAATCCCAAAACTAAACATACAAATTAGGGTATTATTTACTATCTTTACCCAATATTTCGAATCTGGTTTTTTGAGAACCTGGTAAAAAGAGTAATTTAATTTTGGTATTTTGAGATACTGGTATTTTGGGAATGAGCGCATTTACCTATCCTCGCTTAGCTTAGCTCTGGTGGAAACAGCTCAGCGGAGCGAGGTTTTCGTACATACAAAACAAAAGAAGGGAGTGTGCCGGAATGTGCTGCGAGGGATGTTGCTCGGTGGAATCTGGGTCCGCTCCCGCCTCACCGCACCCCGCCCGCTTATTTAAAAAGAGCCCGCCACACATCCTCGCTACGCATCCTCGCAACGCTCAGCTACCTCGCAGATCTTTGATGGAAACACAGCCTCAGTTGACGGCCAGAGCCCTCGGTCGCGTCCAAAAGGTTAAAGCGAAGCAGGGATGTGGTTTTTAAGCATTTCATCAAGGTGGTAAATAAAATCCAGTTGTGAACACAATGTATGAATTTAATTTGAACGTAGGCACTACCTTAGCTAAGAAGGCACCTTTTCGCTGTTCTAATGTAACTACAATATTGTAAATAATTCTTTTAGCGTCTATTACATTACCAAAGCAAACTCTATGTACATTATTTAATTTTATGCGTTGCAAATGGGATTCACAGCAGCAAACAGTGCCGTTTATTATATCCATGTTTTAAATATTACTAATGAAATATATAATTTGGACATTAATGATTAATTTTTAAAATTACATTTGTTCGTTTAGTATTCGATGTCAGTTAGTACGAATTGAGCGGCGCTCCCGTACGAAAGGATTCTGTTCTTGATATCCTTGAGCTTGGAGATGTAATGCTTGTGGATTTTAGTGTTCGTTCTCTTGTAGCGAAGAGCCGTTATCATCTTATCTACAGTGTAATGCAGCCACAGAATGTTCGTGTAGGGCTCGAAATTCTTCCAGTCATTGCTGTGGACAAATGCAAAGGTTAGAACATGAAATTCACGTCTATTTAATGGTTCTACACGATGGCCAATCATGGCCATGGGATAGAGTAATGCGAAAGAACGAGATACAAGTATATGATGCTCGCTATAAGGTGCAGTGGGGCCATAACAGTATCCATTATTTGTTGACTACTTTTACGGAGTGTTGCCAGATATGTATACAATTTAATAGTGATGAGGACCTTTCCATGATACGTCATAGAATAATTAGAGGTTGCACAAATTTACCATGTAGGCGATAAATGTCAGATTGTCAATGTTTATAACTTATCCAAATTAACAAACATAGCTTTCCTATGAACAAATCTAAAACTCTAATGATATCAATCATCATCACTATATTTGCAGTCAGTTGCATAATATACTGATCCGCCCCTTATTTCACCATCCTGACAATGACACGTGACAGGTGACGTTTCAGTATAAACGGCACAGCTTATACGAATCCCACTGATTTGAAAACTTGTAAACTTTGCGATGTATAGCGAGTTGTCACTTGTCAATGTCAAGATGGTGAAATAGGGGGTTGATCTGATCACACCTTAAGGGCTGTATTAATAAACTAATCTCAACTCTAATGCTCGTCTCGAGATGCGTCAAAAATGACAGTGTTCTATGGTTTGACGTTTACTTTGACGTATCTTGTGACGGGCATATACGGGCCTAAAACGACTTTTACTCAGAGTTAGTTGCAGGCTGCAACTAGTAGTAAATACTGACCCCAGCTTGTCGCGCATGAGCCGGTAGACCTCGAACTGGTAGTCGCCGACGGCGTCGAAGAGCGAGTCGTCCCGCGCCAGGTCGGCGAACAGCGCGGCGGAGGCGGGCGGCGCGAGCGGCAGCGACACGCGCGACAGGCTGTAGTCGATCACCGTCGCCGCCACGCCGCAGCGAGCCACGCGGTGCCCGCGCCCGCGGATCACGAACGTCGCCCACTGCCGGACAAAAACACGTCTCAAATATCGTGGCGCTCTAGCGACATCTAGCGGCATCTTGTAATAACCAACTCGTCATATAGCCCAAATAAATCTGACTGTGCGCTACGTCGCGCTAACAAAGCTTCCTCAGTCGGTTGAGTTATATAACCACTTGCAACTTCATCCCAATACAACAACCGTCTGAGGAGAGATCTATCTATCGTCCTCTCCTACATTGGTGACGAATTTAACCACTATTCATAAACATTACGCAGTATTCTAAGTAATGGCAACGAATGTAAACACGACGCGATACGAAAAAAAGTACAGCTGCTCCTCTTGGAAGTGTCGTTCAGCCTAAAAGCGGCCTATATTATTTTTATTCTAGTCATTGCTGAATTTAACGTCCTGGTTTTTGAAAAATATGTTCAGATTGGCGTACTACTTTTGCACGCTTAAGTACCTACAGCTTAGTGTGCGGCTTGTCAATTTTATAGTATAAGAGCAAATAGTAAACCACATTTAACGCTAATAAGAATTAAGGTCTAGCGGGGCAATTACGTCAAGTCGGTATATCTCCCGTTTTAACGTTCATATTCATATCGAAAAGTTACATCTACTGACAAGTAGACATATGTTTTTTCTACTTCACCCACTCAACTCGCTCTTCGATACGAAATTTAGAACCGAAGTTAAAACCACCTGACTTAATTGCCCTACTGACGTAATAGCCCCGCTTGACCTTACTGTCTTACTGAAACGGTGAATTTTTGAGAGTGAGAAATTTAAATTTAGTTTAACAACATAGGCTTCAACGAAGTCACGGACATAATGTCTTATTCGCGTACCTATAGACTTAATGATCTAAGCGCCATCTCCCGCTCCCTTGTTAAGGGCCCAGTAGTGTAGTCGATACTCGCAAGAGGGCGCTCACGACCGTCAAGTCGCCGAATAACACGGGGATCATATCGATGTCAAGGTTGCGTGGCTCAATTGTCTAGTTGATTTATTAAGAGTCGACGGTTAAGGAGATTCCGGTTCTGGCATTGTTTCCTCATTTATTAACGAAATATTACTAGCTGTTCCCATGCCCACTACGTCAGGCAATTTTTTTTGGGTTAATTTATAGCCTATGACACTCACAAATAACGTAGCTTTCTATTCGTAAAAGAATTTTCAAAATCGGTTCAGTAGATTCAGAGATTACCCCCTTCATTGTAGGGCCTACAACGTCACAAACTTTACCAATAATATTAGTATAGATTTTTCATTGTTTAAAATGATAGGATAGGTACAATTATTCATATTATCCAAGCTACTTTTAAAAATCGGGTGAAATGTCTATGATGTACGATAAATACATTACTTTTGTTAAGTCCCCAAGAGTAGACTTTAACCAAAGTGTTGTCGTCGCATGTGACATCCATGGACTTGTTTCTCTAAGAAATCTATACTGATGAAGCCAAAAACTTGACATTGTCGAAATACTCCTGCCCCTATTAAACCATCCTGACAATGACAGGTGACAGGTGACAATTCGGTATACATTGCGAGATACCAAGTTTTCACATGACTGATCATATAAACTCTCCATGTACACTGAAATGACACCTGTCCCCTGTCATTGTCAGGGCGGAGAAATAGGGGGCTGGTTTTAACACAAAGAGTAAAAGCCAATAATGAAGATTATTTTTATCATAGTCACAACGTAATAAATTAACTAGTTAATCTGTCGTTTGTCGTGTACCCATGATCGTTAAGTATTAAAATGAGGTTAAACGTCTGTGATCTAATACAATTCAATCCATTAAATCCATTATGAATGTAAAGTTAATCAATTGTCTAGGTCAATACCAAAGCGAGGTTGAATATCTATGAAGTACGGCACAATAGTAGTGAAATTATTGGAAACTTTTTTTCACATCCACTAGGTCACAAATGTCACAATAGCGTTGTTCGTTTTCTCTTTGTAAATTGTGACACTGGCATTTTATTTTCTCCCTTGCGCGCGGAAAGTTCATTGGGTACTTATCACTTAATAAGTATGGCTATGAGGTGTGCCTTATTGGAAGTGACTTTGGTTACGCAGCAAGCAATCCCGGGTGTGATCAAATACAGGTAAACATTTGAGTAACGAGCATGAAAGTTTTATATATTTTTTATCTATACAATAATGTATATCATTATGTAGTATGCTGTACATTCAGTCTCATAAGTAGCTGAACACTTGTGTACCCTGTCGCTGTAACGCCTTTAACAGATTATTACAGCAGTTCAAACATGACGTTAAAGTAACAAAGCACGAAAGTGTGCAGCTACTTATAAGGCCGACTGTACCCGTCAGCTTAGTTTACAACTTGGGTCTGACTTCCTTCCTACTAAACGTTATAACAAAACAAACAAACAAACAAACAACAAATCCAACCAAATCCTACTAATATATAAAGGAGCCGGCCGGAGCCTTGTTAATTTAGTACTAAATATTTATTTGTTTATAAGTGCATATTTCCTCTTACCTTCTGCTCCGTAGGAGCTATGAGCACGTTGCCCCAGTGCAAGTCTCGGTGTTCAAACTGGAAGGCTTCTTCGCCGACGGCTAGACCGAATGCCACCTGAAAACGATATACCATACCGTTAACACCTCGCTAAGTTACCAGTTGAAAAACGGTAAAAGTACGCGAGTGAATAAGACATGTGTAATTTATAAATGGAATTATTTTTATACAATGTGACACTTTTACGTAGATGTTGGTGCCTCTCATTCACTCGTGAACGATACAATGACATATAAATACACAAGATTTTAATTTGAAGCTAGCTTAGACTGTAGTTATTTAATAAACTATTGTGAAAGTATTTAATAACCAAAGAGCAACGAAACGATAATTATTAAAGGCCTTAGGAAAATACGTTTCTATAAAGACTTTACAATATTGATATTACTCTTAATCCCGCGGAAAACCATTACTATTTAGATGCAGGCTTCTCCAAAATTAAATTTTTTGCAATAAATAAATTAGCACTTCGGTTTTGCGAACTAAGTGGCAGTAGGCTTGGGCATATTGCTCATAAACCCATGGCCGCTGGGGCGGAAAGGTTTTCGACCACGTACCGGACAGTGCAACGTTCGCAGGCCTCCCACAAGGTGGCCGACGATCAGATAACGGTAGCGGGAAACCGCTTGGCGCTAGCACAGGACCGACCATGGCCATCTTGAAAGCCTTATGTCCAACGGTGGACGGGTTTCTGATATGATGATGATGATACATAATTAATCATAGTCTAAACTAGCTTTATAAACATATACAGTACACAACACAAAAACAAAATGCAAAACAAATATTAGTAAAGAAAAATCCACACGTGACATTGAAAGCAGAAATGGCCACCGCGAAGGATAAGTGAAAATCTAGTCAAGATATTGGAACTTGTTCTAGAAATTCACCTATCTTACGCAGAAGCCTGGCATGCCCAAAACGCTGAAAAAAAACAACAAAAACAGAATGAAATAAGTTTTCTTTAGCATCTTCAAGAGTCGTTTATAGATTGAATCATAAAATTTTGACTAATTTTTAACCTCCATTTATGATTTTATGCTACTCTTCTTGACTTAACACCACCTTTTTTTGTTGCAAAATATCTTCAAAATGACGCAATATGCGAATAATTCATCATTCACAAGCTCCAAAAATGTTTGAAACACTTATTTTCGAAATACACATTGTTACGCGTTTATGAAGCTGGTAACAAGACTTATAGGGGGGGGAGGGGTTCATGACCCCTATGAACTCCCCCCGGGATCACAAAGACGTATACCAGCGCTAGGCCCGGGTTATTTAACTGTAGCATTACACGCTCGTGACTAAAACATTTGATCTTTGGCATTCGGAATAACTATCTACACGGATCAGCGGAAGAGGTCGATGTACTTTTATTTTTATACTTGTTTGAGTGATGAAACACGCACGTAAACAATAATTGTTCCAACCAAAATTGAAGAAATATTAACGTCATTAAGAATAAATGAATAACAAAATGGCTCACACGTTAAATAACGAGTACACCGTTGTATTAATTAACAACCCAGCGGTATTTAGTTGTTAAGTTGTTGCGAAATTTATAAACACGAAGACAATGTTTCATGCTTGTTATGTTTAATTTTAATGATTCATTCATGTCCATTATCAAATCGATTGCTTTAGACTTTCTCACGGTACTTGCTAAAGCGTCCAACTTACAAAAATATGCTCTGCCTACAATGTCAGTCAATAGAACTTGCAAAAGATGTAAACAAAACCAAATGAACCAATTCACCATGATTACTCGATAATCACGTACTTTTAAAGATCATGTGCTGTCTTTGCAATGATTTATATTATACGTTATTTTTAATAAAAACACGCTTGGTGAATATTTGAGGTTATGTGTCAAACAGTACTTATTTGTTGACATAGTTCACAACTTCTATTGACGGCGACCATCGGTTGAGATGTATTAAATAATCCAATGAGTTAGTATTTATCTTGCTATTGTATATTGGCTTTTGCTTTTATAGTTAGAGCACGTATCTGAATGAGTCGCTCTCCCTGCAGAAAACTACGTTTATTTTTGAAGTCAGGTCCATACAGGTCCATAGAGTGGTTGAAAGAATTAGAAAAACTCTTGAGGAAAAGGAGTTCTGTTCCTCAGCATTTTTAGACATTCAGCAAGCTTTCGACAAAGTACGGCACAAAGGTCTTCTCTGCAAAATACGCGAATCCTTACCTCACAGCTACTTCTCTTTGCTTAAGTCATACCTATCCGAACGCCTTTTTCAAGTCAAAGAAGCAGGTGCTACTTCTAAGCTGTATGAAATAAAAGCTGGAGTTCCGCAGGGCTCAGTCTTGGGGCCTGTTCTATATACAGTGTATACAGCTGACCTACCGCAGGTGGATGGTGTCACAACTGCCACATTCGCAGATGACACCGCGATACTAGCAAGTAGTAAATGTTCCACCGCAGCAACATTAACCCTACAAAAAGGGCTTGATGAAATAACTAACTGGCTTCATAAGTGGAGAATAAAAGCAAGCTCGTCCAAATCTGTACAAGTCACATTCACACTTAGGAAAGGAAACTGTCCTCCAGTCCAGCTAGAAAAGGTCACACTTCCACATCAGGACAAAGTGCGATATCTTGGTCTCCATCTTGATCGACGACTTACTTGGAAGCACCACATCAAAACAAAAAGAGAAGAACTGAACATCCGGTACAAACACCTGCTTTGGATACTGGGACGAAACAGCAAGTTGTCTATAGATAACAAACTCCTAATCTACAAGACAATTCTAAAACCAGCATGGATGCATGGTATTCAACTGTGGGGAAGTGCATGCAGTTCTAATATCTCCATTCTACAAAGAATGCAAAACATAACACTTCGAACAATATCTAACGCCCCACTCTTCACAACAAATGCAGAAATCCACGAATATCTCAAAATGAACACAATCAAAGAGGAGATATTAAACACGACGAGACGGTACTACCAGAGGCTACAAGCTCATCCCAATGAACTTGCTGCACAGCTTACCACCAAGACCTATGAGAAACGTCTAAAACGAAGGGACATCTTCACATAAAACCGAAAAATATATTAATGAGTAGTTGTTCTCACTGGAGGACACACTCTGCTGGACATGACTCGCAAAATACATCTGCTTATAGTAGAAAATACTGATTGCAGATATTCAAGAGAAAAAAAAAAAAAAAAAAAAAATTTAAGTAGGCTTTTGCCCACGACTCCGTCCGCGTAGTAGGTTACATTTACAATATTAGTAACTTACACGAGCTCTACATTTGTAATGTTTGTAATTAATTGCATAAAAACGAATGAGCTCATTTTCATTTTACATAACAATAAATGCATAATTCTCTATAATAAACCAACGATATAATAATTATTATGCATAACAACGAAATGCATAATACTTCAATCATATTGTTCTCAGGTTAAGACATAGACACCTAGACATTTTTACTATTAATGTGGTCACAGTTCAAGCATAACCTAACCTAGTATGAAGTGATTTTTAATAATTTGATCGCAAGCCTGAAAAATTAGAGTTAAAAGAAATTATGCAAAATTTTCTTAGACTTACTTAAGTGCGCCCATGTAGATATAAGACTATTTATTTCAAGGCTAGTGTTATAATATTATTGCCTGCGATATCGTAATCGTACCAACTCGTACGATAATCAGAACAAGGAACAACAAAAAAAAAACGTTACACAAAGAAGTCTCACGCACTGCTATCGTTAAACCGACTTGAACTTTAACCGCGATAAACTAGTGAGATTATTAAAATTCAAATAACCCTTAACACGAAAAGATAACAACTGCCTAAATATATAAATAGTGAAATAGCCTTTTATTTTGATACATCACACACTCGTCAAATTTAAAAAGTAGTAACGCTTCAGAGTCTCGACTCAAAGAAGAACCTAATGACACCTCTTACGTCAAATCGCCATAAGGATTCATCCGGACACTAGAAAAACATAATAAGTTCTCGGGTAATCTGGCAAAAAAAGTACTCGTTGCTACGAGAGAGACAACTAAGCGAGACCGTGAACCAAGAAGGTAGATGGCGTACTAAAGGTTGATTTTTTATCGTTACCGCAGCCTACAGCCCATTGGTGGTCGTCGCAACGACTTTAATGGCGGCTTCACTTAGTAGTTGCCAAGTACTTATCTCACATCTCTTACTTTTGGTATCAAATGAATGAGATGCAATGATAATATTTAACAAAGTAACAGTTTAGTGATTGTATAAACGGTATTTCCGGATGATACTTTAATTTATAGATCGTAATATCTTGGCCAGCACAACAATAGCCGTCTTATTCTATATTCTACCTTCATACGCTAGAGCAAGATGCCTAAATAATTGCAATCTATTGCCCGTTTGGAAGCCGCTTAACGAATACAATTGTAACCGTGTAATGTAAATTTATATAAAAGATTTATTTGTGTCTTTTTATGAAACTAAAAATTTGACTAGTTTTTTCGTCAACTAAAGAAAACGCTATTCAAGATTAAATCCGCCATTTCTTTCTCCATATATAAATGATGGTAGATATTCAACAAGAGTATGAACCGATGTAGCTGCACTTTCTGGTTATTGTTGTATACAGTTATGAAGGAAGCGTTTTTCACCGCGGCGCGTTTCCCGGAGTAAGCAACGATAATAATAAGCAAATCGTACGCAATTCACACATTCGTAAAGAATGTGTGGATTCAAAAGTCCACGAATGACACGAGACGGGCGAAGGTTTTAAATTTATATGCTATAAGTTTTTACAACAAAAACTAGGTAAAAACTATTCAAGTTATAATATAAACGTATACCGACCGTCTAAAATTAAACCAAAAAAATAAACTAAACCTAAAATTCAAATCCTGTTGAAACTATGGACAATAGACACAAACAAATGGAAAATAAATAATACAACGCGTCTATTAAAACATCTACATGCAATCGAGAAATAGAAAATCACGGGCTAAAAGTATTTTTACTACATAAAAAACAGTTAGAAACGTTACATTCGCATTTTAAAACGGATAAAAATAAATTGGCAATTACGCATTTTATCAAAATTCCAACATTTAAGACGCCTCCGATTTAAGTTCACATTCAAAAACAAAAAAAACACTTAATTTAAAAAAATAATTAAAAATTCAAACGATAGAAACGTCCATTTCACGTTCAAGCACGAAATACTAGTCACTATATAAAAATAACGAATAATACATTCAAACATTAGAAACGCATTAAATAAATCGAACACAGATAAAAAAACAAAAAAACACTGGCAATTACGAATTACACAGAATAAAAAACAAATTCTAAATTCAAAACGTACCTGCCAGAACAAGGCATGTGCCTGCTCCGCGCTGTTGAACTGGTAGCTCTCGAGATCCTGCCCCGCGTTAGCGAGCTCCAACACAATGTACTGTTGGTCGCTCGGCAAAATAGCCGGGTTGTCGTTCTCAGACCCCTTGCATTCGTCATACAGTTCCCACAAATCAAGAAGGCGAGACGTATAGCTGCCGTAGACACACCTTACTGCCAGTACCTAGGGAACAAAATCGAATATCAAGCGGCGGTTTTATAGAGCTTTATGGGGTTGGAGCGGGGGTCATTTACACAAAAGAATTCAACGGTCGATGGGCATGCGGTCCGCCTCTAAATGCGTATCTAAACTATTCGTTGTGGTTACGGCAAGGAATCGTGATTTAGACATAGATACCGAAGGGCTAGAGTCTTCACAATGTAAGCAGCCAAGTGTTAAATTACTTCGTCGATTACTGTGTCTTAGCTTTCTCGTTACTCTTTTGTGTTGAGTCATCGGATGAGAGTATTGCTTAAGAGTTGAATGTGCTGCGTCATTGTTACAAGAGCGGGATTCGTCTGGCTGCGTCGGATAATTAACTGCATTCATCTCTTTCTGAGAATAGAACTGGTTCACAAATTGGTATGCCGTCCCACCCCCTGTCACGTCACATGAAAGGACTGGTGGATATTAAAAATGTCCGCCCGACTTGTTGCTACGTTGTTGGATTCACTTGCATGTCCGCCCGAGAAAACCTGTTAGTTACAAGTGTTTCAACTCTCAACGAATAAATATCTATGGACATGGAGATTAAGAGTTCATTTAGTGAGGATTTTCGTCTGTTTTCGTATGGTCGCATTTGTACTTTTTCGATTTATGAGAGGAATAAGTCTCAAAAGTATATTTGGTTAGTATAATCTAGCTAGACTAGCAATTAGTGAGGACTTTATTGGTACATATACATTTTTAGATGTTTTAGTAAAATTGAGCACCTACTACTTATTTTTTGCCATGTCTCTACCTTCAATGCAAATAATCTTTTCCCCATTTTTAATACATTAATTAAGATCAAACAGGCATAAGGGCGAATGTTTTGATCAAGTTAACTGAACTAATGGTTAAAATTCAAAAATCGAATGGAAAATATGACGTGTGGGTCAAATTTAACAAATGTTGATTTTTTAAGAATTATAATATAACCCAGTGACTCACGCATCAAGACAAATCGCTGCTTTTATACAATACTGCTACAACTCAAAAAATTATGACG
Organism: Acleris laterana; assembly: GCA_963966035.1. Lineage (NCBI taxonomy): Eukaryota > Metazoa > Arthropoda > Insecta > Lepidoptera > Tortricidae > Acleris > Acleris laterana. Next base: position 2,265,224 of record OZ014449.1, read on the forward strand.
TTGTAAAGAAAACTTTAAATAGAAAGTGTTCTGAATTTAAATTGCAACAGCGACTCATTTTGAGATGCCGCACTCTTTCATAAAGGCAACGAAATGTAATGAATGACGTACATTTACTACAATTGGATAAGCCTTTGACTAGTTACGAGCAGACATAGGAAGGGGCATACGAACACAACCCCTTTGGGCTTCTACCTTTGTTTAAAAAACAACATTACTCGTTTCAAAACTTGAATTTTCATCTAAGCCCCGCTTATATTCCAAACAAAGTCGACACTGAATGGACTCAATAGAACTTGCCTTACTGTACACATCCCACACGTGTTTCGCTATTACATAGATACACAACTCTACGAACTTGGCAATAGACCTAGTGTTGACACAGTGAAAGCTAGCTCAATAGCATAAAGGAAAGTCTCGCTTGTATGACTACACATATCTTGGGAACATTGCCATGATTGAGTTGCGGTGTCGACCACTTTAACATGGATTATTGTGAACGTCATACGTAGATTACACTGGCGACTTTCACTCGTTATACCCTGTTTATGATTTATACCCTTTTCTATTACGAGTTAAGTCGACTTTCCTTTGTCAATAGGACCCCACAATTTAGCTACAACAAATATATTGTAGGTATGTATCTATGATGTCATCTCGTCGTGTATCATGCAAAGCCCGGGCGACTCACTAGTACACTAAATAAAGGAAGAGCGTTCCACACCATGTTGGAATATACCAACGACCTCATTATCACGAGGAATTGCCATGTGCTTCTAGCTATGTATGTAAATTAGCTCGATTCTAGGAAACTAGATAATTACTGCTACTTATGGCAGATGCAATGAAACCGGTTTAAACCAGTTTCTTGAGACTGAGAACTAACATTTCAATAACCGCCTTCACAGAAGTAATAAATTATATTACCGACGTTTAGAATTACTTTATCGCTGTTCCCTAGGGAACTGTCCTACATACCTAAAGCATTATTTAAAGGGCCGGTTAGACGAGCAACATTTAAACGGCACAATTTGTGGCCAGAATCTATATGCTTCTTACTCGAACATACGGATTAAGGGTAAGACAGCAATTCAAATTATTCGTTCAGTAAATTGGCCACATGAGGGCTCTTTTACACGTCGGTAAATATGGAGTGAATCTACTACGACAAGAAGCGCCGCAAAAAACTCCAGAATATTACCGGCCACACATAGCCGCGAAAAGTTGATCGTGTAAAAGTACATAGTCAATTTAGTCGCTGTGATACTTCATAAATGGCAGTTCAAACGTGATATTAAATAGACAAGGTACTAAAGCGTACACATATTTATGAACTCGACTGTACCAGCACCTTAATCACCAATATTGAATTTAAGTCCCAAGCTGATAAATCTTAACTATCTCAATCTTACAAAAACAAAAAACTACTGTTTACCCGTCTGGGACCTTAGCAATGACAAACAAACAGACGTATCAAAAACAAACCATAGTATATTTATTTTTTCAACACCGACCTATCTAACTCTCGTAGTGTAAAATAACAATCCATTACTCTATATTGATTGGAAACAAGGGCAAACAAACACTTTCTCATTCTATGAGTCAGTATTATATTCATGGTAAATTATGATTGGCAAATAAAAATGTGTGTCTGTTTACACGACAATACCCGTCATCGTCATTGAGTAGCGCAAATAAAGGAAAACAATGACCTTTTGTATGTTTTGGACGAACAATTTTAATATGGATTTTCCCACACACACTGGTAGGAAAATCGAAGTTCCCTTGCGATTTGTTTACATTACTGTATGCGTCATATTTACGCTGAATCCGTAGGAATATGTTGGCAAGGCTTGTTTCGAAATAGATTTACATTCGAAGTATTGGAAGTAGTACCTCGAACACTAAATATGAGATACTTTTCGTTAAAGGGGTCTTAACACGGTAATACGAACAAAAAGGACAATATTTATGATTTATTACATTTGTTTCGTTTCGAGCAGAGTTGCATCGGCCACTGTAGTTTCTACTTTTTTTTGTGAAATCATCCATAAATAACATAATCTGGGATACCACGTCTCTTTAAAAACAGACATTACTTCGAATTTTGATTTTGTAGAGGACAAAAATCAAAAAAGTCCCCCGCCGCGTCTTTCTATCTGCATATTCGCAATAATTTCAAAAACTACTCGGATTTTCACCATCAGTTTTTTAATGTTTTTTTTTGTTCTATACATTCTGGTTTATGTACGGGTGTTACTTAGAGAAAATTCACTAAACTAAAACGAAGCGCGGGCGGGTCGCTAGTCAAAAATATAAGCATCTAACTAGAACTAAGATGATATACGGAAGGCAGTCGCTAGGAAACCTTATCAATACAACCATCTTTATCTTATCTGTGGAATTAGAAACACCGCAATGCTATTAAAGATTTATTATATTCAAATAAAGCTTCATTTGTCATAGTAGGCAGGGCAGGCGGATATGGCAAGACAACTTTGAACCCTTCTCAAAGATAGATGTTGTTAGCGTTGTCTCTTTCGCTGAGTTTGGTCACGCATAAAGAGAAAGATGATGCATCCGAAATTTCTAATTCATTCTTGCATAAAGACACTTAGAAATGATTTTCCAGAGGCTTTGTATGGATAGGCAGTAACGGAGGGAGCGTTAGTATTCACAATTATGTTTGTTTTTACGGCTTTGAGAAGGCAAACGAGAACGCAGACACAGGGCCACAGGGCCACTCGACTTTGAAGCCATCTTACGATGACAATCTCAAGACTACAAATTCGTTGCCAACTTTGAAGACTTAATGCCTCTATGCTAATCATTTCACCACCTTCAGCCAATCTCAATCAGCTTGTCTTATGAGAACGATGGAATCGTTACTCAAAGTGAACACAAAAGGAGATATATCCAGTTTAACAATAATTATTTCATATGATACCTCTAAAGAAGTCTCTCATGAGTCAAGGACATGGAGGATCTATTTAAGGTAGTTGACCGACCTCAACAGCCTCAAGAACATATTAAAGTCAATAGCATTCACATTTTTCGAGTTACTAATGTGAAAATGCATAAAATATGCAAATACTCCCAAGTAATAAAACCAATTTAATTCACTAACAAAGTGAATAAACATTGAAAATTTCAACAAACGATGCACTAGAATACAAACAAATTGGTTGAACTAACTATACACTGAAAGAAAAAACTTGGTTGCTTCCAAGACCCGATTTAGACAAGCGTACGAACAAGAATTCTATGCATTATCTCTTACGTTTTCTTTGTAAAAATAAAGACAAGACATGTTCTAGAGCACTCCTTCCCCGGGTTTAAACGCAACTTTATAAGATTGTGGTTATTGTGCATAAGCGTCTTGATTCCATACGAGCCTAACAAGACGTTAGATACTTCAACTAAAAACGTTAGTTGAATCAGTAATAACTTGATGTTATTACTTTTTACTAATGTATCAGATTTGGTTGATATAACTAATATCATAACTATTTTAATATTTTTTTGCCTACAATTTTCTTCTCGTAATCAAACTAATCACATGGCATTCAAAACTATTTAGTCATCCACGACAGTCTACTCTTCAAGGTCCGCAATATCTTGGCCGATTAGAATAAAAAAAACATCATCCTGAGACGGAAATGCATGTATAACCTGTCCGTAACAAGAATCGCATCCATATAGGATTAGCTAGTACCACGTACTGCCCTTAGTCATTAATGTCATTATCGCATACGGAAACACGAGACACGCTCATGTCCTGCTCAAGATAACTTGTCCAAGAAATATCACGTAAAATTAATCAGAAGTTATATTTAGTACGATTAAGCAGAGTAAGTAAGAGAATAGAATATATGATATATGCTATCTGCGTATGATAAAAAAATAAAAAAATTGTCATTTGAATTTGAATAAGGAAATGAAAAAAAAACTGGAGCTTAGGGCCCGTTCAGACGGACAGCATTTCAACTGCAACCCAGCTGCGAAGTGGCAGTTCCGGGGCTGTTCTGATGCAGTTGGACCAACTGCATCAGAACAGCCCCGGAACTGCCACTTTGCAGCTGGGTTGCAGTTGAAATGCTGTCCGTCTGAACGGGCCCTAAGGCCAACAGCCTTTTGACTTTCAAATAAATCACGGTGAAAAAGTAGATAACGCCTTTGAAACTGCAAAACCGCGTAAGTAACATTTTAAATGAGAGCAAAATGCACCTTTTTTGACATTAAGATTTATTTTGGGCTATAATAAATTTGTTTGTTACGCGGTTTAGCATCACCGACGTACTCTAACGAACGAAATGAAGACAGAAGGGGCTAAAATACTATAGCTTTTGACATGGTATCGTTTTGGCTCTTGTTTACTTGACAGTAATGGCGGCCTGGTTAAGAACCGTACAACATGTCTAAAGCAATATAGTCATATAGGGTAGACTTTTTCTTGACAGAGAAAGCAAGAAATCACACTGGCCACGTTGTTACTTTGGTTCTGCGGCTCATAACCTAACCATAAATTGCCTGTTCTCGACCTTGAGGAACTAAACTAACTTTTTCTTGTGACTCCGTCCGCGAGGACTACCCTGTTTTCCGAAATAAAAAGTACCAAGTCTAACTATATACACTCTGTACAAACTGTCAGTGTTTCACGTCAATCGGTTGGGACTTTGATCCGTGAAGACGACCAACTCACTTCCGCATTTATAATATTAGTTACGCATCAAGGCGTTCGAATATGGACGCCTCTAGTCAAGATATAAAACTACAATTGGTTCGTTTCGAATTGGAGTTACGGCGTTATAGTTACCGTGTCTTAAACACACATTGCAAAATGAGAACATGTAACCAGGTCAAGTTTCAGTTTTAAAGGAATTCTTTCAGCCCACTGGGGCGCCAAATAAAATACTGGCAGTGCTCATTCCATCGCAGAAATCATAAAGCAACTGAACAAAGATAGCAGTCTCTCGAGATAAGCGTCTGGCCCAGTTTGCTTATCAATTTGCAATATGCGTTATCTATAAATGAGGTGATTCATTTTGGAATTACTGACAATTTTTTTATTGGTGCAATGTCAAAGTACTATTTGTAATTTTATTTATCTAGAACAATCTATATCGGAAACCTTACATGGAAAGTGAATAATAAATGATCCATACTAACATTACACAATGTATAAATGCGATAGTAACTGTTTGTCTGTTTCACAAGAAAACAGCTGAACAAATCTAAATTAAATTTGGCAAGGAGATGCTTTTAATCTCAGACAGTTCCCGAGGGAACAGTGATAAACTGATAAAAGACTTCTAGGCGAACGAAATCGCTGGCAACAGCTAGATGGTAATAATAAAAATACTTGCAAAAATTTACCTAACATCAACTAAATTCTAGGCTTGTGCACGATATATTCTTGGAAAAAGTACTGATATACATAGAACACGACGGAGATAAATATTTGCCCTAATCGGGGAGGGGGGATCGAACCTGAGACACCTAGGTTAGTAAAAGTCGCTTCCTACTGCTGCCATCTCTACAAAAATAAGTGTGACAATGTCGATGAACTGTACAAAGTTGGACGGTGTTTTTTTTGTGTTTTTTTATTTTTCAATGACAATTGGCAGACGGCAGACGTTATTTAGACAACCTAGAGAGAAGGACAAATTGACCGGACACACGAGATACTCGCGCGACCTGTTATCGCTGTCGCCTTCACACTACTAAAATAGAACATGAGACTGACAGAGATAGCGTACACGCACGACCTTAGAATATGTTTTATTCTCAAAAAAAACCCATTAAAGCTTGTTTGTTTTTTTAATTTTAGCTAAGAATTATTGCCTAAATACAACCCTACGAAGAAAAACAAAAAAATCTGTTTACCCTTCACACCTTACCCTTACCCTTATCACTGTACAAAGTAAAGAGGCGGTAAACGCAACACATAAACTGCATTTTTTGAACGGCCGAATAGGCCGAAACTCATTCTCAATAAAAAAAAAATACGCTATAGTAAACATAACGACCAACATGCACGAGTAAACTCTGCGTCATTTCATTTCCCATCATCACGCGAATAAAAGCAATAACCTAACAAAGTGCATTGTCACGTGTCAGGAACTTTATTATACTAGACCAGGGGTCGGCAACCTTTTGAGTCGGCTTTTTTTAAAGAGCCACAATTTTTTTTCTTGCCAACAATAAATAGCCTCTATACTTTCATAAAGTTTGTTGATAAAAAATCTAATCTATTTATTCATAAGAAAAATATCTATTTATAACTAAAGAGCCGCAGCCTCACATCCAAAGAGCCGCATGTGGCTCGCGAGCCGCAGGTTGCCGACCCCTGTACTAGACTAACAATGATTGGCCAACTGACATGAAACATGCAAAATATTAAGCTAGTACAACCATATTTAAGCACGCAAAAGAATCTAAAAGCACGTTGGTTAATTGGCTAATTTGTTACATTGTTGCGTTCGTGTCCGACCACATTAGACACAACATTCCCCTAAAAATTAGAAAGGGTACACGTACCTGCTTGGGATATTAACTCTCGACATAAAAACGCAGGTAGATAAGTGTACAAAAAAGGGACGGCAGGTAAATGATTGTTGGACATAAATAGGATGGGAAGAGCACACGAGTTCCAAGAATTTACACACGACCAGGAAATATGTACATCTGCTTTATAAATTTTGGCCACGGTCCAGTTTGGAGTAAAATTTTCCTCTCCAATAAAAAGATACGACGCATTTATTGTGTGATTTTTGTAACCTTCGCGATCGATTTATAAGTTTAAAAGAGGACATTAGTAAAAATTACAACACGCGCTCGAATTAAGTCGAAATTGGATGTTACGCTTTCTCTCGATCAAGTCTTGAAAAACCAGGATAGAGAAGGAAGGGATAGGGCACCTAAAGTTTCGAATTTCGTTCTCGTAGTACCATCCTTTAACAGTTGAGTACCAAAAAGATAGGTGTCCTGTATGCAGCTGCATTGCGAAAACATCACACGCCTGAATGCAACGTACGATCAAATTATGACCGTAACAATAGTAAATACTACTCAATCAACAACATCCTTCGTCGGTTAGTGGTGTTATTTACAGTGCAAATATTGAGACGCTTACTCGATATCATAAAGGTTACTCTCTAGATAGACAGCTCAATAGTAGAATAGTAAAATAACTTACCTCATTAAAAACATCTGTAGCATTTTGTATATTGTGCAACTCTAATGCATCAATGTCCTTCCCTTCATCAAATTGTCGTTCCAAGTCTGCTATGGGAGTGCGTATAGCACTCAATTCCCTAAAAACACAATGGAAATCAGACCACAAATTACGGTATTATGGATGGCGGCGTTTCAAAGAGAAAACAATGGCCGCCGCTAATCTAACGGGTCATTTCCACTTCCCTTTCTCGTTTTTTTTGTTGCGCACCAACGTATTATGGTATTACGTGTAGCACATTTAGACCACAATAGCGAGTTACATCACAAATCGTGACTAATAATTTACGCTTACGTTGATTTATAAGAATTACGATATTTATGTTATGACTCATTAAATAAATCTTTGTGTACGAAAATATGGCGTTATTGAGACATGTCAATGTTTATTAAAAATGAATCATTATTTCTTCATAAATAAATTCTGTGAAGACATTCAAGGGTAATTTTTAATGTAGATTCTTTATTATATCAACATTCGTCTTTAACAAATAACCAAGCAGACTTCGCGTCACAATAAAACTATACCCAAAATACACACAATCATCTAGACATTAATAGCAATTTGGCCATTTTCTGAATGTCATGTCATGTCACTTTAATATAAAGTCATAGTTAAACTGCCTCTTGATATTCACATACGAGTTATAGGTAACTTGCGGTTACTTAAGCCATCGCGGCAATAAGTGTGAACTAAATTGAGTCACACACACAGGCGTGCGAGATTGAACGTCAATTGAGATTGTCAGTCGTACAATCAGCTGCAAAGAAAAGTCACTTGTCTGTTTTGCTGGGTAATTTCTATTGTGCGGGGGTCGGAGGGGGGTTACTTTCTTTTGCAGTTGACTACCTACATGGCTTTCATGAATGCAAACGCAAGGGTGAAGTTACTAATTCTAGAAGGTAGGGTGGGATAAATCACGTCACTCGGTCCGTATTTTCTATAGACTGACAGTTTAGTGTAACCAGCAAAATTGTGACATATTCCAGGTCATTTGAGACCTTTTTGTAAAATATGGCAAATAAACAAAAACTTTTGTATGTTTTCCTGACGGTGGATGAATGGTTTTTGATTTAGCCTCCTGAGGTTCCTTGTACTAATAGTAGTACATAATACGGTCATTGAAATAAAGATCTAGTGTCAAGGAAGTAAAGTGCAATTTCTTTTGTTTTTATGACTAATGATCAAATTAGAAAATTGACTTTATTCCATTACTTATAGATACATATTCCACTGTCAAATTTCGTTGTATGGTGGGCCTTAGGAGGTTAGAGCAAATGCTCAGCAAGCTTCAGTAAGGTGGAATAAGGTGACAGGAAACTAAAGAGCTAAATGTGTTCAAGTACTTACATAGCAATCACAATCTCCGATATTATCTCGTGGAAGTCCTTCTGGTTTTCGCCATTGACCTTTATGGTGCCCGCAACTGGCACTATCTTCATAACCCGCGCACGCCCATCTCTTGCTCGCCACAGGAAGACTTCTCCATACACTCCTTCGCCAATCTTGTGGCAATTCTTCAGGGCTCTAAAACAAAAGACGTTTGAAAAAAAAAAAGGTAAGAAAAAGTTATCTTTACTTTAAAACTTTTCCGTGAATGACTTGTGACAGATAACATACAGCTTAAACTAACAAACTCATAAACACTAAAAAAGGATTTTTCGAAAATCAACCCAACTGGACGAAATACCTAGTGGTAAACTTAATTCTACGAGTAGGTTAGGTATTTCGTAGCTGGCGTCCTCTTGCTTTATATTATAAGTATTGGTCCCAATTTATTTATATAGTCATGCTACGTATTGCCTAAGACGAAGAATACGAAGCAGTAAATTTTAATATATAATGCCGTAATGTGAAACGATGTTGTATTAGATAGGTAAAGCGTGTTCAAAGTAGGTAGGTAAAGTAGTTTAGAATCAAATGAGACCAATTTTGTCTCATTTCAAGCAAGTAAAAATAAAAACGTCACCACCTGAAACGTAAATTAGGACCCATTTACTTGTCAAACGAAAGCAAATTATATGAAATTAAATACAAAATGATAATTTCTATGGACAATTTCTGATTTTATCTTTACATGGACTATATTTAAATAGGCATTATTATCTACTCTTCGGGTGCAGTCAAAAAGCGTGGAGAGATGTGAAATGCGATAAAAATGCCGTGGTTGCTTAGTCAGCATAAAGCACTGTTATGGCAATGAGGCAATAGCAGTTTAAATCAGTTAATCAACAATAGTGTTTTGATTACATGAACGTAAAAAGGATAAAAAGCCTTAGTAATTTCTTATCAAGGGCTCGTCATTGTTTGTTAAGTTTTTTCACCTCAAGCCTTGACTACGCATCAGAGAAACGCCAACGAGGTACTCGTAAACAGTAAACACGTCGGTTAAAGCATTGTATCAATTGAATGCCGCATCCTAACCAATGTATGTAATTTGAACACGCTAGATGCGTCAGTGGCATGGGATGTGTTTAGGTTATATTATAAAAGTAACAAATCATAATCCAGTCTTTACCTACGCATTTCTGCTTTTCAAAAAATGGCGCATAGTTCTTTTTTGACATGTTTTTAAGGCATGGGGTGCTCGAAAAAAAGAAGTTCTTGACTTTGAGGGAAGAGGGACTTGGAGGAGCGAGCCGCCATCTTGAATTGAAGATATACGTAAAATAAAAATCTGTACTTAACCAAGTAGTAAAATAAACATTTTGCATCGTCGTTTCGACTGTGTGTGTGTGGGATGAATTAAAGATGGGTAAGGACCAAAAAGTTGAACCACAGTTAAGCGCAGTTAACCATACAAACAACGAAGACGAAAAAAGTTCCGTTGTACAACGAAATATATCCACACAATGTATGGCAAAATTTCGTACCACAACAGAAAAGTTTCATAGAAAATTTAATTGATTGAGTTAGCGTGGATAACTTTTTGGTCCTTACCCAGATCCCAAACTAAGTTTATTTTTAAATATTTCCTCAATTATTATTACTAGGACAGACATATTAAACATTCATAAAAAAAAACTATGGTACAACTTTTGTAAAGTACAGTCGTTCTTATGTCTCTTTGGATGGAGCTATAGGTTAATGTTTTTTTTTTTACATAATACTAGCTGTCCGCGCCCGGTGCCGGGTGTCATTTATTTTTTCATACAAACCTTATGAGAAATAGTTTACATCCTATTCTCAGACTCTCTGAATATACTCACAAAACTTTATAAGAATCAATCAAGACTTTTCAGAAGAGTTACTGTGACATGAGTTTTTAGATGTTTGTCTTTGAATAAATGAATAACTTGATAGATTTAGTACAGAGATAGCCCATAAATGTGTTCTGGATCAGAACACAATGTGCGATGAAGGAAGTTTTTTATGGAAATTTTAAACGTAGTTGCGAGCTTACCTATGTACCTAATCCTTACTAAATAAATGATACTATAAATGCAAAAGAGTTTATTTTTTATTTTTTTACGGTTCAACACCGTAACTCAAAGTTTGTAGCCCGGAAACAAAGGGTTCATATTACCGCAAAATATCTTTAGTTCCTGCGAAAATAGTGATAAACAACAACTAAGCAGATATAGTTGTGGCTAGTAAAATAACATATAAAAATAATACACCAAGCTTTTGGTTTCCTAAGTCCAATATTTGCCCTCGCAAATGATTTGTACACGTTATATTTAGACCCCGGTATCGGAGGTGCAAAATGGTAGCTGTCAATTTCGAGCCATTACTAGGGAAGGGTAAACATTGTTTTGAAATATTAACTTCATGTCGATAAACATAGTTATATGTCGATATTTTATTATATCATAATGATAGCGTTTATTCTATAAAGTAGGACTATATAATTACAAAACCAACATGTATTGAACATTTTTATTATTTACAAAAAAAAATCTATTGACAATGATTATCTATTGACGTAAATAATTTATTATCATAAGTGGCCAGTATTAATCTCTATTGAAAAGGTTTATCACAAGAGTGTTTATGCACTGCTCTGCAACTCGAAACATAAGAAAAGTAATAGCAACCATAGATTTATATTTTGTTGTACAGTCGAGTTCACAAATATGTGTACACTTTATATTTTTACGATCAATGATTATCATCAGGGGTCGGACAAAACGTGCGGATGACGTAAAAATGACGTACCTAATCTTGCACACAGGATGATGTTTGTATTTTAACATCCGTGTGACATGTAGTAACGAAGAAGTAGTAATGAACTAACAAAATAAATCCATAGTTTTAATAATACAGGTGGTAGGGTGATGTAGTGAATAAAATAAATTTCACGAAACTTGTTACCATAAGGTACGATTATTTAAAATTACATACATACATACATTATATCACGCCTGTTTCCCAGAGGGGTAGGCAGAAACCACTTCTTTCCACCTGCTACGATCCTGACAAATATCTTTCGCTTCTTCCACATTCATACATCGAGTCATGCATGCACGTCGGTTTCGGGTACTTAAGATTCGGCCCTTTTCCAGTATTTCTCCGATTTGACTCAAAAAAGTACGCCTAGGGCGGCCCCTTCCGACCCTTCCACTCACTTTTGCTCTGTATATCTCTTTCGTCAATCTTCATAAAATTAATTAGAACAAATCTGTGGGAACCTCAGATAATTAGATTTAATACTCAAAGATAAGTAGGTAGGTAATACAGTAGGTAAGATTAGTAAAATTAAAAATAAAGTTTGATATTATTTAATGAAATTATTACTATTTTTCTAACAAGTCTATAATAGTCGTTACAGACTTAAAGTATGCCTGAATGAATTTTTTTTTCCTCAGTCGATTGATCGGGGAAAAAAAATTTAGCCATCAATTTTGCGGTATCCATAACAATTGCAGTACTTGATTGCTCAGTTTGTGTAGAGATATCTTTGCCTTGTCCTGTAGTCTGCGTTCCTACGGATATTAAAATATCAGGTGTACTATCACTACTCCTGAGTTCACTTTGACCCTCCGGTAGCTTTATAAAATACTCTTGAGTACAGGGCATATCGATTTCATCGTCGGACGTGTATTCATATTCACACGCACGTAAGATCGATTGGCTTTCCATATCTACACATTTTCCTGCAATATAAAAAAAAACTTTGAATAGAATTTAAATACGCAAATTATAACTTACAAACGCAAATATCAGTCATATGTTAAATCCCAGGGATCTCCAAAATAATACCACTTGAATTTCACAATAGCACTATATTACACTTTAAAAGTTATACATATAGGTAACTGTGGTAGCTGCGGTGCACCGTGGAGCGTTTTTTGATGTGCATCTCTCACCACCAGCTCCGTATAGTACGCCACTGATAGTGCTGCTCGCGTGGCTCAATATTGGTCAGCCTCAATTTGACTCGCCGTCGACACGCTAAGAAGAAGAAGAGTCATACGTACTTTTAGATGTCATTGCAATGAAAATGAGATCAGGAATAAGATCTTTCTTCTTTCTTTCTTTGTTAAAATATTAATTTCGTGATGTACCAAACACGTAGCTGTATAGGGCCAAAACTACACAGACATTTGTTTTCTTCTTATGTCAAGCGTCATTTCTATTGTCTTTATGTTACGTTTATTTTAGGCCAGTCCATGTAAAAGTGAAATTGAGTAAATAAAGATTGCAAACTTTATACGCTATAAAAAATAAAAATTTAATGCATTTAACTATCTTATATAAAATCATTCTAAATCATTTTTTTTCCGATATTTTAATACACTCGCTATTCGGTGCGGAGATATTTCCTTAAAAGTACTTGCTTTCATAATTAATTATTAATATCTGTTCTAAATTCTGAGACGTCATTCTAGAACGTGTACTTGTAAAAATCCATTTCAAAATCGAAAACGACCTTTCGACCTCCACTGATGTGATTGGGGCGTATTTGAAAAATGGCCACAAGTCAATTTTTTCTATGTTTCCATCATTTCTATCGACACTAATTTCTTTTTTGTCATTTAAGTCGGCAAGTTTTTGCATTGTTTTTAGTTCCTTATTTTTCCTGAGAACTGTTTTTTGCTTTTGATATATATATTTCCCTTTTGCATGCAAACTAATTTTAGACAATTTTGCCGTGACTGTTTTTACGACTTGTAACGAGTCACTTAGTGTCAGTGTAGAGCTTTGTAACTGTTTAGTAGACTCCACCAAAATGCTGCAATGTTCATTTATAAAACACAAGTTGCTTTTTAGATGAGGTCTACTTACTGCTTTCTTCGCACGTCTTACTTTAGCGGCATTTTGATCATTTAAAGCATTCAACACGTTCGTGATCTCATCCAAGTATGTCGCGTAGTATTTGCAAGCCTCAAGCCAAGTGTTCCATCTAGTAATAATCGGCCGAGGAGGCTGTGGTATAGTAGGGTATAACTGGTTCAAAACTTTTAATCTTGATGGTGATTTTAAAAACACTGATTTAACGCTTGCGATTACATCATTGACATCGTCGTATAACCCTCGAACTGTCTCTGCGACTCGATTTAACCCATGAGCCAAACATGTCACGTGGATCATATTTCCAAATAAGTTTTTTAGCGTTCGACCTGCTTTCAACATATAGGGAGCCCCATCAGTCAAAAATAATAACACTCTGTCATGATAGACCTCGTTTTCAAAAAAATTGTTCAATGAATTGACAACTAAATCGTTTATGGTGACGTTGTTTGTACAGTCGAGAACTTTAGAAGCAATTATATGTGGTCTGCTTGCATTATGCTCTCTAAGAGCACCAACGAGGACATTAGCAATATTTTGTTGCAAACGGTCTTTTGTCTCATCTACTGTAACATAAATATAGGATTCCCCGATATCTTTTCGTATAGAAGAAAAGGCATTTTTGAACATTTTTGGCAAATAGCGAAGTCTTAGGTTTGATTCGGTTGGTATGGTAACTGTTTTTGCATATTCGCCATCAATGCATTTTTTTATAAAATTGCGGAAATTTTGATTTTGTAGTTGCACCCAGGGTATGTTTGCTGCTATCATAAAACTTGTAAGGTTCGCATTAAATTCACTTTGCCCTTTTTTTTCTACGTTTCCGACATGTTTGGTTGTCTCCAAATGTCTTTTAATATTGCTTACCTTCGTTGGTATATCTTTATTACAGCAAGAGCAGTATACGTGTTTGTCACGTACCTCCAAAAACGGAAAATTGCCACAGTATTCGAGTAAAGATGACATTTTACAGCGTTTTTTTATACATTAGTAAATATAGATTTTAGCTAAATATAATTGTGAATATACAATAGCTAAACAATAACGAAGTCAATTTATTGTTCATCTGATTGACAATGTCAGTCAAAAACGTACTTACTCATTTCAAGTGGCGATATCGTTTAATAAGGAGGTTGATAAATGATAAGTGATAATTGTTTATACATACATACATAAACTCACGCCTTCATTCTTCAGAGTGGGGTAGGCAGAGCTACAGAATTACCAAGCACCCTTAAATAAGTTGTTGATAATTCTGTAACCACGTTTTGCATAATCAGGTTAAGATGTTTACCGGTGTATTAGTGACAGGTTGCAAATCCATGATTGATTATGAAAATCAAAAACACTATTTGAAATCATCCTATAAGTGGTTTGACGTCATCCGCACGTTTTGTCCGACCCCTGATTATCATAGATCAAAAAAAAATAACTGTGTACAACCTAATGTATAGAAAAATCGTGTATCGATATCAACATCAAAAATATGATTACCCATCCCTAAGAACTTGACAGCTACCATTTTGCACCTCCGATACCGGGGTCTAGTTATATTAACCACAGAACTGTAATATGACCAGCTGGTAGCGCTGGTATACAAAGACAATTATAATGCCAACTTGTCTGACCCAGTTAGGTATGAACAATTTTTATTGTCATTGCAAGGTTAAATTGACTGAGTGGTATTGGAACCGTTTAGTGATGCTGTTTAAATAAAATCACACCACTCGAGTAGCAAACGGGTGTCCACACAATGTAGCATGTTTTGCTGTCAGATCGTTTTTGCAACTGTTGGTAAATAATTTCAAAATTTATTAAATGTATCATTATCAAGGATTTTTTAAGGTTGGTAGGTACATCATGAACTTTTAATGGCAATACTGCTTTAGGCTAACTTTATATGTAATGCTCATTCCCAAAATACCAGTATTTCAAAATACCAAACTACTCTTTTTACCAGGTTCTTTAAAAAACCAGATTCGAAATGTTGGGTAAATATAATAAATAATAATTTGTATGTTTAGTTTTTGGGATTCCGATATATTGAGAATCAGGTATTTTAAAATACTGGTTTTTCGGGAACAAGCGATATGTAAACAAAGTACCGGTGTCCGGGGAAACATTGCTCATCTGGCCCCTTAGGTAACATCAATTAATGATAATGAATTTACTAGATGAGCAGAACATAAAGGTACGAGGGGCTAATATCTGTATTTTCTCCAAACATTACCAGCTTGTTTTGAAATGTTAATACCCAATTAGCCAAATAGATTCAGGTCATTACACAGTCCAGTTTGAACCAAATACATAAATTAGTGACTGTTATGTCAGAGTAACAAATTCATTGTTTCGATATTCACAATGAGTGTTTTGAGACAAAAAAAAAACTAAGCAGAAAAGTGATTGGCTAGGATTTAAAAACTTGTGACCTGGTTATTATGTCATCAGCAGTATGAGGAAAACTATTGCAGAATGAAATGCAAATTGTTTTAGACCAAATAAGGCAAGATCCATCACACCTAGTGATTCATATAATATAAGTATTATTTAGAACTAGCGACCCGCCCTCGCTTCGCTTCGGTTTATATGAGTGTTCTGTAACACCCGTTCATAAAAAAATCATTTATTATACATGTAAACCTTCCTTTTGAATCACTCTATCTTTAAAAAAAAACCGCTTCAAAATCCGTTGCGTAGTTTTAAAGATCTAAGCATACATAGGGACAGACAGCGGAAAGCGACTTTGTTTTATACTATGTAGTGATGCAAGTAGAGAATTTAATGAATAAATTACAATTTTAATTTAATTTCAACCCATCAAATGTTATACCCATTTCATTAAACTGAATTTCACCTTATGGCGAGCATAATAGACACAGCTATAGCAGTTATATAGTTCTTTCCTTTCTCTGAACATAAAATGAATAGCATAGCTATGTCTTAGTAGTTTTTGTTATGATTAGGAAAAATGGTGTGACATTTAAGTAAATTTTTCCTCAGGTTAAGACTTCAACCTCAAAAACCAGGGACCCGACCACCCATTCCCAGATAAAAGCCTTTAAAAGACTTACCCCTCGAAGTACAACCTACTAAAAGAATAACCCCTTTTGAAGAAATATATGACTTAGTTGTTTGTTTAACTAGCCATCACATAAGGGAAACCTAAAGAGTAGCAGTAAATTGATATCCCTTTTATTGCATAACCGAATATTCATTTATTATAAGGGTAACCCTTAAAAATAGCACTTAAAGAGCCAATTGAACACCTTTTTTAAATTAAAGGTATATAGGTATCACTCAAAATATAGCGCTACAAAAGCAAAATCGAGCAAGAAATGGATTTAGTAACAGTAACCCTTCCAAATTGCATTTTAAAAAGCAAATCGAACAGCTTTCAAGTGATACGGCTTTTCTACATAAATTCTTATAACAACTCATTCGAAACCCCTTGAATGGGATCACGGGCCGGTCCCTGTCAAAAACATCTTACGGAGCAGTACAAATTTAGGTTAACAACAAGTATAATAGGAACCAAGATGGTAAATAGCAAGTGAAAAAATATAAAATAGAGTGAACTAAATTTAAAATTTGCATAAATGTGACTATGGGCTTCTAATAAATAATTATTAAACCTTGTTATCTTCACTGCACTATTGAACTCCAATGGTCAAGGCTTTGCATCATCTTCAAAGCATGCAATTGTATTATTATTTACTATGTATTAACAACTAGGTGTGTAAATAGTCAACACGACGATAATCCGTGAGCAAAGGTTATTTAAACTTGTAAAATAACCTCAAAAACATGTTTACTATTGCTCAATTTACAAACACATTGTTCAAAATACTTAATGTTCAATAGTTGGGTAAATGAAACAGTGAAAGTTTATAACTCAAACACATTTCGAATTTAGAAGCATGACAAAGAACACAACACTGGCTGTACCTAATAACAGTAATAACGGTGGTTAGAGCATGAGTGTGTAGTTGTACTCACGTATCTGGGTAGCATTCATCAAAGAGGAACGCCTCCGCTTGGTTGCAGCGCCGTAGAACGTAATCGCGTGCAGTAGTCAATCGGTCCTCATGAAGCTTTTCTACCACAGTGATTTCGTGTCCAGAGTCGGCGATCGACAGTTTCGAGAGCTCGACAATGGTATCATCACAATCGTCGCTGAGGAAATCTAAAAACATGAGGATTTGTTAAGGTCGCACGCATGACACACAAGGAAGTAGGTATGACGAACTTTCCCTATGCGTAATCGTATTACGTAGAAACCAGAACACGCCACTACACACCACTTGGTTTTTACTTATTTTTATTTGTGTTACTAACCTGAGTCTTGCAGGGAAAGATGCATGCACTTGGCTTTAGACACTTTTTGTCGAACAAAGGGGCAGAACCAAGCTTTAATCCCGTTAGGGATAATGAATAGCAGTCAAAGTAAATCGATTATGTACTAATCAAGGTTTGCACTTGTCAAACGTTTGTAAAACTACTCTTCAACTATAACTGAGGTTAATACACTACAAAACGTAGAAATTGCGCAATGTAAAATAAAAAAAACTTAAAATGTATGGACAGAGACCACTGTCTACCGCCCGCGACTAACGAAGCCGTTTTGTGAGGGGCGAGGGCTTGCTTGTGCGAGGGAGGGAATGATTGGTTGGTTGGGGAAAGGGAGCGGAAGCGGGACGGGTGACGCTGCCTTAAAATGTTACCTCATGTAAAAAGTCTGTTGGCTGAGTGTTTATATAAGTAGCTATATTTATATTTAGCTATATTTTTTTTATTTTTATTTTTTTTTAGCTGTATTCTGTATTTTATATTATGAAATAAATAAATCTAAATCTAAATCTATAACGCAGCGTTTTGAAGTTTTCATTCGAATTTGTACTATAATTTTGTTCCGCTTCGCGAGGTGGTTGCTTTCTTAAATGGAATGAACGAAATACACTCCGCAATTGTTACTTTACTTATATCTACACAATTACTTTAAAATGGTTAAAGAACATTATTATAAATTGAGTTACTTACCTTTAAGATCATCATATACTGTATTGTTGCATAAACTTATCCGAGAACTGTTTGAATCCTAAAACAAGAGGCAGAGATGTAACGAAGCGCTTCGAATTTGTTAATTTAAGCTTTTAATACCTATATGCGATTTGCAAGAGATACACCACAACCCACTTTCAAAATCCGTATTGTTGATCTGCAAGGTTTGACCACGAAAGTACTTCTTCGACTGCTGATTGACTCATTGTGTAGTAAACCTGTAATATTTTATAATTATTATACACAATACCGTTTGGTATAATTGATTTGTGAAGATTTAGTCTCAATAAAATACCAACCTGACATTACACTGAAACTTTGGATGGATGTGTCAAACAAATTTTGTATGCAACCTTCTTTGTTGTTACTGGCAGTTAGAAAATGTTCAAAGTTGAATAAAACCTTAACTTACCTTCTTGCATTTCCATAGTACTAATTACACTCTGCCTGTATTTCCGTCCTTTACGATCCATGGACTCTTCTTCTAGTAGGGATCTTTCAAAATTGTCATTCATCATAGTCATTCTTCTATAGATACTCAGAGATCTTTCCCATTTCTTACCAGGTTGCAGAACTATAGCTGGTTTATTTTCTACAGAACTTTCAGAGCTGTGCTGTAATGCTCTAAATTTCCTGGACTTTCTTGTAGTGACAAAGGACTCCCTTGGATCAGTTTCTAATTCTACTTCATCAGATGCTGAAGGATTGCTATCAATGTCCAAGTTGCATACTGTATTATCATTTTCTAAACTATTCCTTATTATACATGCATCTTCATCAGACACCAAGATTTCCTTTTGACTTAATTCATTATTTTTTAGGCTATTTTGAGTCAATTTAGAATTACTCAGTATAGTCTCATTACAGCTACCAGAACTGCTAAAATTATCTAAACTTAATTTGATTGAATTGCATTTATAATTAACTCTCCGTCTTGTATTTATAAAGCATCTGACCTCTTCATCTTCACAACTATTAGTTTCTATATTTTCAAATATAGAACTTAAATCAGATTGATTTTTTAAAGGTGAAACAGTTTCGCGACGTGATTCGGCATTTGAATCAACAGATTTATATATCGAATCCTGATCAGAATTGGAATAGTCATCTGAATCAAATTCAATCTTTTCAACTGTATCATTTTCACGTGAACCAAAAGATTCATGTTGAATTACCTCTTTATCTTGACTAATACTGCTTTCACTATCTTCATCCATGTCTTCGTCTCCAGACAGGTCCGAGGAATACGCCGGCATTTTTTCATAATATTCTCGAAAAACATCATCATTCAATTTTGTAATATTGATAACAGGCTCTCTACATATTGCACGAGATATTTCTGCAAACTTGTCACTGTTACAAGTATCATATAAAGATACAGCACCTTGTGAATCTAATGATTGACTACTATTACTTGTATCTATTAAATCTACTTTTTCCAATATTTTATTATATTCAACTGCACTAGCATTCATTTCATTATCAACATCAAACCCATAAAATGGTTCACTTAGCTTAGAACCTCCGAACACTAATTCATTGTTAAAAGATTCACTTAAATCATATTTATTTGGGGAATCTTTCAAATGCTTTTCCTTTAAACGAATTACCTCATTGTCTATTGCTTCATCACTATTAGATACATTGTTTTCATTGCTAGAAAATCCAAAGAAAAGTTGGCTAGGTTTAGAGCCACCTAAAGAGACCTTTAAATCAGATTCATTAATACTATTACTCAAAACAGAAACATGCTCAAGATCATTTATTTCTTCAGGTTCCTCACTAGTTACTATTTCAACAATGTTTTTAATATTAGGTTCAGGGCTTTTCTTGTCATCATTGCTAGTAGATTTTTCAATAGTACTAACATTAGACATGTTAACTTTATCTTCATTCATTGTGGTAGGTAAAATTTGACTGCATTTGCCTTTTGTCCCTCTTGTTTGTTTTAAATGAGTAACAGGGGACATAGCACTATTACTATCATTTTCTTCAGTAATTGTGATATAATTTGTTGTTTCTCCATAAGTCATTCTTGAAATTGGTGAGAATTTGTAAATTGATGTTGCTGTTCTAATATTCTTTAATGGGGTACTACTTAGAATTGACTTATCTATTACAGTGGACTGTAACTGTTTTGTTCTTTTCTTGCCATAGCTAAATGAAATAATTGGACTTGAGCTACTTGAATTCTTCATATTATTTAATAGAGATAGATTCTGAACTATATTATTGATAGACTCATCTTGGTTTTTTGAACTTTTAGGCACTTCTTTTTCTACTATTAATTTATATGCCCTAATGTCTGTAGCATTATTACTTTCATTTTCTTTGTCAGTCTCTAAAAAAAATAACAGCACATGAATTCCTCATCAATATCCCCATTTTATTATTTGTAGGTAAGTACATATTTTTTTCTGACTTACCATTACTTTCACTACTAGAGTAATTGTATTTCTTTACTTTCCTGTTTTTTTTTGATGAATATGTTTTAGATGCCCTGAAAAATAAGAGTATTTAGATCCAAAAGATATTGTTATGTGTGCTACGCGACACAGACTCTCTACACCCTAATTTATATTAATTAATTATCAATACAGAAAAAAATCCACATAAATCTGTCATACTTGATAGCCCAAGTTGGCCATACTAAGTTTGGATTCTGTTTTCATGTCACAAAACAATAAGATACCTATGTAAGATGTGTCTGGAACTTGACAGAAGTCTGTGGAGCTAACCCCATGTGCTTCTGTTTAGTCCATTAGAGAAAATCCACTTTTACCAAACAATTGTCTTTGTCTGTGATATCCATGGACTTATATCAGTTATATCTCTAATAAGTCCATGACAGTGCCTATAAATAACTCGACATTGGCGAAATACACTTTAACAGGAGTGGAAGCTGTTAATAAAAATTATAGTTAGACAATGTGGTCGATGTGTCTGTCAATTTACTAGAAAGACATCCACTTTTTCACCTTTACTCATAGGAAAACAGTGCAAAAGTGGACGGGATAAATTTAAAACAAATAAAATGCTATACTTTTCAGTTGTTTTAAGCATATAAGCTACTTTTACCTTTATAACTGGTTTACTACATAACTATAAGCATATCCTCATAAGGGCCACATCAAATTTTGTTAGTCCGAAAAATAATCTGGTATCAGTCAACAAAATCAAAAGTCACTTTGACAAATTTCCAACATGTAGGGTGTTAGGCCTTACGAGGATATAGATAAGACACAATATTCACAACTCAAGGTAACTAGAGGCAAATCTTGTTATTTTACTTGCTTCTGCCTGTGATTTTATCCATATAGATTTTGACTATTGGTATTCCCTCAGGAACTTTCTGGGATGAAAAGTTGCCTAAATTTGAAATTAAATCTAAATCAGAAGGAAATACAGAAACTTTCGCCTTTATAATATAAGTAGGATTGATTTAATTACGTACAATAATGTTAATGGTATAACAATGTACAGTCCGATAGTTGTTAGTGAGCAAAAGGGTTTATGCAAAAACAGTATTTTTTTTAGAATCTCTGTCACATTCTGACTTGATCCATGGTTTGTTAACAGCATGATTTTATTTTAATTGTACACGACATTCACACACAGAGATGGAAGAAACTTTATTTATCTTAATAGATCGTACTCACCTTCCAGACTGTATTTTATTAAACAAGTCGTCCTTTTTGATGTTTGGCTCGACATGCACGCTCGAAGATGTGTTAAGCAGCTTATCGAACAAATCATCCCCCCTGTTCACACGAATAGATTTGTCCGGTGTCAAGTATGTAGAGCGAGACATGGATTCACGAGGCGTTTTTTCCACATCTTTTACAATCCTTTTAACAAACTTTTTCTTGCGGACCTTATTAGGAATCGCGTTATACTGAGTAGAAGTACCCATACATGATAGTTCTCGCTTAGTCTGCTTCAAGTTCTCAATGTAAAACGCGTCGAAAGCAGAGCTTTTTTCATCAACTGTAAGTAACACATCCCTATGGTCGAGCCCACCCCCAGTGTCCTTCTTCGATCTGTAAGTACGTCTCATAGTGAAGTTTAGTTAAAAAATTAGAATTCATTCACATTTCACGGTTGTTAACATTGCAATAATTCCAAACAATTCGCGGTCCGCAGACGAAAATAATAACAAATGCCTTGTGTCAACTGACCTGACTGTCATTAAAATTCGAATATCTATTGACGTTACACAAGTAGGCGTAGACTACCTAGAGATTATATTGGTATGGCAACATTAGTGAAAATTTTTAATGCCTATGGTTAATGCACTGCATGCGGGCACAGTATTCATAAATATAACTATGTATATGTATATACTGTGATGCGGGGGCATTTCGTGATCTCGTGATTAATTGATTATAGGAACAAACGGATATAGTCAAATTTTATTTTGAAAATTTGCTTTATTACATATATTCTCTACCGGGAACTTTTCTTATTTTGTTTATTTTGTAAGGCACTAAGGGAGAGAAAACGCAAACTTTTTTTCACAGCACTTACTGCCGCACTCAGAGACGTCAATTAAATTTAATGCTTGTTTAGTGACGTGATGTCTTATTCTATTGCTATAGCAAAGAAAGTGACAGCAGCAACTTTAATCAAGCATGTAGTTTAATTGACGTCTCTGAGTGCGGCAGTTAGGGTGCGGCTGTGGCCTAAAGGTCTTGTAACCAGGCCATAAAATCCAAAAAAAAAAAAAATTAGGGTGCGGCTCCACTGAGGCGGAGATGAGCGGAGCTGTGCCAATATTAACCAATAGAAGGCGAATGCGGTCACGTCGAGCGCGGCTTGCGCACGTTAGTTTATATTCTATTGGTTAATATTGGCACAGCTCCGCTCATCTCTGCCTCAGTGGAGCCGCAGCCTTAGGCCGTAATAATAAACTATACTCAAATCTACTAATACCGCTGTCAAGAGTCCGTTTGTCATATTTAAGTACAGTTTATTAATAGAAGCCCAAGAGGCTTAGGGCCTGTTGTTTGATCTGTAGTTAAACTAACTAATCGTTAATATTCGAAAAAGGAATTGAAAATTTGACACATTTCCTTGAGATTCCTTCAAATTTTCGATTCCTTTTTCAAATTTTAACAATTAGTTTAACTACAGATCAAACAACAGGCCCTTAGTAATACGTATAGTGAGCATCAAATAGATAGTGACACCCAAAGTCGCCAAATAGTTTGTTTGGTAAACAATATTATTCCAACTGTCATAAAGACATGTACTTACCGAACTATTTGGCGACTTTGGGTGTCACTATTCTATTTGATGCTTTGAAACTCTCATACATACATACATTAAATCACGCCTGTTTCCCAGAGGGGTATGCAGAGACCACTTCTTTCCACTTGCTACGATCTTGACAAATTTCTTTCGCTTCTTCCACATTCATACATCGAGTCATGCACGCACGTCGGTTTCGGGTACTTAAGATTTGGCCCTTCTCTAGTATTTCACCGATTTGACTCGAAAAAGTACGCCTTTCAAACTCTCTATGAAAATAAATGCAGACCACGATAAGGATGCTTAAAGCCAGACGCGCTAAACTTCATTATATCCTCGTACGGCCCAACCCAACGTCCTACACGTGGGACATTTAATTTTTTCAAAGGGACTTTTGACTTACCTAGGTTGACTGACACAAGATTATTTTTCGAACTAACGAAATTTGACATGGGCCTTATGAGTAGAGTAGGTTGTAATTGGACGTAGTTATGCAAACGGGAACCAACCCACAAAGATTTGACAGTAAAATGTCAACTGTAACGCATTCAACTGTGGGTTGGTTCTAGTTTGCAAAATCTTTGTGGGTTGGTTCCCGTTTGCAAAACTACGTCCAATTATAAATTATAAATAAGAAACAAAGTTATGATTTAATATTAACGGAATGAAAAATGAAACAAAATAATATGACAATTTATTTATTCTTTAATTAGTCTGGAATATCTTAAATGAGTTTAATGAACACCAACTTTAGATTACGCATCATAAAATACATCTCGCATAAGTATTTTTTACACTTACCTATTTATTTATTTAAAGTTTTAGAAAGTGTATATATTTAAATGTAATGTAGTCAGTATATACATTTTATATGGCAGACGACCACACGGGCCACATGATGGTAAGTTGGATCCGAGACCCATAGACATTTGCATTCCCAAGACTACAATCTTAAGACTGCAAATGAGATGCCAACCCTGACGACAATGTAATGCCTTCATGCTAGTAATATCACCGGTTTTTATCCCCACACCGGATCAGAAAAATGTGAACACTGCTACTTGACGGTATATGAAATAAGTTATATAGCGTTTTTTAAAATAAATATATTAAAGGGTTGGCCACATGTTGGCCATCAATGGTTAGGATAATTAGGAGCTTATATTAGTTTTTAAATTAAAGGTACAAGGGTATAAATATGTATACACTCCAGTCTCCAAAATATGTTCACAAACCTTATTACTATGGCCATAAGGTCTATGTGACATATTTTTTGCACTTTTGAGAGGATATTTATTTAAAGCCTTGACTGTACCACCAAGGATTTAAAATATTTAGCAGTTTGAC
Organism: Acleris laterana; assembly: GCA_963966035.1. Lineage (NCBI taxonomy): Eukaryota > Metazoa > Arthropoda > Insecta > Lepidoptera > Tortricidae > Acleris > Acleris laterana. Next base: position 2,290,350 of record OZ014449.1, read on the forward strand.
ATCTACGTAAATTAGCCGTTACATTTTTCGACGTGACCCGTGGAAAATGTATAACCCGGCATATTTACGTATGATATCAACCTGCTAAACATTTAAATTCCACGATCAACTTCGTAAGGCCCAACGTCCTATATTTAGGGCAATAAAATTGTCAAAGTGACTTTTGACTTCAGTTGAAGGGCACAAGATTACTTTTCGAACTAACGAAATTTGACGTGGGCCTTACGAGGTTGATCGTGGAATTTAAATGTTAAATGTGACGTGGTTAAAAAGGTTTAAATGTCATCGTAAATATTTTAAAATGAAAGCTCGACTCCACATTGATATATTTCCTAGGAATAAGCGAACTTTAGGTCAATAACCGCTCGATGATCCGATCTACACTCTAGCCATTTAAAAAAAACGCGAAATTACTAAATATTTTCTAAATAACTCTGCTATTGCATAACCCTTGAAACCTGAGAACTACAGTGAACACACATTATTTTTTATGGAAGAAACAATATACATTTATTTGTAATTCCTGTAACATTTTTAAGAATAACATTGTAAAAAAAAGTAGGAAAAATTTAGAACCCTTCAATCCTCATTATGGAGAAAAAAAAGATGAAGAATTTATCATCATCATCATCATCGTGAAATCAGTCGAAGGACGTCCTCTGCTGGACATGTCGTTTACTTGTGGTCATTGGGGGCCTACCTTTAAGACTGCGCCGAACAAACGCCTACAGTTCAGTGGCGCTCTCATTACTATCACTGTGTTTTTTAAGACTGCGCCGAGCGTACGCCGGATGTACAGTGGCGCCCTTATTAGGTACTATTATTGTGTTTTCTAATAAACTATTTTCTTCAAATTGGTCTGTAGGATTTGTACTACAAATGAAAACACAACTTATAGGGTATAATCACATAGTTTAATAACAAATCACCTTCGAGTTATCCATGTAAAGGAAAAAAGTGGCCACCTTTTCCCGTTAAGCTGACTACTCAAAGGGTTAATTGTTATTAAAGTTTGCTACGTATTCCATACCTTGTGTTTTTACTTGCGCTATAAAAACGTATCGTCTGATTGCAAGGAAATTCTTTAGTTAATTAGAAAACACAATAATAGTAACGAGGGCGCCACTGGACGCTCGACGTTTGCTCGGTGCAGTCTTAATAACCTAAAGTATTTTCTAAAAGTCGATGAGTGGTTATTGGTTGTACAAATGAATACATTACTTAACAATTGACCTTTGAGTTAGTAAGGGAAAAAAGTGGCCACCTTTTTCCGTTAGTTGACTACACGAAGGTTATAGTATATTTATATTTTTGATTTAGAGATGAATATGAATTGTATTATTCATTTGTACGTCAAAAACCCACTCTTCGATTTCAAGAAAATACTTGGTCTTTAGAAAACAATAATAGTAGCGAGGGCGCCACTGTACGTACATCGGGCGAGTGCTCCGCAGTCTTAAGGGACTCGTATTGTTAGAGTAGTGTGAAACCTAGCTATACTTATTCTAGTCATAAATACGGAATATGCTTTTTAAGAACATTGAACAGTTTATTTGAACAAACACCCACTTATTTAAAAAGACATTCATGACCTTGCACGAATCTTTGGCAGAATTTCCTCTAAATCAAGGTTGAATTTGCTTAATGGTACACTTAGAATTAACAAAAATACTATCTTGATAATAAAATAGTTACACATTTATTTACAGTACTTACACGAGAAGAATCACAGTGCCTTTTCATACCTAAATGCTCACTCCTTGTAAAATGGAATTATTGGCGAAAAGCGTCATTTTAACCTTTCAAAAACGACAAATTTATAATTATTACTATGGCTATAAACTAGCATTAACGTTAACTATTTCAATAAACAACATAAAAACCAATATATTAAAAAAAAGTCCTAATTTAAAATAAAGTCAAAAGGTTAAAATCACGCAGACGCTGTGGTCATTTTGGTTTACATATCTTAACTACAAATATGGGCTGAATGAGACTTCCAAAATCACCATAATATAAAAACTTAGCTGTAACATAATGATTTCTTAAACACCTAAAACAAAGTTTTTTACACATTTAAATGGAATAAAAAAAGTAAGACTCATCAATGAAGATAAAAAACAATAGATAACTATGAAGCACAATAAAAATTTGTTAATTAACTATTAAATAACAGTTCAAATTGCTTTTAATGCATGATCTCCTGGATCAACAATATCCAGTTAAAATAAAACAATCGTAAATATTGCATTTAAGTATGTAAGAGTTTTTTCCACTTTGTAGAATTTAGTTGTATTAAGTGGCATTTAGGAACGTATTAATAAACCAATCTTGAGCACAGTATAAACAGACTAGTAGGACATCTTCGAACAACCTTCTCGTCCTTGGAAATCGAGCGGCTTGTATATGTTACATGTACTGATAACGCTGATTGAGGCGTATGCGTAGACAACTAACTCGAGCTCCTAAAGGGTCGAAGTTACATAATTTTTCTGTATATACTTTGTCTTGAGTAATATGGCCGTCTCACTAAAGACAAGTAAGATATGACTTGACGTTAACTTTGACTTTGACAGAAGCCGCATGGAGCTAACCCAGTGTGATTCTGTTTAGTCCACTTGAGTTACAGCAGGACACAAATAATATGGCGTGGGTTACTCTTACGCCGTTGAGCAAGAGTCTATTATTTCTCATTGTAAAATTGTCCTCACATATGATATCCATGGACTTGTTTCTTTAATATGTGCATTGTGTTTGTCTAAACCTCGATATAGTCGAAAGAGACCCTGTTAAAACAAGAAGTTAAAGCCATTAATTAAGAAAAAAGAACTTGACTTGAGACGGGCATTTCACTTAGACCAGTTTATTAATACTTCTCACAGCTGTGCATACTGATCATTAATTCGGTTAGTAAAATCGTAGGTATTTAGCATTTTACCCAATATAAAGATACTTAAAGAATGCGATTCCACTTGGCTAAATTAGGTAGATTAGCCACTTGGAACAATACAATATTTTGTTAAACTCCGAAACGTTTGTAACATGTTGTGGTGTTGAATGTTAACGCTGTTCTAATTATAGTTGCCATGTTATTAACATAATTGCAATGGCAAGGACAACATAACCAAATGCCGTCACATTGTCTCTTTTGATTTGGTTGATTGAATATACATACAGGAGTTTATAAAATAAATTCACCATCTTGCCACAAGGTCAACCTATTAAGCTCGTGTATATGGTTCTGTGACGCCACATATGCGTAAAGTAAAATCAAACCTACATGCAGTTAAACATAGAACCTATTCTTACTCAGGTGGTTTAACTGATGAAATTTTCATTTCTGTGAATAAGGTAGGTAATCTATTTTGAAGTAATTAAAGGTGCATCATGTTTTCCATAATCAGCAGAGCACACTTCCTTAATTTATATGGAATTGAAACACTTAAACTACGAGTAAGTAGCAAGTCTTTTTTTTTATATCTTAGACTTTAAAAGAGGAGTTTGTTTGTAGAAAGACATGCTTTCAGATTTAAAATTATATAATAGAAAAAATAGGCCATAAAAACAAACTTAATTTTTTTATGAAATGTTCCAAACATTAAAAACAGGACAAGTTAACCAATGCAATTACTCTGGAAAATGAATAACAAAACTTATATCAGACAAAATATAGGATGTAAGTTTATTAGTCATTAACCACAATAAATATGCCATATTTTCCTCACACCATTCATTATTGCACAACAACAATGGAAAATTTAAAGACTAAAAATAGAATTGCCTTTACAAACTTTATAAGTACATATTTCCTACAAGAAAGATACAGTATACATATCAGTCACTTTGGGACAGCCTTTGAAATGATGGAAGCAAGAATCAATATTCCCATCACATGATACATTTTTAAGCACATTTAGAAGCACAACTGCATAAAATTAACCGTTGTTTTATGCAATGGGAAACAGAAACTTATAGGAAAATTATCAGATTAAAGAAAAAAATATCTGTTTAAATGAACTTACCAATTTTGTGCCGTAGAATAATAATATCACATATATTTAAATTTGGCTGTACACCATCACAATTTATGAGAAAACATCAATAGGCCGTGGCGATTGATTAACTAGGTTGGACTGTGAGGGGCTCGCAAGTGGGTCCTGTATCGGAGATTCATTCATCTTTGCTTCTTTTGTGGCCAATTTTACTGCCTCTTTATATGCACCTCGCTTTTTTTTATTAAAGCGCACCTGAAATAAGCAAAACGCATTTATTAGAGCTATTGTAGACCTAATATTTTTTTTTGTAAAGAGTTCTTTCAATGTCATTTAAATAGTGCTAATAAGATGGTATTTTATCTGTAAAAATAATGACAGAGATTACACAATATTTTAAAACTACAGCAAACATCCTAATACTTAAAACAATCTTATCATGTTAATAAAGTGTGACACTATCACTAAGTAAAAGGTCAAACAGTCATAAATATTTGTAGGTTATGGTTTCTAAAAATTGTACAGAAACATTTATTTATCTAAAACACAATTCAAATGTTTTACCTTGTAATCTTCTAGGAATGGACACAAACTGTCACACGGCATCAGGGATGATGTTGTGGATGCAAACCATGCTACATGTGCTCTGGATGTGGGGGTCACACTAAGTACTCTGCCTGGCCACCACGGGAACCCTACAACTTTACCCCAAACAATATCTCCTGGTGCAACACGCACTAACCTCGCACCTGCACTCTCCATTTCTGTAGCAGGGAAATTCGGAACTGTATCGCTTTCCCATTCATCAGACCCACTCTCTGCTATATCTTGCTCATTCCGCTTTTCATAAGAATTACTACTCAATCTTCTTAGGCTAATTGACAGCTTCTGGTTTAGGCAGTGGTCTTTTATATCACTGAAGTAGCTTATTGATTCATCATTGGTAACATTTTCATCTCTTTCTTTTTGAAACTTGTGCTTCTTTTTGTGTTTAACTTTATACTTGTGTTTTTTTTCTAACAAGTCTGTGGTCTGCAGGCTGTTGGATACATTATTTCTCAGGGAGAGAGCTCCAATATGCTTTGGTGATCTCCTAGTCCCCATTTTCAGTGTAATAGTATTTTTCTTTGCTTGTTTCTTAGCTTTCTTCAAGGCTTTTTTAGCTGCTTTTAAGTCTGGTTTGGAAGGTTTAGCCATGTCACATGAGACACCAGAATCTTCATTGTAATCTCCAGTAATAGGTGGTATCTTAACCACTGTTCCTTCACCCTCACCAAAAGAAATTTTAAGAGTCCGTGCACTTTGAAACATGGCTGTAAATGAGGGGTCTCCAGCATCTTTTGAATCTTTACTTTCTATGTCACTGGACACATTCACAAATGCCATTTCCTTTGTTGGTGGGTCACTTGTTTTTGAGACCTTGACACTAGCCTTATTAGAACTTTTAGAAGCACCTTTCATGGCACTAGTTATCTCACTAGGTTGTAAACGCGGAATTCTAGGGATCAAAGAGCTGCCTATAAGGCTTCTCTTCCCGACGACGGATGACTCAAAGTTCGAGTGGGAAGTGTCGTCATCAGATTCATGTTTCCGTTTCTTAGACACGTCTACGTTTTCACTGTTTTCATTGCAAATGCCTTTGCAGTTGGAACACAAAACCTTCCGCGGTCTTAAACGCACGGTCATCTTTTGTTTCTGCTGCGGTTTGCCTTTGGGCCCAGATTTTTTGGGCTTTTGCAAGTTATCACCCGCATACTGGGGTTCTTGGTATGTGAATCTTTGGCTAGCGGAATGTAGCTTATCATTGGAAGTATCGGTGGATTCGGTTGTTTTTGAAAAAGCTGGATTAAGACTGTACACTCCAAAAGGCAAATTACTGCAAAACAATAAGTAAATAAGCCAAATAACAAGTTTTTTTTAACCAATAATCGATAAACACACAGTAAGACAAAAACACTGTACCAACCCTTTGTTTGAATCCAAAAGCACCCCTTGGAATTTTTTATTTTCAGCGCTGTACGAAACTACGATTAAATCAGCTAAAGCTTCCTCAACATTAACTAAAATTTGAGAATTCTTTTTTATCGTCATATCGGCTGTTTCAGCGACAGCCGCCATACTTGTCTGGAACTCGGTTCACAGACAAGAACGATTCTGTGCTGTCTATGGCCTTAGTCAAGGATGTATAGCTTTCTAAATCTGTGTATGGTCGAAAATTATCTGATCACAACATTGATCACAATTGATTTTAACTAAGGCAATTTTATTAACTCAGCAATGCATGTTCTATTAATTTTACATAATTGATACCTAATATAATTCTAAAAATAATACGCTCCTTAGCGCAGCTCTATCGTTATCGATATTTTTATCTCCAGCTGCTTACTTGACAGTTTAATTGACCAGTTTGACAGTCGGCGTTACGGTTGGCCTTGTAGTTGAGCGGTGACCGTGCTAGACACAGCAAAGTAGTCGCACGAAACTTTAAAATTTAAGTAATAGCTGAGTTCGTTCGTTTGCAATTGAAGAAAAAATAATTAAGTCCTTGTAAGTATTTATCGTGCTACTTTCTATGAAGGCAAGCGATAGTTTCTCGGCCGGAAGACTTACATAATCACAAAATTGTTTGTATGCGTCTTTGAAACAGGTCTTTTGTTTCTTTTACTTATGTGCTTAATAATATTCAAGGTCTTTGTTCGTAAATTACATCATTTAGTTTAGCTGGAGTTGGTCAATATGACAAATAATAATTGTGCAAATTCAATTTGCTCTCACGGTAATGAAAAAAAAACACCGGAATCGTAGCAATAAACTTTTTTTATTGCACTTGTTATTTATTTCCTAAAGTACGTCGACACTTTGAATAACTTATTTTTTTTCTAGGCAATGGCTGTTGAATCGAGAATAGATATCACGAAGCCTTTGTGGGACCAGGGTAGTTTTGTGGGCAGATTTAAGCACTTTGCTTTTATCTCAAACCCACTGCTGTCCCTCGTACCAGAATCCGAGCTACATGAAGCAAAGGAGTTATACTTTAAATACAAGTAAGTATGTAGCTATATTTATTTATTTTATTCTATAAGTACCTATTATGTTTCATTAAAATATGTATTTTTGTACCTAATAATTTCATAGTTTAGGTACACTACAAAAAACCTTTGTGAAATGCTGATATATTAATATAGTAAAAAAGCTTTGTGTTCACTTCACTAATAAAAAATGAGATGAAAAACAAGATTACTGTGTGTAACTTACCTATAATTAAATTTTAAATATAAAAAAGAAGAAATACTTACATAAACATGTTACTTTATGTTTTATATACCTTTTTTTACTATCAGCTATAAAAAAAACATACAATATCATGCTGCATTGTCTTCATGAAAAAATATATGATTACAAAACCTTATATTAATATGAAAATGTTATTACAGAGAAGGAAAAGAGCCCGCAAACACATCTATGGACAAAGTGGTCCGAGCAAAACAACTGTATGAATCAGCGTTCCATCCCGACAGTGGAGAGCTGCAGAATGTGTTTGGTCGTATGTCCTTTCAAATGCCCGGAGGCTGTCTCGTAACCGGAGCCATGCTGCAGTGGTACAGGTATGTATAAGTAACAAAATATAATTGTAATGCAACAAATTGTTTTTTTCTGGCTATGGGAAATATATTTGGTGGTTATAAATGAAATTCAAACTTAAACTTGTAACATTTATTTAACAAAAACACACTGCAATACAACAGACATACAACAAAAAATAAGATATGATGAGAGCATAATTGGAAACCCTGCTCTTTAATGTCAAATAGGACTTAGAATTACTGTAAAACATTGATGGTTCGGTCATTTGGAAAGGATGGATGAAAGAAGATTGACGAAAGAGATATACAGATCGAAAGTGAGTGGACGGGTCGAAAGGGGCCGCCCTAGGCGTACTTTTTCGAGTCAAATCGGAGAAATACTGGAAAAGGGCCGAATCTTAAGTACCCGAAACCGACGTGCGTGCATGACTCTATGTATGAATGTGGAAGAAGCGAAATAAATTTTACAAGATCGTAGCAAATGGAAACAAGTGGTCTCTGCCTTCCCCTCTGGGAAACAGGCGTGATTTAATGTATGTATGTGTCTATGTAAAACATTGTCGCTTAAGTACACCTCGAAATGAGATGTTTAAGTGCTTTATCAATATCAACCAAAGAAAATTTTGTAACTTAAGCCCCGTACTGAACTTCAGACTGTACGTAAAATATGAAGTATGATATAATCAATAACATTTATGATGTGATGACAAGGTACTAAGAATGATCAACATGTTTATTATCTTACTATTATAATTTGTCCAACTGTACCAAGAGGCAGATCAAGTGTGATATTGTGATCAGTTATATTTAAATAGATTGTTTATGATAACAACCAGCCTTTTTGTCATACAAAATGAGTCATATAATTTTATGTGATGAATAGAGAGCTGTTTCATATTTTACAGGTCACACCTTGTAAAGTGACAGTCGTCAAAACGTTTTTTGGTCTATCACCCTACGCTTTGCAGTCCATATGCATGCCTAGATACAACAAGTTCGATTTTCCCTTGCAATAATAATATGACAGTGACAAGTGTCAACCTCAGCGACAATTAGATCTTACAGAAACTTTTGTCAAAACTGGTAGACCACTTTCTTGGCCGACCGTACAGTCAGCATCAAAAGTAACTAAGCAGAATATCATGCTCAAAATGATCTAGACACGACGTATTCTCTTGACAATAGAGTCGAGTGCAGATCATTTTGACCTCTTCGGTTGCGTAGCTACTTCTGCTGCTGACTGTACTAGACAACTAGTTGTACTTACATAATTTACATACATAATATATTTATTTACATAATTTACTTACGGTTGCATTTACACTTGATATAAACTTACAGTAAATAATGCTTATGTAAATTTTGTGAATTTAAACTTGCATAAGTTATTACACGCCCATTTACATTGCTTACTAAATCAGTAAATAAAATGCCTTCTCAAAGTCGTCACGTTCAAGCAGGCGCAGCTGCTGCATATATAATTTTATCCAAACTAAAGCAAAAGAAAAGACAATGCTGGGTAAAATCTTGGCTAGAAAAAAGAATAGCACGAGGTGCGTTTGAAAATCTTTTAAAGGAGTTGAGAATGGAAGACCGAGACCAATTTTTCAATTTTATAAGAATGAATTCGACAAGTTTTGAATATCTTTTGGAAAAAGTTGCACCAATCATTAAAAAAAAAGATACATATTTTCGACCAGCAATTTCACCACCTTTTCAAAATTTTTTTTTTGTAAGTTCTAAACTTATCAATTTAGTTCGATAAGTTGTAAGTCGCTTCCGTAAACAAACTCGAACGCGTTTAGACTTGCAATTTTCCAATTTACGTAAGTTGTAAGAACTTACAGTAAGTCACTTACAACGAGTGTTTACACTTGAAAATTTATCGTAAGTTGCTTACGTAAGTAAAACTTACAGGTGTAAAGGCGGCCTTACTAATGTATTTCACTAGTCTAAGATTTCACGTGTTTCTCTTACACTTAAGAAACTATCCAAGACTACGTATTTCCGCATTGTTGAATGCTGAAAGCAGAAATACCACGTATCTAGTTAGCCAGTGACCTTGGTTCGCACAAAAAACGCAAATGACGAGCAAAATGATGCCTCGTGACGTTAAGAAGGTGTGACACATAAAATGGTGTAGTGTTTGAATGACAGATATTGACAAACTCGAGGTTAAACAAAGCTCAAGTATACTGCTCCTGTATTACAAACAAACCAATCCAACTTGAACTGTTATCCATAAGAGGCATAAGATTGCAGTATTGAGAATGCAATGAATTGTCTATGGCTCTTAGATCCCAAATACCATCAGGTGTCTGTGCGCTCGTTGGCCTTCTTCTTGTCAAAAAAAGTGATAGAAAATGAAAAGCGATGGTTAAAGTTTTTCACTACGAGTAAACCCATAAATGAAAAACGTATTTCCAAAATCTTTTTAATTGGGTGAATCAACTTTTAACTTTTACTCCCTCTTTTTCGACACGTTTCACAAATTACACGTTTTAAAAAAAACTATATATCTGCTAACGACATGGCTTACACGTTTATTAAATCAAAAAATACATTTGAACTTATTTCATTTACAATAATACAGTTTTGGACAATAATATAGTTGGTAACGCAGGGGACGATGTTGTCCCTAGGATTTGTATGAAAAAAGTTCATTTTCCCCCGAGTTACCAGGTTTTTTCGAAGATTAAAAGATATTTGAGGTGTTTAACGTGTGATAAATTTGATGGTCTGATTTTAATATTCATACATCATTGGCAAACGTAACGTTGACGGGAACTGTCAACCGTCATCCCGCGAAGATCGCGTGTGTGAAGATTCAGTGTCTAAAATCTAAATAACAGTGTTATTTCCGAGAAAAACGCAAAAATTCTTAAGATTAATCAATACTGTGTTTGTGGAAGTGTTATCTCAGTGTTTTATCATTAAATACGACTCAAAAACCCTTTCGTAAAAATCTAACTCAGTGAAAAATATCTACTCCTACCCTCTTTTGGATAATAAATATCACCTTCTAAATTTTCGATAAAATTATTTTGACACTTGAGTGTTGCCACAAAAAACCTAATGTTACCGTGGTTAGCATTTAAATTCCCCAAAAATTATGGATAAACCAAATGATATCCAACAAAAAGAAAACAACAACGGGAACTCAAGAGGACCCAAGAAATATACCCAGCAAGTGTTTCACCCAAGTTTATTTCAGAACAACACTGTTAAAATGTCTTCAATTAGTAATCCTATTCAAAATTTACCATCAACATCTGACTATCTATCAGGTGAGAACACAATGAATGCCACAACGGATTATCTCAACGAGACAGAAAGCCAAGACACAACATCATCGTCGTTGTCAGAGCATCCACCATGGCAAAAAGTACCTATCCTAAAGAGCTCTAAGCGTAGACGAACTTCTGACTCCCCACCATCACAGGCACAAAAAGGCAGAAATGAGAATAGATTCTCGGGGCTAGAAACGGACGTAACTGGCGACAACGAGAAGCCGGCCAAACAAACTGTACCAAAAGAAAACAAACCACCACCACTCATCTTGTATAGCATTGAAGATGTAAATAAACTGAGGGAAGTAATTGAATCTGTTTTGGCCAAAAATGAATACTCTATTAAGATTGTCAATAAAACCCAGATCCGTATCAGTTGTTCATTGATTGAGGGATACAAAAAGCTAATGTCCCGTGTGCGTGAAATAGGACTCATTGGGCATACCTTCACCCCTAAGGCAGAGAGATGCTGTCGTATAGTAATAAAGAATCTACATTACTCCACACCTCACGAGGCCATTCGTGAAGAAATAGAAAAAACAGGAAACATTGTCCAAGGAGAAATTATAAATGCTCGGGTAGGACCCAATAAAAGGCCCTCAACAACCTTTTTTGTCAATATTGCACCAAGTGACAAGAATAAAGAAATTAAAAGTATCCATAGTATCTATAACACCATTGTTAAGATCGAAGATCCAATTAGACGAAAAACGATAGTCCAATGCACCAAATGCCAGCAGTATGGGCACACTAAAAATAATTGCTTACGACCATTTCGCTGCGTGAAATGTGCGGAATCCCACAAAACTAGTGATTGTCCTAAAGTCGATAAAAATACACCAGCTAAATGTGCACTATGCTTAGGAAATCATCCAGCAAATTATAAAGGGTGTGAAGTATACAGAGAGATACTCAAAAGGCGAACAATAAAGAACAAGCCAATCAACAGAGGAGAAGGAGCCCCTTCGAGACCGGAGAGGAGCGAAGCTCAAAAGCTAGAGCCAATAGCAAACATTGAAGGCAAGAGAAAAACCTATGCAGAAGTACTCCAAAGAGAGCCAATAACACATTCAAACAATTATCCTGATGAACCAACTCAAGACTTGCGGGCCTTACTTATCGCACAATCTCAAAAAATTGATAAATTGTTAGATCAAATGGGTTCCCTAGTGGGACTCTTGACAACTCTTGTGTCTAAACTGCTTAAATGAATGTTCTAAGAATAGCTACATGGAACATAAACGGCTTATCATCTAATAAGCTAGAAGTCGAACATTTTCTACACTCTAATAAAATAGACATACTATTAGTCTCAGAAACACACTTGACTGACCAACGTACTGTAAAGTTTAATGGATATAACATATATGCAACAAACCATCCGAGCGGCACGGCTCATGCTGGAGCTGCAGTCATCATAAGAGGAAATATTAAACAATACTCATTACCAAACTTCAGACACGACTACTTACAAGCTGCAATAGTATGTGTGACGGACTGGAGAGGACCGCTCTACGTTGCAGCGGTGTACTGCCCACCACGCCATAGAATCGATGAAAACATGTTTGGTGACTTCTTCCAATGCCTAGGAGCGAGATCTATTAGTGGAGGAGACTGGAATTCAAAACATACATTTTGGGGATCCCGACTTATCACATCCCGAGGACGAGAGTTAAAAAAGTGCATAGATAGTAGAAAATTGGATGTACTCAGCACAGGAGAACCAACACATTGGCCTACGGACTCGCGAAAAACACCAGATCTCATCGACTTCTTTATTATCAAAGGAATCTCTCATGACTACGTCAAAGTAGAATCCAGCTTAGATGGCACCTCGGATCACTCACCAGTTATATGTACCCTAAGTTCTACGGTCATTCACAAAGAACCAAGAGAATCCCTGTACAATTTCAAAACAGACTGGGACACTTTTCAAGAGTACGTAGAACAAAACGTCGAGCTTCAAATATCGTTAAAAACTGAAGATGAAGTAGAAGACGGTACCAATTATATAACTAATCTCATTCAACAAGCAGCCTGGCTGGCTACGCCTCCACTCAAACACAAACCGCAATCAGGGGACTACACCATAGAAGTACAAAAGAAAGTTACTGAGAAAAGGAGATTAAGACGTATATGGCACATGAGCAGAAACTCCCATGACAAAAAAGCTCTTAATAAGGCTGGACGTGAACTAAAAGAAACTCTCTCTGGGCTTAAAAATAAAACCCTTCAGGATAGACTACAAACTCTGTCTGCTGACTGCAAGGACAACTACTCTCTCTGGAAATTTACACATGACTTCCAAAGACCCCGGGAACCAGTACCACCTCTAAAAAAGAAAAATGGTGGCTGGGCTAGAGACCATAAAGAGAAGGCGGAGCTTTATGCAGAATTCCTAGAAGATGCTTTCAAACCTAACAACGCCCACCCCAGCTATCCTGAAAGGGATATTGATGAAGTCTTGAACTCAGACCAGCAAATGTCCTTACCATTCAAACCTGTATCACCCCGAGAAATCCAACGAGAGATAAACCTACTCAAACTAAAAAAGGCGCCTGGGTTTGATCTAATCACAGCAGAGATTTTAAAGAGACTACCCAGAAAAGCAGTTATCTACCTTACCACCCTCTATAACGCCTGCCTGAGACTGCATTATTACCCAGCACTATGGAAAGTATCTATTATAATAATGATTCCAAAACCAGGAAAGCCTCAAAATGAAGTATCATCTTACAGACCGATCAGCCTGCTACCAATACTGTCGAAGCTATTTGAAAAAGTCATAATGAAACGCCTGATACCAATCTTGCATGAAATCAATGTCATACCTGGTCATCAGTTTGGATTCCGAGCCGATCACTCTACCATCGAACAAATTCACAGAGTAGCCCAAAAAATAAGGCAATCATTAGAAAGAAAGGAGTACTGCTCAGCAATTTTCCTTGATGTTCAACAAGCCTTCGATAGAGTCTGGCATAAGGGCCTAGAATACAAATTAAAATCCATGTTACCCAACTCTGCCTACATGTTGCTCAAAAACTACCTCAAAGAGAGACTATTTCAGGTCAGCGTGGATAATCAACTGTCTACCCTCCGAAAAACCAGAGCTGGAGTACCTCAAGGCTCAGTTCTTGGCCCCATTCTCTACACTATTTACACAGCTGACTTACCTCAATCAGAAGAAGTATTGACTGCTACATATGCGGATGACACAGCAATCCTTGCTAACAATGTAAACTCCACCAAAGCTTCTGAAGTCCTTCAACACCATCTCAAGGCAGTAGAACAGTGGTTAAACAAATGGAGAATACAAGTAAGTACCAATAAGTCAGTTCATGTGACATTTGCACTTAAAAAAGGAGATTGCCCTGCAGTCAAATTGAATAATGTATTACTGCCTCACAAAGATACGGTAAAATACCTTGGCATGCATATAGACCGAAGGCTTACTTGGAGGGAACACATAAGGAGAAAAAGAGATCAATGCAACCGGAAACTTCGAGACTTATTGTGGTTGATAGGCAGACAATCAAAATTAAGTTTAGAGAATAAAATCCTTATCTATAAAACCATACTAAAACCCATATGGTCCTACGGTATCCAGCTCTGGGGGTCAGCCAGTCACTCAAACATTGAAATTTTACAACGCTTCCAGAACAACGCCCTGAAAACCATTACAAACGCACCATGGTTCACGAAAATTAGTGACATACACAATTACACAGAAATACCAACAGTTAAAGAAGAAATTAAACACTTCAACAAGGACTACGTGTCTAGACTTGAACACCACATGAACAAGCTAGCAGCAGAACTCATTGACACCACTGATTGTGTATATCGTCTCAAGAGGGCAAAACTGGCTTCACTGTAAACAGCCAAGGGAAATAAAGGTTGCTTCATCGATGGATGTACAACCTCAACGTTGAATACCTCCAGAACATCTGATTAAAGCTAAATAGCTGATTGCAGATATTAAAATACATAAAAAAAAAAAAAAAAAATTGGCAAACGTAAGTCACCAGGAAAGTTTTAATACCGCAAAAGAAAAAGTACCTACTATAAAGTTGATTTACCCAATTCATAGGTACTCGGTTCCGTTTCTGAGGGGTCAGCAAAAATAAGTTAGATCAAAAATTACTCTTGGGTCGTGGTGTATGTACACCTTAAGTTTAGCGGTATATTGCGTATGCATATTTTTGACATCTGCGGATGCGGATGAAGATGTTTTGAGATTAACATCCGCGGATGCGAATTCGAAAGATGGTTTATGATTCAAGAGATAATTTAGCAAAATGGGACTCTCCTACCGGTTCCATAAATATTTGTGATTGTGATGTAATTAAAAATACCTACTTATATGAATAGTTTTCTGATTTTTCCCTATACTTGTATTAAAGACGGTATTACTTCTAAGTAAGTACCTAAGTAAAAAAAATATTCACGACACTAACCCACAGACAAAAATAAAATAAAATAAAGGAAAACAGACGACATGTAGTTGCGGGACGGTCCCAACTCAGTATGTGCTGGCTGTGAAGCCTTGGCCTTGTGGATTCAGTCTATATTACCGATGTGTAAAAGAGCCCTTATTGCATGTAGCCAATTTACTGAATAAAGAATTTGTATTTAAACAAATTCGTGTGGCAGTTTCAATGTAACGTCAAACCGACAACATTATTAATTTCGTAAACTTTGTCAATCGAATTTTGAACTTTACTCGAGTGTTATAAAGCTTATCTGGATTAAATTATTTAGAGTGGTGTTGAAAATGTTCAATCTTATCACTGAATTATAATGTATAAATGCTTGTAAACACGACTTATCGTGACATGTATCAGTAATAAATAATAAACGAATAAAGCAATGAACGATCGTCTCTATCTAACATCTATTTATATCAAGGATCGCACTAAATTAACAAAGATGTTAATCAATTGAATTTATGGTTGATGCATCATCAGAGCATTTGTTATCTCCTTCTTCTCTTCAAAAAACAATTTAAAAAAGAAAAAAACTATTTAACGTTACGTTATAAAAATAAGAATTATAAAAGAGTTGAACTTTACCTTACCAAAGACGAATGAGGAAGTGGGTAGCATAGTAAAAGAACTTAAAACAGCTAGTAGATACTAATTAGACGAGGGAAGATGTTTCGTTACCTGTTCACTACGCAACAAGTACATCGGCACTAAATGTATTGAGTATTGAGTGATTATCATAATTGAATGTGATACTTAACTACTTGTCATATTAAGACTGCACCGAGCAAACTTCGAGCGTCCAGTGGCGCCGTCATGACTATTATTGTGTTTTCTAATCAACTAAAGAATTTTCTTTTAATCAGACGATACGTTTTTGTAGCGCAAGTAAAAACACAATTTATGGGATACGTAACAAGCTTTAATAACAATTAAGTACCCTTTGAGCAGTCAGCTTAACGGGAAAAGTGAATTGTTATTAAACTGTGTGATATACCCTATAAGTTGTGTTTTCATTAAAATTTGTAGTACAAAAACCTACTGACCAATTTCAAGAAAATACTTTAGTTTATTAGAAAACACAATAAAAGTAATGAAGGTGTACATCCGGCGTACGCTCGGCGCAGTCTTAAATAGATAAAACTATGTAATGTGACTGCCATTGTTATTGTCCTACGTGTCAGTACTTGATGTTCAGTTTGAAGTTTAATATGACAACGCACTAAAGTGCTTGACGTCTTCGATGGGGTACCGTCAGCCAAGAAACTGGTTTACCAGTTTTGACAAAAGTTTCTGTAAGGTCTAATTATCGCTAAGGTTGACACTTGTCAGTGTCATAATATTATTGCAAGGGAAACTCGAACTTGTTGTATCACGTGCAAATGAACTTCAACCGTAGAGTGGAAGACCACATTCTTGGCCGACTGGACTGTATTTATCTTTCTTCGGGTATATGATCGGCGTCGCTATTGCCTAACGCACTCGCAATATCGATTGGCTTCAAAGCGGAACAATTGTTTTCATTTTGTATGCAGAGAAGCCTTCGATTTTCAAAATGAAAACAATTGCGATTGCGAGTGCGTTAGGCAATAGGCCAGCAGGGCTGAGATTCTGGCCGATAAAACCTTATTGCTTTTGACGTGTTTTCTTATAGTCAACGTTTTGGTAGCTCTTATTTAATCGACAGCAATGGCCGCCGAGTTACAAACAATACGATAACAAATCAAAAGGAATACTGTTTTACCGCGTTGAATATGGCCGTGCTGCTTTTCATTATTGTTTAATATTTCGCTTAATACAATAGAATGTTTGGCATGGCCGCTACAATCGCCTGCCAGGCGTTCTGTTACATTCTGCTAATTGTATTGGCCGTAAATGTAAAAATAGTTGTCAAGGTGTTGCTAACCATTTAATTTAAATAGTTTTAAATCATTATGAAACTGACCAAGGACTTTCTTGTATCACCTGCCTTTTTCACGCTGTAACAATTTAGGTCGTAGCTTCAGCATAGGTAATTAAGTAATTAAACTACGTTATGGCCGCGACTCTGTTTGCGTAGTCGCTTACCGCTATTTATGTGGGAACTGTGTAATTTATTGGCATGTATTTTAGTTCCATTGCTGCGTGAACACACAAACAAACACTTTGGTAATCGTTATATGGCAAATATTTATGTGGTGAGCACGAGTATGTTTTCTTGACTAGTGGATGTTTTCTAAGTACCGGTTAACTGGGGTTATTTTGATTTACGGGGTAACATTGCTCACCCTTAAAACGATAACAATTTTAGTGGTAATCTTCTTAAATTATTTAAATAATTGTATAACTGTATAAGTAGCTGCTCAGTTGCTCCTGATGAAACATTTAATAGAATAATTGAATATAAAAACTAGTTTTTGGGGTGGGCAATGTTACCCCGTAAATCAAAGTAACCCCAGTTGACGGTACATAATTATTTCTATTTATAAGTACCTATTTATTGTAAGCTAGTACCCATATAGTACTACAATCCTAGATCTTTACTTTCGGTCTAGGTTAAGTATGAGATTATCCCCCTCTGATATTTATGTTATCGTTATTTTCAGAACAGGCACAGCCATAGTATTCTGGCAATGGGTGAACCAATCGTTTAACGCGCTAGTGAACTACACCAATCGCAACGCCAACTCCCCGCTGACGACGGCGCAGATGGGCGCAGCGTACGTGTCGGCCACGTCGGCCGCCATGGCCACGGCGCTCACCTTCAAGTTCGTGGTGCAGAAGAAGGCGAAGAATCCTATATTGGCTGTGAGTTTTTAACCCCCGACGGTGTTATAAGTTTGACTTGTCTATGTGTCTGTCTGTGGCATCGTAGCTCCCGAACGGATGAACCTATTTAGATTTTGTTTTTTTGTTGTTGTAAAGGTGAAGTGTAGGTAGCCGGGAGTGTTCTTAGACATGTTTTATCAAAATCGGTTCAGCGGTTTTGCGGGTGGTAGGACCTTGTGCAGGGTCCGTCCGGATCGCTACCACCATCTTATCCATTAACCTACCGCCAAACAGCAGTGTTCGCACTGTTGTGTTCCGGTTTGGGGATAAGACAGCCGGTGAAATTACTAGCATAGAGGCATTCCATCTTAGTCCTTAGGGTTGGCAACGCATTTGCAGTCTTAGGATTGCATTGCAGTCTTGTGAATGCGAATGTCTATGGGTCACAGTTTCCACTTACCATCAGGTGGCCTGTGTGCTCGTTTGTCTTCTCTATGCCATAAAAAAAAAAAAAAAAAAAAACCGTTTTTGAGATATTGAGCTTTAAAGTTTAAAAAGCGTGAAGTAAAAAAGAATTAAAACACCCCCGACTCAAAAATCGGTAAAAAAAAATCTAAAAAGTAAAATATAATAAGTATTGACCCTATAAGTTTAATTAAAGTAGGTATTAATATTTTGATTCTAGCGTCGAAACGTCGGGGGACCGCTAAGTAAATGAAATAATGTAAAATACCCCAGCTACTTAGCGGTTTTTTACCGGCGATGGACAGTGAAGCCTGTCATATAGGGTTACGTTGTACAGTAAAGTCAGTCACGTAGGGTTGCGATGTACAGTGAAGTCAGTCATGTAGGGTTGCGCTGTACAGTTAAGTCAATCGCATAGGGTAACGACGCAGCGTAAAATCGTCTTTGTATTTATGTCATAATGTATTTGTTTCAAACATTGTTTTACCAGAATATCTCAATAATTAGATAATGTTTGCTTGCAGAGATTCGTTCCCTTCGTTGCCGTGGCGGCTGCCAACTGGGTGAACATTCCACTGATGAGACAGAACGAAATTATTAAAGGTTGGTAGTTACAATAGCTGTACACGTAAGTCACCAGCAATAATATATTACCCAACATACAGCCCATATACAGCCCAGCTACTCTCGTCTTTCTTGTCCGATCGGAAACAGGTAGTGAAGTTGTCTGCAAATGGCAAAAGACTGACATCTGGGACGGGTGACGTGCACTTAGGGATTCCTCAAGGGTCGGCGTTAGGAAATACCCTATTTTTAATTTTTATTAACGACCTCCCAACCACTATCACAGCTGGCCTTTCGGTGCTATTTGCAGATGACACAACCGTCGTGGTAAGTGCGTGCACGTATGAGCAGCTAGATGAAAAGATACATAGCGCTTGCGAGCAGCTGCAGGGGTGGTTCACGACAAATGGATTGCTTTTAAATGTTGCAAAATCAAGCGTTATGTTATTTTCGGGTCGCCGTCTCGCTGTTCCTCCGAGCGTGCCTAAAAATCCGATGCCTATAAGCGACAAGTGTAGGTTCCTTGGTTTCACTCTGGATTCGAACCTTAACTGGAAGTGCCATGTTGATGAACTGTGTGGTAGACTGAGTAGTGCAGTTTTTGCGTTGCGAAAGCTAAAGATCCTTATCTGTGATGACGCACTGAAGCAAGTATATTTTGCTCATTTTCACTCCCTAATGTCGTACGGTACTCTTATATGGGGAAACTCCACGGATGCCAACAGAGTTATGCTAATACAAAAGCGGGCTGTACGTACATTAGTTGGAGTGAAACCTAGACACTCGTGCAGGGACCTCTTTGTGACGCACCGCATCATGACGCACTACTCACTTTACATTCACGAGGTTGTAATGTTTGTAAGGAAAAATATTGACATGTTCGCCCGCGTGCACGCAGTTGGCAAGCAGCTCCGCCACTCGGGGCGTTTGAGAACCGTTCCCCGTCGCATGGCACTTGCAGGGAAGAACCCGCGCGTAATTGGGCCCACCTTTTATGAACGTCTACCCTCCAATCTCAGAGATGAACCATCCGACGAAGCATTTGGACGCCGGCTGAAAAACCTTTTATTGGAAAATCCATTATACTCAGTTAAAGAGTTTATGGACCTTAATTTATAATTTGTTTTGATTTAATATGTACTGTTGTTTTTAATTATTTGTACTTAATGTTTTGACTTATTTTGAGACGATCCTTAACGGTGATAACTTCTTAGTTCTGTATTGTTATTGTTATCCTGACTTCTTATTTTTATTTTGATTATATTAAAATTGATGTATATTGTTGACGATTCCAATGTAATTTCTTGTACTTTTGACATAACATGCAATGTATACTGTGACATACTTTGGAAAATAAATATCATTCATTCATTCATTCATTCATTGGGCTCACAAATATCTGACACGCTCTTTTACCTCTAGCAATAAAGAGGTCAGATATTTTTGAGCCCAAAATTGGATAATATATTAAGGTGGGTGACTGTACTGTGTATAAGCACTTTTTGTGTAGGATTAAAAAAAACTCCAATTCACTCGCGCTTTTAAATGTGTCCCAAAAACTAAATAACATGTCATTTTTTTATGAAACTGCTTTGGTAGACCAAAAATAAACTTTTATGGGCTACATTGGAAAAGTTTTCAATCAACCATTTTTCGAGCTTTTGTGTTAAAAACATACGAAACACTTTATTGTACATCAAACAATAACATTACAGAGAAATAGCACAATTGCGGTCTTATCGCTGATTAGCTCTCTTCCAGACAATCTTAGAAGGGATATCGTGTCAAATTATAAAAAAATTAAGTAGCTGGTGAAGACTTCTCGCGACTCGCGAACAATATCTAGAAAAATACTACAATAAGAAATTAAAACAAAATATTTTCTGACATGTTCCAGGTCTGGATGTAACTGACGAGAACGGGAAAATTATTGGGAAATCGCAGCTTGCGCCGGTTAAAGGCATCTCACAAGTGGTTACCTCTAGGTAAATAGTTCTACCTGTCCACTGGAGCGGAGCCAGTCAGCTGAGCGTCGAGCAAGTAAAATGTCCACCAGTAGGAATACCTCATTTTCCTAGGCTCGCTCAGCGCAGCTCTCTTATTGGTGGATTTTTTCCTCGCTCCCCTCCAGTGGACAGGCAGCCTTAAATAGTTATAACAGGACCACTTTTGTACTCTGTAAACAATATCGCTTTTGCGAGGCTATCTTAGGTATTGTTTTTAACTCTGCTGCTATTTCTGCCAAGTAAATAAGAGTTATCATTACGTTGATGATACGATAACATCTCAAAAGCAATAAGTATAGTCATTTTACCGTGTAGAATGTCAGCCCAGGGGGGGGTTACCATGACATACTAAAGCAGTTCACAGGGACCGGCTCGCTATCCCATTCAAGGGGTTTCGATGGGTTTTTAAAAGTATTAATTTAGCAAAGCCGTATCGCTTTGCGATATCCCTTTAACTTAAAAACGCCGCCGCCGTTCGATTAGCTTTTTAAGCGCTATTTATAAGGGTTACCCTTCCAAAAAGCCGTTCTATTGGGTTTTTATGCACGTTTTTTTAGGGTTACCCTTATATTTGGTTAAGCAATAATAGGGATATCAATATACTGCTGCTCCTTAGGTTTCCCTTATGTAATGGCTAGTTTAACTAAGTCGTATATTTCTTCCAAAAGGGTTAATCTTTTAGTTGGTTGTACTTCGAGAGGTAAGTCTATTAAAGGCTTTTATCGGGGAATGGGTGGTTGGGCCCCTGGCAGTTCAGTTTAGGTTGAGAGAAAGAGAGAACTACATCAGTTATATAGCTCTGTCCCTTTCTACCTAAACTAAGTATTTCGTCGGATAAATTAAACTTAGTATAAAGATTACGTTTAGAATTGACTGGTCCAGCAACAGATAAACTTATAGCAATCAAAAGCCCCAAGCCCTTTGCCTGAATTTGAGGTTGTACAGCAATGTATCATTTTCCAGGATCATTATGTGTGCACCAGGCATGATGCTTCTCCCTGTGATCATGGAGAGGATGGAGCCGAAACCCTGGATGCAGCGCATCCGCTGGGCCCACGTCGGCATTCAGACCGCCATCGTCGGCATGTTGTGAGTATCCGAGATTACTTAGGAGTTTTCGCTGTAGCTATTTGAAAATGATCATTTTGATCCCTCACATGATGATATTTTTTTCATGATTTTGGACAACCTTGCCAGGTTTTGTTTAGGCAGCGAATTTTTTTTTTAATTTATATTTTGTCCTTTCTATAGGAGACCTTTGAGTTCAGCTCGTCCCAAACTAAGTTCTAGGCTTGTACAGTCGACTGCGCAGAGATGTATCCACTTTGTCACCTTATTGCATTGGAATAGGATCCAGAAGTGCATTCATCTCTTTGTTGTCGACTGTACTATGGGTACTAGACAACGATTCTCATACTTACTAGTATGTACTCAGGAACAAATGCTTGCACTCATCGCAAATATTTGCCTTTCCTAGGAATGCCATTCCGGCTTAGGGCAAATATCTATAGGTATATTAATATACCGCTTCTCATGTTTTTTTACAAGGACAACAATCAAACAATTATACGGTAAACTAAAATTAAATAAACCTAACTCTAAATATATAAATTAACTAAAACATTAAATCTAAGAATGGCCCTTGCCGCATTGTACCAAAGATGCTGGCAGCATTTCCTCGCTGGATGGACTTATACGTTGAGCGAGGGAACTGCCAGCTCTTCGGTCTCCCGTGACGTCAATGAGCCTCTTCGAAACTTCTTTGAAGAGGCTTTGAGTGCTAGGACCCCACGGACCAAGGGTTTATGTTTTTTTTTTAAACTTTCAGCCTCACATTTATGGTGCCCGCAGCTTGTGCACTGTTTCCACAAAGATGGTGAGTATAAGTATTCTTAGTCAATGTTTTTTTACACTCGCATGTTTCGCTATTTTATTTGATCTATTCATGTTTCATCGATAAATTCAGAACGGTAATTTTCAATTAAACTTGTAGCCATTTCTTTCTACCGTCATTGGTTATTACCACTTCGGTGCGACAGCAATATATTTGTCAAGGCTGTATCAGTTTTGTTAATTTTAACTCCCTATTTGTCTTGTCCGCAGCAAAATCTCGACTGACACCATAAAACGCTTCGAAAAAGAAAACTATGACGAGATATTGAAGAATACAGACGGAAAACCGCCGCAGTATGTTTACTTCAACAAGGGTCTGTAAATTGCAATTAAGTAGTTAGAAGGTTATGTAAAAGACAATATTTAAACTTGTTTTTGAACACTATGGTTAATATTGAGTAGATGTGAAAGATATTGTATGTAAAAGGAAGATAAGTAATCAATCGTGACACCTGTCATTCAAGTACAAATTGTAACGTTAAACTCAATATGTCTAGTTACGACTGAATTTTACTATGCCTTGATATTTAATTGACTTAAGTAAATCTTAAATAAACTTTGTGTGTCTTAATACCTTAATATTCAGGTGACCTAAATTTCAAATTGACTTATACTCCATTTTACAAAACACGTGACATAGTTGGTTAGCCAATAGGAGCAGAACACTGATACGTCAAAGCTCGACAGAACAGTTTTGATTGGCTGTTTAACAAAGCCACGTGGTTTGGTTTGTTTACATTTATTCAAGTATGTAAATAGATGGAGTATAGTGTCATAATGCTGCAGAATAAGGGTAAGTTCACATCGAAACGTGACGCAAAATTGTTAGTAATTATAACAATTCTCCAGGAAAAATATAGTAACATAGTTATATCAAATTTGATCTCTCAACACATTGTGTTCAAAAACAAGTGTGTAAGCCAGTGGAAATAATTGTAATTGGTAATCAGTGTAAGTAGGTATAATTAGTAATTACGTACACCAATGTACTTATAGTATTAGAAATTAACTTTATAAAATGTATTGGTTATAAGGTGATATCTCGATTTTTTATGATGTAAATATTTCTAAGTTTTGCGTTGTAAGTAAACGTTGATTAAAAATAGATATACGATATAAGCGCACGAATATTTTTTTCAAATAAGTATAATAACTCGTTCATTCAATACAAAACGGTCACATTCCAAAATGAGTCAGTGTTGCATTTTAAAATTAGAATCTATTCGTATAAGATTTTTAATGCAAGAGCAAATTATTTTGGAATGTGTCTGTTTTGCATTCAATGAGCGAATGATTTGTTATTTTTTGTATTTAAGCGTATTTAAACAGTTGTTTTTGGCAATTGGTGTTGTTTTTAATCGATTTATCATATTAATTACATTAATCAAGCATTATTTACTAAGACGTCCAAAAGAATTTACTTTTTACATCATTATTTCATTTACATGATTTTTAAATATTTTTTCTTTTTCTGATTGGAAACAATACATTCCGCTATATATTTAATAAGTATTTCTGCGCTTTAATTTGCATTTTTCTAAAATGACAAATGTTTTTTTTTCTCATTAATTAAATCTAGTCTATATTTGTGTGTCCAAATTAAGGTTTGTTTATGCAACGCAACGTTAATCCTATATTTGTGCCATTTTTTTTTAAATACTAGATAAACTTCGCAGCTAAAAATTGAACTAAATGTTTTGTATCTGCAAAGTTATGTTTGTCAATTAGCTCAAGTGAGTGGAGACAATAAAAATCATATAGAAAAATATCTGTATTTTTACTCATTGCCTAGTTTACACATAATACATACATAACACCACAAAGCGCATGTGCAGGCGTAGTAAACTTTTTAATTCAGGTACAGTCAACAGCATAAATAAGTGATAATTTCTGTACCTTGTCGCTTTCAATCGTTTCACAATTTTGTAATAACATTTTAAACACGACGTTAAAGTGACAAGGTACATACATTATCTAGACACGCGGCAGCGTGTCCAGACAAGTTCAAGAAAAAGGAACTGGCGAGCGCAGCCGTGTGTTATTTACACTCGACGAACCGTTTGGAGCCACTTTTGACCCCTCAATAACTCCAAATCTACTTAACATAAAAACATGAAATTTGGTATATGTATTAAAACCCTTTAGATCAACTAGAACCCTAAATTTCATAAATAAAAGTGAAACGGTTATTGAGATATAAACGTCTAAAAATCGGCATTTTTACCACTGACTGACTGACTGACTGACTGACTGACTAATCATCAAAAACCTAACCCACTTCCAGGTAACCTAGAAGGTTGAAATTTGGCATACAGATGGGTAATCAGCATCATTCCTCCTCTTTCGCTCGCAGCGATAAGACTACACAGTGCTCCAAAATTATATTTATCAATTAAATTTAAATACTGCGCAAAGTAAATCCAACCTTAATTGGCTCACTCCTAGTATAAAAATAGTTAAACTCATTTGCGAACCAGCCTACTATTCAACGTTCGATTGCTTGCATAAGGATTGCAGTATATGCAAGGAAAGCAGAACAAAATGCCCACACCACCAAATGCAAATAGAGCAATGTCAAATCCTGACTTGACTGATAGTGCTGACCCATCTAATGTGAATCTTAGGAAACGTAAATGCCGTTTGGACTTCGATGACATGACGTCACTCCAAACTGAAATACGAGAAATGCTTAATAGCTTTAAAGCTGACCGGGATACTCAAAACACGAAGTTATATGAAGCAATTGAAGAATTGAGGACCCAAAACAAGGAGATCATTAAGAACAACAACAACATTGAGAAAATCCTGGAAAATACCACGTCGATGTACAACAATTTGAAGGACAAGTATGAAAAAATTTCTTTTGAACACAATAGTGCCATGATTAAAATAAATGGCCTTGAAGAGCAAGTAGAAGACCTGCAGAGAGCTCAAAAAGTTACTACTGTTGAAATAAGGAATATTCCCGATATCGGAAATGAAAATCTGAGCGATTTGATAGCGGTGATGCATAGCTCATTGGGAGTCTCATTCTCTCCAAACAACCTCAAAAATGTCAGGCGAGTAAAGACTGCTCACCAAAAGCTAGTAATGGTTGAGTTTCAGACCATGCAGCAAGGCAAGGCTTTGATTCAAGCCGTTAAAGAATACAATAAATTGCACCCGGACGACAAATTTAACACGCTGAATCTAAACCTAGAAGGGGGAAAGCAGCCAGTATATGTATCGGAATCTCTGACTCCACGAGCTCGAAAGCTGCACTACTTCGCACGTGACCTGCGTAAAAACCATAACTACAAACACTGCTGGACCTGGCAAGGAAAGGTTCTAGTGAAACAAACAGACGGATCACAACCAATTCTGATACAATCGGAGAAGCAGATTGAAGCCCTCAAAGCTACTGCATCCCAATGACTCTTTAATATGTTACTCTGTAAGTTTTTCTCATTTGATATTGACTCTTCTAATAACACTCTTCACACAACACAGTCACACCATTCATTCCATGACACACGCCATTTAACATACGATAGTTTCCAAAGCAATATTCTGATTACTCCACCTGCCGATGACTACTTAGCCACAAAATACCAACTTAAAAATGACAGATTTAATTTTGTTATCATCTGATATTGATGAAATCAGTATCGGGAATTCATTGGCAGTGGATAAACCAGAGTGTTGCAAAAATGCTTTCATTAGTTCTAAAGACCAGCTTAAGTTTTTGACTCAAAATATAAGAAGCCTAAGACATAATTTTGACGATCTTCAGGTCTTGTTAACGAGAATAGATGTAAATTTTGATGTTATTATATTAACAGAATGCTGGCTCAGCGACGATTCTTGCTTGCCGACGATACCTAAATACAAAGCTCTCTCTACTAATCAAATGCTCAATCAAAATGACGGGGTGGTTGTCTACATCAGTAATAAAATATCCTGTAAATCACGCGAGCCTGCTGAAATTCAAGACGCAAACTGCCTTCTATCAACATTTGGCGAAGAATTCGCTATCATTTCTATATATCGACCTCCATCTTATAGAAAAACTGACAACTTCATAAACTCTCTCGATTCTCTTTTGCAGACTCTAAAACAGTACCAGAATATAATTATCTTAGGTGACATTAACATAAATATAATTGAAAATACCGATGACAACAGAAGCCTCGCACGGATTATTGCCATCCCATAAACTCCCAACCAGAGGTAGTAACTGCTTGGATCATTGCATAGTTAAAACAAAATTAAAAAATACTACTATAGTTTGCGATTCCTCCATTACTGATCATTCGTGTGTCATGACATCTTTTTCCAAAGCACATATACATAAATCGGATACATCAAAAACATACAAGAAAGTTGATTACGCCTCGGCTATAAAAGAGTTAGCTCATGTTAACTGGGCTGCAATGTTAAGGGGAGCAGACGTTAATGCGGTCACTAATGTGTTTCTGTATCTCGTCAATAGAACTCTCAAAAAACATACCAAATTAATTAAACTATCTCACAGGAAACGCAACGTTAAACCTTGGATAACACCAGGGATTGTTCGCTGCCTAAGGAATCGAGATAAAATTCACCAACGTCTGAAAAGGGATCCAGATAATAATATCATGATAATAACTTACAAACGATACAGAAACACATGCAACCGTATGCTTAGCAACCTAAAACGAGCTTATCAAAGATCTCTAATTAAGGAAAACAGTAGAAATGTAAAAAAACAATGGGCTGTAATAAAAAATATTTGCAATTTTAATAAGGCTGACAACAATGACATGGACCTTTTAACATTGAAACCTACACCTCAAGAATCTTTAAATCATGCGAACAGTTATTTTACCAATATTGGTAAAGAACTCGCGACCACTATTATGACTGGCATTCGACTGCCTGAAACTGATCGAGTTGAAGCGATGCCCCTAAGCACTACTCCATTAAACTCAATGACGATACTACCAACCGATGAGCAGGAAGTAAAGGCTACAATCTTATCACTTAAAAATACTCACTCGTCTGGATGGGATGAGATATCTTCCTACTTTTTAAAACTGGCACTTAATACTCTTGCTCTTCCCATAACAATAATATGTAACCTTTGCTTTAAGACAGGCAACTTTCCAAAAGCGCTCTAAAAATCAGTAGTTGTACCTATTTATAAGTCAGGGGACAGAGACCGCATAGAAAACTATAGGCCTATTTCACTTTTACCCACGCTCGCTAAAATCTTAGAAAAGATAATAAACAAAAGATTAAAAAGTTACCTAGAAAGTAATAATCTACTAAGTCCCAACCAACATGGATTCAGAGAACGCAAGTCAACTTCTGATGCAGTACAACAACTAACGTCATTTCTTGTGGACAAACTTGACAAAAATAAAAAAGCGACTGGCATATTTTTAGACTTGAAAAAAGCGTTCGACACTGTCTCTGTTCCAATACTTCTAAAAAAACTAGAAAATAAAGGTGTTCGTGGTTTACCGTTGCAACTCTTTCAGGATTATCTGACCGATAGGACACAGGCTGTAAGAGTAGGATACCAATATAGTACAGAAGAAACTATTAATTATGGCGTGCCTCAAGGCAGCGTCTTAGGTCCAACACTGTTCCTCGTGTACATAGACGATCTCTGTAGGCTTATACTCACTAATGCACAAATAATTACCTTTGCTGATGATACAGTCATACTGTTCTATGGGGAATCTTGGTCAGATGTTGAACTTATTGCACAAACGGGATTTAAGTTGGTTACCCAATGGCTGAATCAAAACTTACTCACGCTTAACTTAACTAAAACTAAGCTCATTAATTTTAGTATAAGAGACAACAATCGGCCTGCAGCGGGTATTATGTCCATTAAGGCCCATGTAAGCTGTGATACTCGCACAAACTGTGACTGCCATGTGATTTCTGAGACTCCATCAATTAAGTACTTAGGCATACAGATAGATAAAAACCTCAGCTGGCGTGAGCATATCAACAGTCTTACTGGTCGTGTAAGAAAAATGATCTACATCTTTAAAACCTTAAGGCATGTGTGTGATCGAACACTCCTAATTTCAATCTATTTTGCACTATGCCAATCCGTCATATGCTATTGCATCAATATTTGGGGAGGAGCAGCAAAAACAATGATACTCAAACTAGAAAGATCTCAAAGGGCGGTACTAAAAGTTATGATATTCAAGAAATTTCGCTACCCAACATCGTCTCTGTACAATGACACATGTGTTCTAACTGTTAGGCAATTGTACATAAAACATTTACTTCTAACCCAACACAAAAAACAACCGGATTATCCAGCATCACGAAGAAGAAATGATATTGTATACGTAGCTCCAAAACGCAATACTAAGTTTGCTAGACGATTCGTAACTGTCCAAGGTCCAAGCATTTACAACAAAGTAAGCAAAAAGATAAGTTTACGAGTACTAAGCTCGTACTCTTTTAAATTGACGTTGCAAAAATACCTACAATCACTAAACTATGAAAGCACAGAACAGCTAATAAGTAAGTAAATGGCAAGACACACACACACAAACACACACAATCACACTCACACACACTCACACTAACACACGCACCTGTGTATGCGCACAAACGTGCGCGCACACACATATATATATATTTGCGTGTGGGTGTGTGTGTATCTACATACATACATACAAATACGTATACACACTTAAATAATAATTTAGTTACTTAATCAGAAGAGTCAATATTAATTAAAATTAAAATTAAAATTAATTATTAAGTATTAACTTGTAACCTTTAGTAAGATTGATCTGCTAACTTTGCATATACTACTTGTTTACCAGTTATCCGCACGGCCGCGTCGGGCCAGAGGGGCCTATGTTGTGCTCGATCCATAGCGACATACGTCCTTTTGATCATCGGCGGCGTGTAGTGTGGGGTTAACTATTCATATTTGTTGTTTTTTTTTTTGGTTTCTTTGCCAACCGCGTTTTAACTTATCTGTTTAACTTTACCCACTTGTGATGAAATTTGGATTTAACATTAAATACTTATAGAAGTAAATTGTAAACAGCAGCGAGAGGAGGGGAATCCTGTTCCACCGTGATACAGTTTTTACTAGTACGGGGAACAGAGGACGCTTACTCACTATATTAAACTACCCACTTGCTACAAGAAATTGTGTACCTATTTTGTAAGCAGTTATGACCTATATGAAGGCTGAATAAAGTTATTATTATTATTATTATTAATTATGTGTATACAAATAAAAAAATCTGAAAACAGTGATTTTATAAGTTTTATTATTATTAAGTATTATTTTATTTTATTATTTATGCTAGTTACCTCAGAACTCCGTCATTTATGAACCGATTTGGAAAATTCTTTTTTTGTTTGAAAGGGCACACTGTCTGATTGGTCCCAATGTCACCAGGTCAGAATCTGATGATGGGGTCCTGGAGAAATTGAGGGAACTCTTCAAATAATTTGGGTATAGCTATATCGATTTGGGTGTTTTGTATATATATACGAGTATATAGCATACATATATTAACTCGTGCATATATGCTTTTGAAAAGCACTATTTGGTGAAGTAAAACTGATGGTGATGAAGGAAGATCACAGATTCACCGGAACTACTCAGTAATTAATGTTTGTTTATTGAAACGCATGCCAACTTATTTGACAAAAATAAATGATATCCCATCAAAAACATACATGTGAAAATGCAAGCCAAGTTCAATGTTAAGAATATGCAACGCGTGTTTATCGACTTCACTGACAAAAAAAATGAGATCTAGATGGGTGCCAAGTTCCGTAGATAATCCAGATATTTATTTATTAAGAACATACCTACAACATTCTAAAATAAATTAAAAACACAATTTCTTATTTTTTCTGCTACAACAATATTTGCTATTAAGTATAACTTCTTATATTTCAACACCCAAATTATTTACACAAAGCAAATAACTTAGGATAAACTGAAGCTTAAAATCTGACTTGGCTAGTTTTCATATTTGTTATACGCAAGTTACTGTATTTTTATATTGTATGGTCATATTTTACTCTTCGAAATAATTGACTTGCTGGTAAAAAACTAGCCAAGTCAGATTTTAAGCTTCAGTTTATCCTAAGTTATTTGCTTTGTGTAAATAATTTGGGTGTTGAAATATAAGAAGTTATACTTAATAGCAAATATTGTTGTAGCAGAAAAAATAAGAAATTGTGTTTTTAATTTATTTTAGAATGTTGTAGGTATGTTCTTAATAAATAAATATCTGGATTATCTACGGAACTTGGCACCCATCTAGATCTCATTTTTTTTGTCAGTGAAGTCGATAAACACGCGTTGCATATTCTTAACATTGAACTTGGCTTGCATTTTCACATGTATGTTTTTGATGGGATCACTTATACTGTACTGTACTTGCGCAGTCGCCCAGCCATTGGGGCACAATGATATTACTGCGGCTGCTCGATTAATGTAAAAGACATACATACATACATACCTTCACGCCTGTCTCCCAATAGGGTAGGCAGAGATTATGGAACGCCAGGTGCACCGATCTAAACACACAATTTTCGCTTCCTCTACATTCATCAATCTCTTCATGCACGTACGGCGGTTTCGGGTGCTTTTGATTTGGCCCTTAATCAGTACATCGCGAATCTGATCACTGTAGGTCCGTCTAGGTCGTCCCCTACGGACATCTCCGCTCATTCTCACTCGCCATATGTCTTTCGTAACTCTTTTTTCATCCATCCTTTCTAAATGACCAAACCACCTTAGCATACCCTTTTCGATTTTAGTCACTACATCTTCTTTCAATCCACATCGTTCTCGAATCTCGCTATTTCTTACTCTATCTATCATTCTAACTCCACATATACTTCTTAGAGCTCTCATTTCAACTGCATTAATCCTACTTTCGTTCTTCTTCTGCCATACCCAAGATTCACTACCATACATCAATGTTGGCGTCAATACTCCCTGAACAATGGCAAGGCGAGCTTTGCTCGATATGACCTTGTTTGCCAAGATTGAGTGTAACGCCCCATTGATCATATTTCCCGCTTTTACTCTTCTTTCAATATCCGCGTCACATTTCCCATCTCTCGTAAACAAAGAACCTAAATACACAAATTCATCCACTTGATCCACTTTTTCATCTCCAATCATTATTTCACATTCTGTAACAGTTACATCCCTCTCCACAACCATCACTTTCGTCTTTTTAACATTCACTTTCATACCTTTCCTTTTAAACGCCTCATTCATCAGAGTTACCATTTGTTGTAAGTAGTCCGCAGATGATGCAAGGAGAACTTGATCATCAGCATACAACAAAGTTTTAAAAACTGACTCATTCATCCTTATTCCACAATCATACTCTCTCAGATCTGACAAACAACTGTCCATGAATAGGTTGAACAGCCAAGGAGACGCTACACAGCCCTGTCGAACACCACGTTCGATGCTAAACCAGTCCGTATACGTCCCATTTATCCTGACACAGGCACTCGAGTCATCATATAATGATTTGAGAGCCCGTATCAGAATACTGTCCACCCCATACGCGGAAAGAGTTATCCATAGTTCATCCCTCACCACTCTGTCATACGCCTTCTCTAAGTCAATAAAGGCACAGAAAACCTTTTGATGTTTGGCTATGGCTTTCTCGACTATGCACCTTAAGGAGAAGACTTGATCCACACATCCCATCCCCTTTCGAAATCCCGCTTGCACATCCCAAATCTTACTTTTCGTTGCTAACATCACCCTTTCAATCAATACCTTTGCATACAATTTGCCTACGATACTCAGGAGGCTTATACCGCGATAACTTGTGCATTCCTGCTGTGATCCTTTACCTTTATACAGAGGCATAATCACGGCCATTCCCCAGTCGCCTGGAACTCGACCGGCCCGCCAGCACAAGTTAAATAGGAGGAACAGCAGGCTTGCTACAACGCCTCCACCCTGTTTGATCATTTCAGCAGATATCTTATCATACCCAGCAGCTTTACCCACTTTCATACTCTTTATCGCATTCATTATCTCTTCCACACTAATACCACTGTCACAAAATATTTCTTCACCAACATAACTACTTCCATTACCTCCACTCTGCTCAAACAAACTCTCAAAATATCCCTTCCACTGATTCAACATTTTCACATCATCTCTAATAATATCCCCATTTGAATCCCTTATCACACCTATTTTCGACTCTCCTGCTTTGCCTCGAGCTGTTCTGACTAAATGCCAGAATAACTTTACATTGTCTCGAAAGTTCGAGCAGAAATCCCGATCATACTTGCCCTTACGTTCTTCTTTCTTTCGGTTAACTACATCTTTAACTTTCTTTTTTTAACAAAACATACTTCTCCTTTATTGTTCTTTCGATACTGTTGTTCAAATCACCTTGAATTCTTTTGTTAGCTCTAGTAGCTAACAGATCATTCCATACTTTCTTCTTTTGCGTCACCACTTTCTTCACTTCATCATCCCACCACTCATTCCTAATCTTCTTACCATTCCTCCTCTTACTGACACCACATACATCAGTTGCGGTTTCAATCACGCCATTTTTAAAGTTTGTCCAAAATTCTTCTATATCATTACATTCCTCTTCGAAAACATGCCTAAATCTATCATTCAGTAATTTCCGATACCCATCACCGACATTCTCTTCTTTCAGTCTTTCAACTTTTACTCTTTCTGTTCCTGTTATGGGTATACGTGCGTGATGCCGCCATTTGTTTTGCAGTCCAGCTATTCTTGTCACTACTAGAAAGTGATCAGTACCGACATCAGCACCCCGATATACCCTCGTATCTTTTACTTTCACTCTCAGACGATTATCAACTATAACAAAATCTATCATACTTCTATCTGATTGCCTCTGCCATGTATACGTATGAATGCGTTTGTGACGAAACATTGTGTTAGTCACCACAAGCATTTTCTCCAAACATATACTTAACAAACTTTCACCATTCTCATTCACTCTCTCATCTCCGAACTTTCCTAATACCTTCTCATATCCATCACGAGAAACCCCCACCCAGCCATTAAAATCACCTAACATAATTATCCTCTCATTCTCACCACGATTATCTAATTGTTCCCTCACACTATCCCAGAACTCCTCTCTAACTTTCTGCGGCTTAGACATATCCGGAGCATACACGCAGAGGACAAAAATTTTGGTCAAGCCAATTTTCAGTCTAATCCATAGGATTCTAGGGCTAACACATTCATACCCTTTCACGCATAAATTCATTCGTTCTGACAAAATAACTCCCACTCCCTGACTACCTCTCTCCGAGTGCGCAACTCCGGACCAGTACCCATAATATTTATCATGAGCGGTAGTTGTACATCCTTTCTTTTTTGTTTCACTCACACCTAGTACATCAATTTTTCTTTCATCCATCAACTCATAAATTTCCTCAATCTTGCTATCCACACCTCCGCAAACATTTTACGTTGCGAACTGGCATTCCCCAACCCGCTGTTTGCCTTTTGAATATTGGGAGACAAGACGTGACGTGTGGCAAAGCACGTCGCCATCGGGAATTTTGCCCCCCCCCAGATACGATGGGGCAGCCTGAGCAAAGGTACTCAGGGACGGATTCTCCAGCTAAGCCGGTACCCTCCTGGGGTAATGTATTATTTAACCCCCGTATCATGATGATAACTTCCACTCGTTCTTCGGATAGGGAAAGGGAAAGGAAAAAAAAAAAAAAAACGGGAAAAGCACTAGGGGATGAATAAAAGGAAACTGGTATTTGGAATGGATTTAGGGGAAAAAGGGGATACTACAGTTGCGGAAGGGAAGCGGGTAGGCACTGGGTAGCTAGGGAGGTTCGGGGTCGCATACCCGATGTATCCTGATTCTATGATCGGACAGATCAATAGAGAGGAGTACCCCTGACATGACGAATCAGGATGCAATGGATTCTATTATCGGGTAATTTTTTCCCAATCGACAATTTTGTTTCGCAGTGTTAATAAAGCATTTCCTCCTGAACTGGGGGGTTATTATGACATAACTTTGCAGGTCAGTTTACGCTGACAGAAAAGGACAGTGCTATACAAGTGCTATAGCGCTGTCCTTTACGCTGACCGTAAAATGAACTGCAAAGCCACGTCGTAATAACCCCCCTGACCTTAATCCTTTCTTTTATTGTTCAAGAAGTATCTATATTTAACTTAAACGGTAAAAAGGCCTGTCTCGGTATTCTGACAATTTCTGCAAAACTTTCCTCTGATATTTTATTGTTTTGTTTTATATACTAGTAATACTATTACTAAGAGGTAGAATTATGTTTTCCTGATTGTTTGTTCGTTTTCAAGTTGGGCTTAGGGCAATATCTGGATGTACAAACCGATTTAAAAAAATATTTCGCTAATAGCAAGCTAAATTATTCCTGACTATAGTCTATACTTTTAGGTTTTAAAAAAATTATGTAAACAATCCAAACCACGTGACATTGTTAAACAGCCAATCAAAACTGTTTTATTGCACTTTGACGCATCAGTGTTTTGCTTCTATTGGCTGACGAACTATATCACGTAGTAGTTTTGTTTACACTTTTTTAAATACCTAAAAGTACAAACTATAATTATAATAATATAATTTATTTATTTATATTTAATTTCGTTAAACCGAAGCTAAGTGAGGGCAGGTCGCTAGTAAGCTATGTATAAAAGCGAAAACAAGAATAAAACAACAAAATATTTATATTTAGATATTTATATTCGAATTCTTAACACGAGATATAAACTTTGAACTTCACACCAAGCTCGAGAAATATATAAATTACATGCAGTAAATGTACATTACGCTTCTATGATACAAGTGAATAAGGCACCGGATTGGATACATCGAGTATATAGAATTTCAGTTCTATATTCATTGGCACCTACGAGTCAAAACTTAAAATTTTGATAACAAACCCCTTTTAGAACTCATTACACAAATTTCATAATTTTTTGTTTTATTACCTGTTTCCTTTGTTCGAAAACTCATTACTTAGATTTTTTTTTCTAAACCTGTCACCATTTCAAAATTTTTGAAGTGATGTACCTACAGGACCTGTAGGTTAGGTTGGTTAACAAAGAAAAGTAAAACTCGTTTTACTAAAATATTTTTTCTAACTTATGAAAATTCGGGCAAACGAAACAGCTGGTAAATGAAATTTGAGCTTGTTATAGATAACCAATAAGGTAGTTGTCTACATGGTTGACTATGTTTTTACAACGGGTTCATTATAATTAATAACAAAATACAACTAATTATAAAGTCTTTTAGGTGCCTACTAAGCTAAGAACTAAATGTAGAAATAAAACGACTTAAAGTTAGTACGCATCTGTAGCTATCCAAAAATAAGGTGATTTTGAGTATTTATGAATTGGTTACTTTAACACTTGCCTTTGAAAATTATCTCGTAGTAGATTTGTCTCAATCAATTTAAGGTCAAGGTCAAGGTCTCAAACACTCCCTTTCTACATTTTTACGCCTTTAGTTCAGCCAATCGAATTAAACCTAACTGACAAGTCACAGATTAAAATGCAAGTTAACAAGGAATGCTACGATTTTTTACATAATAATTGACAAAAATAATAAATACGGTTTAAGCTCTTCGGCACACACAACACGCGTCAATTGAGACAAACAAGGTTGTCTTTAAAACAGCTTTATGGCTTATAATCCAAGGACCAATTTTATAAAACTCTTTACAATTTCGCTAGACAATGATAATGTTGATCACATATTTTTCCGTATCCACATGCTTGGTGTTTGCCACAAACACTGCATTACGCAACTATACGTTAGAGTGAGATGGAAATACATCTTGCTCACTCTATCGTATAGTTGCGTCCCGCAGTGTTTTCGGCAAACACCAAGCGTGTGTGCGGCTTTAGACATCAATGACGACGAACATCCCCACTTAACACCGGTGCAATTGTAATTTGCTTCATAAAACTTACCCTAACCAACAGAAACTCCAGCACGATCCAGATGCGCACTTAAAATATATCAATACACATTGGCTTTTTCGAGTAACACCGATGCTTCGCACATCGCTTTCGCCGTCGACCTTACCAAGAACATCAAGTGGAGTTGCTCAAAAACATTCAACTGGACTCGCGTCCTAACTAACCCATGGAGGACCGTCGCTCTCTCAAGATCCAGCCACCTTTGTAACGACAATTCCCTATCATCAACAGGAACCCCTTGAACAACATCCAAAGGTCCCCATAACATGAACTCTAGCACTGATTTGGCCTGATTGAGGGATATCGCTCGTTCTTCTTGCAACACTTCCTTGAGGAGAGGAGCCAGCTTTTCCCCTGGGAGGATGATTTCTAGCGCTTTCATGGCGCATTTGCAGAGAGAGCTGAGATGAGAGTCCGCTGAGTTGTTCATGTCGTCACTCATTCTGAAAGGAAGAAGGCAATGTTTATTGAAGAGGTTCGCATTTGGGACAATTTGTCAATCAAGACGCATAACCACAAACTCGCTGTAATCGAAATGCACAAGTTTTAAAACACTCCGATAACGTGGGATATGTACTCGTAACTACATAGTGAGATCATGTTATCGCTATTTTATCTTAATTGTATTCAACACAGATTAATCAAGATGCAAATTAATAAATAAAGCTATCGTGACATGCGAGGTCTAACTTCAATTAATCACATACTCGTACCTACCTACGATGTAATTACATATCAATTGACACGAATAATTATTCGATACGAGTATAATATACAATGCTTGATGCTTTAATTTTAGACATAATAATATAAAGTTTGATAACAGGTGGAACCTCAATATTCTCGTCTGGTAACCTCTACATTAAGCAACAGTTTGAAAGTAAAACCATCTTCCATATTGACAATTGTACTTCAAACAGCTGGCGCTGTCGTTTTCTCAGGCAACTTCATATTATAAGCGTGAGAATTAGCTTAAAAACATACAACTCACCCTTGTAATATGCACAGTCTTCCGTAACAGTTCGTCTTGGGAGCAGACAAGGAGTTTAACCGATCATCAGGCGACGGTAGACTCGCGCTGCTGCACGGCTGTTCCCTTAAAGCTATGAAGGAGGTCAGGGACTCTGATATCTCCTCCACCCCTCTGGCTTGTAGGCATTTGAGGCCGCATATGACCTGCAGCATCATGAAGATGGCCTCGTGGATCTGCTCTGTTTGGACGAGCTGGTATTCTTTCGTAGAGACTTCAGTGGACCGAAGGGTTTCGCCGTACGTTCGGATTGTATCCACTTGAGCTTGCGCTAGGACGACTATGGTTGCTGAAAGAGAAATGAATGTGATGATAGTTATAACGATATTGTGAAACCAGGCTTCTGTGACTAACTGAACCAACAATGGACTTGATGGCAATATGGAGGGAATATTCCTTGAGTGCCCTAGACTAAGAAGGCATTTTTGAACAACTGGGAGAATATTATAATGGGGATAAAAATATTACGCATATGAAATTGCGGGCATCCTTATGCTAGTTTATAAGGCTTACTAATATCTAAGTCGGCAATATCAGGATGTATGACACAAAGACAAAGACAAAGATTATAATTTACACAACGATAAATTTTCTAACTGTATTTTAACCAAGCTTATTCAAATAATTCTACGTTGACGATGCTGTCGGTGACGTCGGATCTACAATAGCCTTGGGATAGAATGGATCCATCGATTTTACTGCATTTTATATCGGGGCATAGTTTTTATTTAACTATGTTTCATAAAAATCGATTGGACCGATAGAAAGTACAAGTAGGTTAAGGGTTATTCTAATTTTACATTTATCATGTCGCTAGCGTTTCCTTGCGACTCCGTCCGCCATTCAGGCATGGATGAAGCGCAAAAATCCAGACATCCTAACCAACGTTCACATTTGTAAGGACCTTACCTTGCACCAAGTCATCTCCATCCTCGCCGAAGTGCAGCAGCGGCACCAGGTCGCAGAACTCGGTGACGGCGTTGAGGCTGAGCGCCGGCTGCAGCGACTGCTGGCATACCATCTGCGACGCCATCTGCTCCTTGTGCAGCATCAGGGTCACGTGCACTGGACCTGGAACGTAGACAACAGGTTTTCAAACGGCGGTTCAGAAATTGGATTTGTTCCTATGATGTTTTTCTATGTATATGATAAATAACGAAG
This sequence comes from Acleris laterana, assembly GCA_963966035.1. Lineage (NCBI taxonomy): Eukaryota > Metazoa > Arthropoda > Insecta > Lepidoptera > Tortricidae > Acleris > Acleris laterana. The sequence continues at coordinate 2,329,557 of OZ014449.1, forward strand.
TTGACGAGTCGAATTCTCTCTGAATGATATCCGAGTTTTATGTGGTTGTTGAGTTGATGTTGAGTTTTTAATGGTGAGTTAGTTTTAAGTTTTCTGTTGTGATTGCTGGAACTTTTTTAAGAATTTAGGCACTGAAATTTCTGTCAATTAGATAATTATTGCATTTCAAACAAATGGATATCTTGGTCAATTAAAAACAATGTGAAAGTTACTTTATCAATTAAACTCAGTATATTTTATTTGGATATACAGGTACACCCGACATTCAGGTTATTTCAGTAGTAAATAGGGAGTAGTCCAAACTATACTGTCAACGTTTAACAGAAAATGAACATTGTTATTTATTTATGGCTACCTTGGCTAGAGTTCCATACAGCTGGGTAGAAGACACGCTTGCCGGCGCGCACAGTCTTGGCTGACTGGACCGTAAAGTCGCTCCAGCGAAGGTTGGTGCAGGCCTTCAGACCTCGAAGAGAAGGCTGCATCGTGGCGCTCTGTTGGACCTGCAAGATAGTTATAAAGTTATGTATTGCTACAATAAACCTGGTTTTATTTCTAGGTAAAATAAAACTACATACTTACAAAAATGTTGCATCGTAAATTTTGAAAATTACTACCAAATGACTAAAATACAATAAAATTGTTGGTTACGTATTAAGACTGCGTCGAGAGTACGCCGGATGTACAGTGGCGCTCTCATTACTTTTATTGTGTTTTCTAATAAACTAAAGTATTTACTTGAAATTGGAAGAAATGGTTTGTACTACAAATGAAAACACAACTTTATATCATATAGTTTAATAACAATACACCTTCGAGTTATTGACTTAACGGAAAAAAGTGGCCACCTTTTCCCGTTAAGCTGACTACTCAAAGGGTAATTGTTATTAAAGTTTGTTACGTATCCCATAAATTGTGTTTTTACTTGCACTACAAAAACGTATCTTTTGATTTAAAAGTAATTATTTAGTTGATTAGAAAACACAATAATAGTAATGAGGGCGCCACTGGACGCTCGGCGTTTGCTCGGCGCAGTCTTAAAGCTAACAGTCGTGTTGGAAGATAAACTGACAAACAAGAAACCGAATTAGCAAAAATAGCCTTGGATTTTAAACGACAATGACAATTGAAATTACAATCAAGTCATGCAAACATCCGCGATTTAAGTTGTTGTTTTTTATGTTATTAAAATTTAGACTGAGAGCATCATTATTTTCTAGGATTTTTTTACAAAGGAGACGAATATATTTAAGACCATAATGGCCGAGTTAACGTTTTTGTCCAAGCTATCTTTGTAAAAAATAAATGTACATACCTGTTCTAAAACCTGTGCCAACGCCTCGTGATTAGCAATGACGACGGCTCCATAATTGTCCTCCAGATTTCTATGCATCACGCTTCGTCCCTTTCGCACCCTAAGCTTGTTCGTTGTCGTTTTAGGCGTCATCTCATTCTGATAATCTTCATTAGTTGGGCTGTCCATATTGTCATTTGAACTGTAGAAACTGTATGGCGAGTAGATTTCTGATTCAGTTTCACTTCCGCAATAGGGAAGAGACGTTCTAAAACCATTTGTGTATTTTGGGTAATCAGCATTGTCGTCTTTTCGTGTTTCCACGCTGCTTTCTCTTGGTTTTATGGCAGAATCGCATTCAGGCGAACTCGATCTAGCGTGATTTACGTATTCATAATCGCTGTCACTATTCTTCGCTGAATCACAAGTTTCCTCCTCATACTTGTTGGAATTGTAGACGTCATCATAGTTGTGTATGACAGCTTCGTTGGTTGCCTGGACGAGCTCTTGCGGTCCGTCTAGATCGTCTTTCTCGTCGTCTATAGGCGTCCTGCGCTTAGGCAACTCTAAGTGCGCTTCTCTTTCACGCATGCTTGCAGTGCGTTCGGGTTTCCTAGGGGCGAGGGCCGATCGGATCTCTCCTGAAAAACGCAATTTAAATTTATTATCACTGGTGGTTAGTCTACTTAGTAGTGGTTAAGATAATTAAAGCATTGTTAGCGTTGCGGGTTAGTTTTTAAATTAATTATGTTATTGATCCATGCATTAGTATTCGTTTGACAAAAACTTGCCTAGATTAGCATAAATGTTGTCGCTTTTATTCGGGGGCACCCACGCCTGTTGTTTTTGCTTCTTTTGGAGAGCAGCAGATTTCGGCGGCGGCGGCCGAGCCGGCTTGTGAACTGTGGCAACTTTATACTCCTCACTCGAGTGCCTTGGAGGAGGTGGGGGCTTGTTCAACACCTTAGGCGTTTCGACTTCAGTAGCAGAACTACTCCCACTGTATATAGATGACACATCATCGTGACTCAGACGCCGAATTTCGGAAATCTCATTAGGTTTCACGACTTCTACATTTGACCCGTTTATGTCCAACGGATGTATGATCACAAGTCGTGGCTTCGGTTTTGGTGTCAAGTCAAATATTTCTTCTGGTTTATGAGAAACTTTTGTTACAGTCGCAACGCTCAGTTCCTTTTTATCTAAATCTTTTGAAGAGCCTATGCGAAGCAGCTTTTTTATAGAAAACTTAAGTTTACCTTTGCGTTTCTCATCTAAGAGTAAATTATCATGAGAAAGAGATATATTTCTCCTTGGTGCAGGTTCTGGAATGACTTCGACCTTCTTCACTTCTATAATATCCGCAGGTTTTACCTTAGGTGTCGATGTAGACATAGTAGCTCTCTCTCGCTTTTCCATTTCTCTTACCACCGGTGAGTCTGATTTTGTAAATCCGTTGGTGTTTCTTTGATATAAATTTGGGTACTCCTCTCCGGATGGGGAGGACGGAGGCGATGGTGCTTTAGACTTAGTAAGGCTGTGAAGTGACGTATCGCTGTCTTGTTTAGTGAGAACAGGTTTCGCGTAATACATTGGTTCCGGTTTCTCTTCATGAACTTCAGTTATTTCATTATTCTTTTCCTCGCTAATAGCTCGCACAGCGCGGTTTTCATCAATCTTTGTTTGTAAATGCATAACCGTTTGTTGCGTTACAACACTTTTCTTGGTGGTGTGTTTTATAACCGGCTTGACTGGCAGCTTCGGTTTTTCAGGTACGGCTGGTTTGGGGGACATTATGTCAGAAATTATACCGTGCAGGAATGATGGACGGGGATCCATAGTAGGCATCGGGCTTTTAGGTAACGCTGGTGCCTCGGTGGGTTCATCGGGGTCAGCCCTGCCGTCTGGCTCGCCGGCTAGCTCTCGACTTGCTTCAGCGGAAAACATGTTTTCATGGGTCTTAGGCACTATAGGTGGCATATCAATGATCGGACTTTGAAACGTCGAGTAGCCGTTGCTAGCCTGCCCGTCAATTTTCCGAAGTTGCCCTATCGGTGACATCTTGATATTCTTATCAGATTCATTGAACACTTTTATCTTGACCGTTTCCTCGCATTTCGGTTCTGAGAAGTGGCCGCTATCGTCGTTATCTGAATCCGTACGTCCGTTAAAGCTTTCGTCATCCGATGTTAAGGAATTATTTGCGGTTGAATTGAGAGTACCGACCGCCGAATCAACACTACTGCTTTCTACATTTATCTTGCAGAATTTAAATTCAGACCGGCTGAGATTTACCTTAGGTCTTTCTTGAGTTTTAGGCAGTGGTGATTTTCTGACAATTCCATTTTTCTTAGTCTCGCACATTTCTTTTTTCTCGCACTCATCCTGCATGCTCTCTTTCATCTTGCCTTCTACCACGGTGGGTTTATTATTATGTGATAAACCGTGATCTGTCGCGTTTGTCATTCTATTCTGCTCCAACGTTTCGGATATTTCTTCAAGAAGTGATTTCTCGGTGCATATGCTCTCCGTAGTACTATCGGCTTGAATTATAGTTTCTGTCTCCTTAACATAAGTGGAAAGAATAATATTAGTTTTGTAATTATTGGTATCTTCGGTGGACGCGTCTGAGACGTGTATAACGGCGGGTTTTCGACCATGTGACTTTACATTTGGACTTTTATTTTCTTGTCCGAACGGCGTAACGGACACTAGTAAAGTCTTTTTCTTGCCATCAGAATCTGTTTGTATTTTCCCCAACATCAATGAAGTGTGAGATTTCATACCTGAGTCACTTAACAGATTGGCTTTTACTGTATTAAAATCTGTGTTCATCTTAGTGACCTTATGAAGTTCTCTTTCTTCTACCGAATCCGGAAATATATCATCATCCTCAGTTTCTTCTGAAATTTCGAATTCTTCTCCATCAGACCAGTCGTCCCCTCCATATCCTATGACACTGCTTACTTCCTCAGGGAATCTGACATTTCGTTTGTTTTTCTTCTTAGGGTGTGTTCTGAGAATGCTCGGTGGCGTTTTCTTGAAGAAAGTGCTTCTGTTTTGGAAGGGGGTGGTAAGATACTTGCTACCGTCGGTGACGCGCTCCTGCTTGAGGTGGTCCTCTCGGGACTTGAAGCAGTTAGAGCAGAAGTCCTTCTTCCACGCATTCTGTACGAAGTTGTGGCATACCGGCGACATGTTGCCGCGCGAATAACGCCTGTTTATCGCGTTACTGGCATTCTGGAAAGAAGGAAAAATATTCATGAATAAACGTATTAATCAATGTATAAATTAAATTTAGTTGGAAGGTTGCAATCTTTAACAATAAAGGCTCAAATAATATTTATTAAATGATAATTCAGAAGACCGAACGGTGACGAGAAGTCACTGGCAAAACTTATATTTTGAGGTAACTTCATGGCTTTACCCTATGTTATGTAGTCCTATATGTTAAAACATTGTAAACCTTATTTTATAACTTGCTGTGAAAGACGCTTGCGAAAGTCTAAACTTAAAATGATCTAGGAATCTACCTATGCGGAGAAAAAGTGAACTAAGCAATGGTAGGATTATTAACCAAAGGAACTAATTTAAATATAACAACAGATATTACAGCTTATCAAACGAAATGATGAACAACACGACGCAGTAACGGCCATCGGACCGCGAAACATGCAATCAGCTGTTGCGCAAATACTCGTTCTGCTGATGGGGCTCCATCTAGCTGGATATTTGCTTATTTTGCAGTAAAATTGCTTGTACCGCTATGCACATTCCGACTGATGAGACAAGGTATGTAACGTTATAGAAGTGTATACATTATGATTTTTATCAGGGAGTTTGTCGGTATTGCAAAAGTATCAGATAGCGTATTACGACAGTTACTGATTTGCATAAATTTCGAGCTACATTTAAAATCAATTTGTTGCTTCATTCACAATTTGACACCTCACAATACTTCACGGTGCAGTTTTCACGAATGCACAGAATGGTGAAGTAACATTTTCAATCTGCAGCCGCACGGCACACGTTTCTAGTAGGTAACGATTTACGTAAATTCGCATGTGAACTTTGGCATAGTCTCGTCCTACAAATAAACCTATGCGCAGCAGTGGAGTTAATTAACCCTCTTTTCCTACAGCCAACAAAATGAATTTGGGTACCATTGTAGAACTCTGCGGCATTAACAGACCACGTCAGTTAAACTTGAATGATGTGGTGCTTTAAGTCACCTTATTGCGAAAGAGTCACTTTGTTAAGTATGTTTCCGTGTAAAATGAGCCCAATGGGTGTGGGCACAGCATCGATCCTTGAGGCACACCTATTGCCTAGGTGTTTTAGGCGTAACATGATGATAATACTTATGTAATTTTAAATGGAATAAAGGACCTCCACTGCTACTAAGTCCGGTGTTGCATGTTTTTCAATGAATACTGAGAATTGCATCGTTGATTTGCTATAACTTTCACTACAAACGCGTCTTGCATTTGACATGCTAATCAAATATTTATGGCGCCGGGAAACGCACGGGACATTGTTTAGCACCTGCTTGGAGAAATTACTTGAAAGCTTGACTGGTCAACGTTTAGTACTAAGACTACTAAGAATATCGATATAGGATCTGTTTTGCATGGATCTTAGAGTCTGGCAACTACTTATAATGTGTTAAAGATGTATACCTACTATTTTAAGGAGATTTTGTAGAGACCTATTAAATGTAGGTATGAAGCAAGAATTTAGAACGATTAATTTGATACCTGTTTTTACCCATTACTTATCAGTTTTTATATGGCCAATCCGGACATGGCCAAGTCTTATTTTTTCTCGTTTGTCTAGATTTCTGTGAAGCTATTTTTTGTGTGTTCCAATTAGAAACATTACGCAAGGCCAACGGCATAACTGCGTGTAGCATAAATTTAATTGGATTTAACACAAAGTTATTTTTGCGATCACGTATCAATCGGTTGGAAATCGACTTGAGTTCGAATCATATTTTTCAACGGCACACGTATATTTGCGAATCAAATGTTTAATGCAGTAGAGAGTGTAACAACAGTACGAAGAAAGAATAAATTTGATTGAGATGCAGTGAACGGGTTTAAATTACGCTTATGTTACGACAATTACAGGCAGGAATCTTAAAATACTCGAATTTGAAAACGTAACACTGTTTTTTTTTTTTGATTAAGCACCTTTATTTTGCTGATAATATATTAATCCGTTGTCCGTCTTTTAATTCGAGCTATATTTACTCTATTGACATAAAAGAAGAAAAGATACGGGGTAAACTATCAGGGTTCTATTTTAAGCGGTAAAAACCATATTGTCTTTGACGTGTTATTGTATTGTTTTTAACTCAGCTCTCATTACTGTCTGTCAAGAAAAATATAAGAGCTATCAAAACGTGAACAGTAGGATAACAGGTCAAACACTATATGGTTTTTACCGTTTAGAATGGAGACCCTGATAAAATATCGAGCATCGTTTTTTTTTACTTAGTTTCGTAACTTAACTTAAGTAATCTTATTAAAAGTATTCGCTTCAAGTTCTCTGGCAGTTTACAAAAATAAGTAGTTAATGTAATGTTATATTACGAGTTAACATTACTTCTTACTGTTACTAATCTGCATACTGTCGCAAAACTTCGAATGATCGCCTAGTCATTTAGTTTTCGCGGTCATGTCAATGGCTTGTGTTGCACAACAAATCGGTTACTCCTTTGTTGTAGAACAGAGAATAATTGTAACAGATATAACCATTATGTAAGGTCTGGCGATTACAATAAAAACTATTATGTTCTCAATGTGGACGATGAAAACCAGACCAGTCGGATATTATTTCACAGACGAAATAAAATTACTAGCTGTTGCCAGTGATTCCGTCTGCGTAGAAGTCGTATATTACTCAGGAATCATAAAATTTTCTGGGAATAAGAAGAATGTATGTTCCCCGGGATTCAAGCTATATCCACACCAAAATTTCATTAGAATTGCTTCTGCGGTTTTTTTTATAAAGTGGAATCTAAGAACCGTAACAAATAAACAAAAGGTTGTTAGCTCAATGCAAGTGAGAAAAAAAAATGGTACAAAATTTTGTATATTTTTCAGTTGCTTCTCAAATGAGCGAGTCATCATCCCATCATCAACTACCTCCTTGGGATCCTATTTCCTTAGGGTCAGTGTAGCAAGTTTTCTCTCTTCTACATCTGAATCAATCGTCCGCAAGATAACCATATACATCAGAAGTTTCGTTTCTAAACTATCATGAGCAAAATAGTCAAGCGTTTTTTTTTTAAAAACTGAAAATTTTTCAAAAAAATAGCAATTGGCTAATTTAAAAGTTGAGAAACGAAAATTAATCCACCATTCTGGATTCTGCTTGAACACGTATTGGTAAAAATATTTCACCAGAATTAGAATATTTGTCGATCGAAGTTTCGCAATAAACGGGGTCACATCGGTCTGGTAAACAGACGCAGATGTGTCCTTGACGCAAAAATGCCGAAGATGGTAAAAGTGGGTCACAATGGTGTACCGTGACGAGAAGTTCAATTAATAATCGGGTCTTGTACAAAAGACAACATTGTCAAGGGAAAACCCTGGGTGGGGGGCTTGGACAAGATGCATTCTGCTAACGTTATCGTTATCCAAAAAGAAAAGGGTCATAACATAGGATAGGATACGCCTCGTGCCATGAATCGCGTCACCGGCCCTTAAGCGAGGTCTTACCTCAAACCTATCCGTTTTCTTCCTGATATTGCAGAAATCAACATCCGTTTTCTACAAAACCTGTCCTAAGTAGAGATATTGATACCTAACAAATTATGTTTTTGAATGAAGGGTCTTCAATTTTCAAAATATTAGTCCATGGGCCTCGACCATAAGTTGCCACCCATCTTGAGCACCACTTTGGTCCACCTAGATTTTTTCGACGTATCTCTGCCAAGGGCGTAGGTAGGTATCTAACTCCGCATAGTACCTACGAACGTGGGCAGAGATGTCATTGTTGGACAATCAATGTAAGCAAAAAAAAACAGGACCTACTAAACCATTTGTATTTTTTTTCAACTGGATTTTGCTGACGCCAGAGGAAGTAATTTGGTTTGTATGTCCTCAAGGTTGTGCCAAAGAAAACTGGATAATAAAGAGAATGTAGTTGGTACCGGATACATACAAATGTTATTTAATCTGTTGTGTCGAGGTTATGCTAATCTGTTGGGCTAGAAAAGTTGCATTCCGGTTGACTGAAAAAATCAAGAGCTCTTAAGACTGTTTAAAGCATACTGCCAGTCCTTTTATACATGCAGCCTATGGGTTAACTATACGCAGAAGGCATATTTATAGCGACCTGCGAGTTAGATACAACAGCGCGTACAGAGCGTTGCTGCGGCTGCCGCGCTATTGCAGCGCTTCCGCGGTGTTCGCGGAGACGAACACGGCGGGGTTCTAATATTTGTTCTTGTTCTTGTGCTTGTAATGTTTTGTCTCGTTTTAATGTTTTATTGTATTACACTAATACTAGTTTTAAGTTGCACAAACTTTACTAACAAAATATGGATCATTGGTCTGAAATAAAATATATATTATATTATTATTATTAAGACTGCGCCGAGCAAACGCCGAGCGTCCAGTGGCGCCCTCATTACTATTATTGGGTTTTCTAATAAACTAAAGTATTTCCTTGGAACCAAACAAAATCTGTTTGTAGCGCAAGTAAAAATACAATTTATGGGATACGTAACAAACTTTAATAACAATTACCCTTTGAGTAGTCAGCTTAACGGGAAAAGGTGGCCACTTTTTTTCGTTAAGTTAATAACTCAAAGGGTAATTGTTATTAAAGTTTGTTACGTATCCCATAAATTGTATTTTTACTTGCGCTACAAACAGATTTTGTTTGGTTCCAAGGAAATACTTTAGTTTATTAGAAAACCCAATAATAGTAATGAGGGCGCCACTGGACGCTCGGCGTAGTCTTAAGAAGACTCCTTGGAGATTTGTTAAACAGCCAATCAGAACAGTTTTTGTCGAGCTTTGACGTATCAGTGTTCTGCTTCTCTGGAACTATAACACGTGGTTTTTTTTGTTTACATTCAGTTAATTACCTAAATAAATGAAGTATAGTTCCTAAGTGATAATCAAAGTTATACGCGAACCAAGTCATAGGCCAAAGCTAAGCTGGTCATAATTATTTCATAATACTATAGAATTGACGGCGCGGAACCAAACAATCGAATCAGTTACTTGTGAAAATGTACGTCAGTTGTAAAATCATTTACTTCTAGTTACGTGAAACTTTGGGCAACAAAGCGTGTTGCCAGTGATTACTATGATTTATCATCCTGATTGAACGTTTTACTTGTCATTACTTATTGTATGTGCTCTATTTCACATAGAAATGATTCGTAATAACGCTGTTACAGCCCTTGAGTTGTATAACTGTATTAATTGAACATTTTGATAACCTCCGCCATAAAGCTTTAGAGCTGTCGACTGTATATTTCCTTGCACAGTCATCATCCTCATCAGCTTATCGAGAAAAAACCAAGGCCCGTATTAATAAACTCATCTTGGCTGAGATGCGCGTCACAAGATACGTCAAAGTAAACGTCAAACCATAGAAACCTGTCATTTTTGACACATCTCGAGACGAGCATTAGAGTTGAGATTAGTTTTATTAAGGAGTCAAAACTCGGTGGATCTGAGATCTAGTGGCCACTTTCCGAAGCCAGCACTCGATCAACCCTTGATACCCTATTATTAAATGTTTATTGGTTTTACTCAGTTCGCCCTAATATAATAATCGATTGACTTAGAAAGCAAGATATCTGAGTATGTTTTTTTCGACAAGATTCGATATACGATCATGTTTTTTCACTAAATCTGTCTGTAGGTACCTACATTCATATGATTTGCTTGTGTCAAATTCCAAATAGAGAATAATAATTAGAATAGTTAGAAAGTACATATTTAAATTTTCACAAACCGTCCGCGCATTCTAAACGACACAACTAAAACAATAAGGCTGTATAAATGTATGAAGGCCATTCTTATACAACCTTTTTGTTTCGATCGCCGGCGAAGTGGCACATGTTTGTAAAGGTGCATCTTTCACTCAACAACGACAGCTGGCGATCGACCTCAATATTAAAAAGAAAATTTATATGGAATGTGGAACTAGACATTTTTGATGCACCAATAGTGTTTCATACGATACTTTGACAGAACTTCAGAGAGGAATGTGGCCATTCATTTAAGTAAGACGAAAAATGCGCTCTGTGAAAGTTGACAATTGTATAAATCTGTCTAACTGAATAAGCGTGCGATGCGAGTTACTTGATGGCAAGTAATCACCACCGCTGATAAATACCAACAACTCAAGAAGAGTTGTCGGACAGTTGTCGGCCAATTAGGGAAATGAACGCTCTTGAAGCCACCCATGTCATAACTGGTTAGAAATACCGTCGAAGGGAGTTCGTTCCACAGTTTCACTGTACGAGGCAAAAGGTGATGTTGAGGGAACCTGGCTTTACGACGAGTAGTTGGGTAGTCAGAACACTCCTCGTTACAGCGCCTATACAGCATGCAAAGTGAACTGACGTTTCGGAGACACATCATCTCTAAGAGAGACTGCAGATGTTAACGTTCGCAGAACACACTTTGGCTAGCGCTATTCGATATTGTTTACAAAAAATAGTTTCTAGTCATTTCTTTACCGCAATGTTGTTTTGCCAAGAAACAAAAATGAAAAAAAGGATAAAACACAACGGTTAAAATTTCATTTTTAAAATTTATTTATTTTTATTTTGTAGTAAACAAAATATCAAAAGGTGTGTCGCTTCTAACAAATAAACGTGCTGTTCTTACTGCAGTAATAAATAACCAAAGCAGTAAAAGGGAATAAGTGTCACTTATGAAAACAAATGCTTCATAACCTCTGATTCCAATAAATTAAATCACTTAACCTAACCCGTATGTATGCAATATAAACTAAGAAGGGGACTGATTGTTCAAGGATAGATACGTCAAAAATGCAATAGTATTATATCAGTCTGTAACTTTCTGTATTTAGAAAGTAATTTATTTAATGAATGGTATCAAATCAACTCTTCCGCGAGTAATAATAATCGAAATTCGAAATAGTATAACTTATTTGATAGTATCATTGGTAGATTCAACTTAATATGCATTTCCTGTGACTGTCAGATCAAATCCGTTCCTTTTTACGCAGTGTCAAAACTATAGCTAGTATGGGTGGAGTTTTGTAAATACTTACTGTTAAATCTCCTTCTCTTTATAAATATTATTTGTTGATTTTAAAATCGTAATAGTTACCATAGTGTCCGGTCTTAGTTTTTTAGTCTATTAACTTCTTTCGTGGCATGTGCAGATTAATTAATTTGGCTATAGTCATCAATAATCCTCCCAATTCTTGAGCCACCATAACCATACAACCCTGTCGCATAAAATCAATTTTTTTTTTAACTAATTTGGACACTTCTATTATCATAGGGTTACAATTATAATACGAGTAGTAACTTAACATTTAAATTAGTTGCTAACCTCAAACTAGAGAATTGACAGCTGTCAAATTGGGCATCTAAGGCCCGTATTTATAAACTAATCTCAACTCTAATGCTCGTCTTGAGATGTGTCAAAAATGACAGTGTTCTATGGTTTGACGTTTACTTTGACGTATCTTGTGACGCGCATCTCAGCCAAGATGAGTTTATAAATACGGGCCTTAGAACACGTCATTGACTATAGTAAGCTGGTTGTGTTTTAATATATTTGTACGTTTTAAACATGTTCGAACGTTCAAATATTGAATATTATAATATAAACCACGATAACTATTGGCTGCATTTTTAATGTTTAAAAACGACAACCCACGGCAGCTTTAGGTTAGCGTGTAGCTCCAAGGTATGTTAATATACAGCTAACGGCTTTCTAAAGCAAGCCGGATGGACCCCATAATTGTATGGCGATTAGGACAGGTTGATTACTGCTTGGGGTAATTTAATGCCCTTTCTTAAACCTAAATTTACGAGATCAGGTTTGGAAGTCGTAGTGAGGCTAATCTGACGGAACTAAAACGGTCAATGCAATTTGAAATTAAACTTGGATGCTTTATGCTTGTATTTCAATTGGTTTTTTGTTTGTGACTTACGACAATCTAAAGATGCGTGTAAGAATTTTTGAAAAGTAAGTATTAATTTGCTTTCGTTATAATTTTGAGAAGCTATTTGAAAATAACTTTTAATAAGACGAATTAAAGTCGTTCTCGTTCGTTTACAATGAACAAAAGATTTCTTTAAGTTTAAAGCGTGGGAGTTTGTAAGTGTATTGGAATTTTATTTTTTGAATTGTTGTGGTTTGTTTGGAAAGTTTTACGTGGTTTTACCTTTTAAGCTTTCGAAGAACATTTATTTTTATAGTGCAGTTTAAATGAGAGATTAAAAACAAATTCTTAAAAAAACGAAAGTGCACGTGAGTACAATTTTATATAAATGTTGATTGTCATATTACGTCCTAGTGAGTTCTAGGATTCAACAGAGGCCGTATTCTACATTGTCTTTTTCCCAATTGTTATCGTAATCACGTGGCAGCTCTTATTCAGGTGACAGTAAAGGCGATCTAGTAAAATACAAAATGATATCAAATAGCTTTAAAACCCATGTACGGTCGGCCATGAATGTGGTCTACCAGTTTTGACAAAAGTTTCTGTGAGATCTAATTATCGCTAAGGTTGACAATTGTCACCGTCATAATATTATTGCAAAGGAAAATCGAACTTGTTGGTATCATGACGTGCAAATGAACTTCAACCGTAGGGTTGTAGACCACATTTTTGGACAACTGGTACCGACAATAAGGTCATACTTTAATTGACACAGTTAGTTAGTAATCTTTCCTAATCTTCATATAAAATGAGCCCAATAATAAGTTGTCAAGTAAGTTACATTATCACTAAGTATGTGTAAAATCTCAGCCACTCTCTGTACATTATAAGTATTATCACTTATACCTAACCGAAAGGACCACATAAGGACAAAATGCACGCTCCAACCGGATTCGAGACAACTCCAGCTTTAAAAAGGTAATACTTGTGAATGACTCATTTAATAGCACATTTTGTACAATGTGACTTGATGAAAATATAATTGTCATGATAATGGCCGAGGCCGTTCACTTTTTACCGTGAAAGGTAGGTATTTATGAGAATTATGGTAATATTATAGTACTTACATATTCATACGCATTTTCTCATGTTATTCTTTATATTATTGTTTCACGAAAAAGTGTAAAAGAACGCTGGTCATTGTCTGGAAGAGATCCCTTAAAGGGATAAATTCGCTTTTGTACATCCCTCCCTGTTGAGAGTAAATTTCCCTTGTGTGTTTACATACATACATAAATCACTGATGAATTGATCATTTTAAGATTTTCGTAGAAAATATTCCTATACTTATTATTAAATTCATTTCAATAAAAAAAAATACCAACTACTAACCCTTTATTCATAAAAGTGCAATAGCTAGTTTGCTTGAAATATACTCTGTCCTTATCTGTTATTATGACATTTGAATTTGACAGAAAGTGACTAAGAACACCGTAGCTAGGTTTATTGTGAGTTTATAAGTAAGGGGTTATTGTATGAAGATGATCTTATAGAACACCTAAAAATTACGCAATTCAATGTCAACTTGTGCCATTATCCATTAATCAATTGGAGAAAGTTGTCAGTAAAGACGAATTTCAAGATTATTTACGTATTAGTTATATAAGAAACACATGTGTTATTGCGTAAATTTGTGAGTAGGTACATAATACATGTCCAAGACCATAGATCGTCAATATATCATTCGCTTTCTTTTTACAGAAAAGTATACGAGCCGCGCCTTGTCTCGTCGCTTTTTAAGAGTGGTTTTTAATGTCATTATAAAACTTTAACCGCAATCACTAATTGAAAAAGTACACTTTAATGGTAACAAGGTTCTTTAACTGTTGCATAACTCTTTTTTTTTTTGTAAGAACATAAATACGTATATACTCTCATATCGTAAAGTTCGAATTATAAACTGCAAAACGAATTTATATTGGCATACTTTATAAACACAACACCGAAATTAAAAAAAAAACACTTTATAACATTATTTTTCTAACAAAATAATCTTATAAAGTTTTTTTTTACCATTACGATATGTACCCAACAAACAAAAACGTCGCATAAGTCTTGACTTGTACGACATAAAGTTGGATAGCAGTCTTATAATGGTAATGAGATGACTACTAGGTCCTATAGACGTCTTTAATTTAACCTATTAGTCGTGCGACGAATATGTCATAATACACTGGTCTTAGCAACGTCGGTAAGACTAAACTATACGACGTTTTATTACAGTCTTAGCTTAAACGTTTGTACGACAACGCAATTGTCATACTAACGTTATAGTCCATTAAACGATTTGAACTGACCAAATTAGGTGTTTGAAAAACCTTTATATGACATTTATATAACGTAGCATTGTATAGACGTTTTTACAGTGACGTTTATAAAACAACCACTATCTTGTTTTTCTGCGGTTAATAAGCGACTCTTAAATGACTTTGTTGTTTATTTAAAACTTAAATATAACGTTTATTTGCATGATGGCCGTTTAATGACATTTCCTGACTTTAATCTAACCTGTAGTCGCATTTTAGTCAGGTTTTGACTTTAAAACGTCTAGGCCGCCATTATTTTACGGAACGCTGTATAGAAACTACGAAAAATGGAAGCAAAAAATACGTGGAGAAAACTAAAACGTAGTGGAACTTTCAAAAGGAAAGTTAATAGGGATTTCCTGTTATCAAAAAACCCTACCTACCCTAATAGCTAGCTGTCATGGCGTATTGCATGGTTTTAAAATAACCTTAATATGACTTTATGTTTTTACAACGTCGTAAAGAGATAAGTGTACGACAAAAGCAACAATTTCCTACATTTTTAGATACAAACATATTTTTATTGATAAAAATATAATGATTTAAACACAAAATTACGAGGGGGCATGAAAATCTGAATAGTATTTACATAGGTATATTATCATAAAACTTCAATTCCCAGTCGAACTAAACGGCATAAGAGACAGATAAAGTTAGTAAAATATGAAAGTTAAATAACATTCCCCTTTTATTTCCTTGTAACTATTTATTTTGCACTCAAATCTCGAAACACAATCACAAAGTGCCACTGACAAGAAAAATGAATAAGAAGTCTTACAGGTGTTGTGTTCCTTGACTCAAATAAAACGTTTTAGTCATTCAAAAACACCTGTACGACCACAATACAACAAAAGTGGTAATTCCATAACGTTTATATGACTTTTGAATGACGTTAACGAAGACGGCTTGTGACTTCTGTATGACCACTATACGACAAAGTAGGTCGTATAACTGGGGCCATTTTCGCGTTTAGTAAACGTTATTAAAACATTAGTATGACTTAGCTATTACGATCAAAGGTATTAAGATAACGTTTGCTAAACTTTTGAACGACGTTAAATTGTTAGTTGGGTACTTACAGTCAGCTGCAGAGAAATGTAACCACCTTTGCTAGGAAACTTGTATGCAGGGGGGGTCACTTTTCTCTGCAGCTGACCGTACAAGTTAATCAAAAAAGTTAATGTCACCAACGAGGTTCCAGATCAATTATTTTTTTATACGCACATGCGGTTCGCGTCATTTTTACAGCATTAAAAAAAGTTTTCATTTCAATTTTTACTTGTCTGTGACAGCGCTCGCTTTAACGCATGCGCGGTGATGTGCTAGGTTTTGGCGCCATTCATTGAATACTGTTTGTTGTAATGTATGAGAGTAGATAAAGTAGTGTATGAAACTGCACATAACTAGGTATTAAAAAACTCGTGTGATACTATTAA
This sequence comes from Acleris laterana, assembly GCA_963966035.1. Classification (NCBI taxonomy): domain Eukaryota; kingdom Metazoa; phylum Arthropoda; class Insecta; order Lepidoptera; family Tortricidae; genus Acleris; species Acleris laterana. The sequence continues at coordinate 2,345,774 of OZ014449.1, forward strand.
AAACCTCGCCTAGCGGCTCGGTTCTTAAACACACACACTCGTGTTTTAATACCCCTCATTATGCAACAATTTCATAAACTACTATTATAATAGGGCTTATGAGATTCTGCAACACAATATATGAAATAATAATGTCTACCACGGTAAATAAATTAGGATAAAACTAAACATAAATGCTATGTCCTTACTAAGTAATTTGCATTTTGTTAGTAGTAAATTAACTCCTACTAAAATCGTAAAAGGAACCTGTCAACTTTCAAGCGTCCTATTGAGTTTGTCATGGGTGAAGGTGATGTCACTTGCCTGTGGTCGTGTCAAGAACGTGCGAAAGGGCACAGACGGCTAAATCGTGAAGCCAGTGTCGTGTACTTTAAGATCCTCAAGACGAATATGATAGAATAGAATAATTTTATTTCAGGCAACAAGGCCCATATTTACAAATACCTTACATAAAAATTTATAGCATAAAATTAAGATGACTACTAAATACACTTTCGCGGTGTCAGATAGCTGGCAGCCACGAAATCGCCGAAATATGACACCCCTCGGCCAGAATTCCTCATCTAAAAAGGTCGACAGATATTTGGTTGGTTGGACCCTCATCACAAATGACTCAAAATTAACAATAAAATAATAGAAAATAAAATTCAAGTCAATATTTTGGCATAAATAAGTACGTAAGTACGTTATTATATGATAAGTTGAACATACTCTTACTATGTTTTTTTTTGGTAAAGGCAAACGAGCACTCACGCCACGTGATGTAGGATCAAGTATTGGCACTATCAAGACTACAATCTTAAGACTGCAATCTTAAGACTGCAAATGCTTTGTCAATCCTGACGACTAAAATAGAATGACTCTATGCCAGTAATTTCACCGGTCGTTTTATCCTGCGCCAGGTCCTACCACCATTAAAACTAAGATAATACACGTACAGTCACGAGATTAAGGTCCGTATTAATAAACTAATCTCAACTCTAACGCTCGTCTCGAGATGCGTCGAAAATGACAGTGTTGTATGGTTTGACGTTTACTTTGACGTGTCTTGTGACGGGCCTCTCAGCCAAGATGAGTTTATTAATACGGGTCTAAGTCTGGTACCCACAGGTCCAAAGTCAATCTGTCATTCTACAATAATAATGTTGAGTTTCCTAAAAGTTACAAATGACTTGACATCTCTAATGACATTGACGACTTAAAGCAAATATTTCTAGAAGGGTACCAAATTAACGCTCGTGACCGTCCTTCTAACAGCACAGCATAAAGCGCAATGCTACAAATAACCCTGTGTTCAGCACGTACGTTAAATATATGCATTTTCTTTTTCGCGAAAGTGACAGGTGAAGTTTCTAGTTTCTTCTAAAACATGTTTGACTGTTTAGATACTTACGATGTTATGGATACGGTTTCTACATGAGTCTAGTTCTTGTTGATGTAGGAACTAACCTGTTGATATATTTGTGAAATTGCAAAGAACTCAAGAAACATGTTTGTGGCATCTGACTCGTTGGAAAAACTTAGGTACTAGATTCCGATAATGTTTCTCTTGTGAGCCTAAAGGCGCACTATAAGCTTATAGTTCATGTTATGTTATTGCTTTCCAAAGTAAGGTTTTACATTGCAACTTTACTATTTACTTACAACTAGCTCTGCCCGTGTGGTAGCCGGATTAGAATAGTGCCACTCCGTATCTTTCCGTGGATGTCGTAAAAACCGACTAAGGTAATAAAGGCGTGTAGTGCTGTTAGGCGATGGGCTTGCAACCCGTCACTAATATACACTGGTAAACATCTTCGCCTAAGTGTGCAAAGTGTGGTTACAGAATTATCAAAAAGTTTTTATAGCTGTTGGAAATTCTGTGGCGCTGCCTACCCCACTCTGGGAATAAAGGCGTGAGTAAGTTTTTTCGCGTAGAATTAGGTATTCGATCATCCCGTGGGATTTCAATTAAGTATCGTTATTTTCCTGGGAACTTTAAAAAAAATCCAGCCTTTACAGCCATTACATACATTATTCAATAACTAAAAAGCGATATCTTGCAAAATTTTCTAGCTTGTAAAAAATGTAACGATCGTGTAAATTTAAAACTTTACTACCACAGATTGTACGGTAGTCAAGTTTACGAATCACAGACTTACAATCTGTGGTAGTTAACATCGCCATGTTCATAGTTCCCATGACAAATCCAATTAAAAAAAACCGCTTGTCGAAGTTATCGCACTGAATCATGAATCATTGCTAACTGGTTGTAACCGATGACTAATGCAAATGACCTTACGTAACTTGACACTAAACAGAAAATTGCAAAACGGAGGTAAACATTAAGGAATACCGATTTGTAACAAGAATTTTGGTAAATTGCTAATTTTATTTACGGTAATGACCACTTGAATTGCATAGCGAGTGTAAACTATTTATAATGATGACAAGGCGCGTAAAGTTTTTAAGTTCGGGGGCCAAGTCAAGATGGAGAACGCTAAGTTAGCGATTTTCCAAAATCAACAGAATGTGAATGGATTTGTGTGTGTGTGTGTGGGAATGGATTGACGTTAGCTGATGACGGTTTATGTCAACTCCATAGGTACATTTCGAGTCGATAGAAAGCAGAAACGTTAACAGCATCGATTGTAATTAGTACTGCGCCCCCCCTTAGAAAAAAGGAGGTATGTCACATAGAACCGCGTATGTATTAATGACCTTATTTCTTAGAATGGGGGTTTAATTTGCCTCTGACTATCAAATTGCGCTTGCGTCCTTTTTGTTTAGGAGGGCAGTGTATGTTGGCCATGTTTATTGTTGGTTTAACAATTATCTATCTAAAATATTCGTCAATGCTTTGAATAAACCTCGTATCTCATATTTCGTGACATACGAATTTAAACTTAAACATGAAGAGAATTAAGTTCAAACACATACATCTCGAAATATCAGTTTTTTTTTTTCTAAAGTAGTAACGATATATTATTATCTCTGCTTCTCCTCTCCTTTTTGGATCTCTATCGTAATAACTTAAAAAATCTCCGTTAAGGATGTCTTCATAAAATCACGGTCAAATAAAGATATTTCTATTATTTGAAACGAATATAATTTAAATTATAACCTATAGGCATGACACAGAATGCCATTATAGGTATAAGTTGAATGTAGAATAGGTTTGTAGTCAGGTAACATTTCACATCTTTAGACCTATCGATATCTGAATGAGTCACAAACGTTTTCTTTGGAATAGGTAACGTTAAAGTTCACATATATCTAAGGTGTTGGTAATGTAGTCATCCTTTGTTACTGTACTCGTTTGTTTATTATGTAGGTATATTATTGGTTTATTTAAACATTTTAAGCTATAAAAAGGCAATATAGTAATGTGTCGCCGTTAAACAATAAGTAATTGACAAGTTAAAAAGTATATTTCTTCAGTAAAATTATAACACTTTAAACAACGTTAAATACCAACCATAAAATATATATCAAGATCGTAGCAAGTGGAAAGAAGTGGTCTCTGCCTACCCCTCTGGGAAACAGGCGTGATTTAATGTATGTATGTAAAATATATATTGAAACTGTAGGGGGATAAGAAAAAATACTTAGTAAGCACTGATATACTTTGCATATTGTCGATAATATACATGATCAAAATATACTGTTATACATATATGTAAAGGAAACACTAACGATTAGTCTGAAGTCTTCACGAATTTGGATATTATAACCTGTTTAGAGCAACGGGAGCAGCTACACCGTTATCTTGGTCATATAACGGTCGTATAGGCGTCTAATACGACCTCATGTGTCGGGTATCTCTGGAGAATTAATTGTTGATGATCACATGTCATTGTAATGATACAGTCTTGGGTATTAGATGTAGGAAGTACATTCAAAGTTCTTTTGACTAATAATAGACAAAGGATGATGGATATAATGGACAATAGTGACGAGAATTGGTGACATGACATAAAATAGGAGAACGAACTGAATGAGAACAGGTGGAGTAAGGGAACTAATGTGAAATAGATCGAAATATTACCTTAGACATTCAGACCATCCCCTACTCTAGTGTCCTATCCCAAAACAAGTCTTACAAATGCATGCTTTATGTGAGTTTTGGTTGATATTACCTTTTAAACTATTCGTGCACCCTACGCTTCAAAATCTGTCAAGCAGATGAACAAACCGATTTACGATGAGGTACATACATACAACCCAAATACACACAACACACACTAGAGAAAAATATCCGACTAAGGCAGTCGGGTAAAAACACTAAAAACTGCAAATTGTAATAGCCTTGGAACGCAGAAATAACGCTAATCTTGCAAAACATCTTCACTGATGAGTGAGTCAGATGTACCGGCTACTACAGGTAAGGCATCCTTCTAAAATTAAAATGATTGTTTTGTTTTTGTTTCGTAGTCTACAAAAGCTACATACATATAAATTAATTCCAAACATTTTTTTACCTCTCTACAATGATGCGATATTACGGTTATGTTTTTGCCCTAATATAACCGAAAGACACTAAAACAGGCTTACTATGGCCTAGTTAAGATAATATGGAGAGTTATTAATTAGAAGACAGTATAGTTAAACAGAGACGAATGCTTTCCATTCATTAAGAGAGTATGCTAGCACGATATCACGACCATTTTCAAGCCATTGCAAAATAGCTTTTTTCGCCCCGCATTAGAGTTAACAGTCATATAAGAGCCAGATAAGTGGGAAAACAACCAAAGAAGCTGATTAAAAGGTACCCACGCACAATGATGAGCATTCAGAACAATTAATTATTTTGTTGGTGCAATAGTTACTGCGAAATGATACCTTGGCGATGAAAATTGTGTCATCAAACGATTGTGTTGAGCATTAAAGTGATATAGTGACAAGGATCTTGAGATTATGTCATCCCGTCATCCGTTATTGTTTTAGTAGACGTAACATGACAAGAATGAGTGTGGTTACACCATTAAGGTGGTAATAGTTGTCACTGTCCTGGCAGATTATAAAACCGGCATGATCTACAAAACATCTAACCCCTTACTTATAAACGTGGAATAAGCTTGGAATAGTCAAACAATCAACCAAATCGTTTATTGCTGGAAAGTGAGTACAAAAGGTGGTACATAAAATGTATTAATCTGTCACAATCTAGCATGCAATGTAAAATAATTCTTATAACTAAATCCCTAATAATGACTAGGTAAATAAACTTAACGTTCAACGTTAAGTTAATTTATACGTACAATATATATTATTATTAATGTAATGGCACATCAGGTATTAGAGATTGTCATTCATATATTCATCTATCGAATAGAACCCTTTCTTAACTATCTGTATCTGTTTAACAATCTTTTAAAGTCTACAAAATGTTTACATTCTCCAATTTCAATTGGCAAGCTGTTGTAATCCTTGGTGCCATTCCGATAATACTTTTGGATAAGAGACCTGTATTCATGGAAAAGGCACACACTTTATTATAGTTTATGCCATGCTTTGTCACTTTCTGTCAGATGCTAATGTCACAATTAGGTACAGCTAAGGACAAAGCATGGCATAAACTATTCCAAGCTTATTCCACGTTTATAAGTAAGGGGTTAGATGTCTACCTCATTTCTAGAGGGAGATAATCGAATCTACATTAGGATATCGCGCGTTGTTTTGTTTAGTTACCATACAAAATTTATAAAATAGAGGTAATTCATAAAATGCGAGCTAAATACCATATTGAAAGAAAAACTACGAGATCAAAATCAAAACTATAGTCAATTGCTTACAAAAAATTACCTATTCTTTCGAATAAATATGCGCAGGTTTTTCATCTATCTCTAATTTGTCTAAATTATGACCTTAAGTGCAATAGCCAAGCTCAATTATATTTATTATACCAATGCAAAGTAAACAGTTTTCAATTGTAAGCATAATAAATAATAAACTATGAGTGGAAGAAAGTAAATCTTATAACAAACAACGCATCTATAAAGCAACAAAACAGCATTATTCTATCATCCAATATCACTGCTTATCATTATTATTACTCGTTTAAAACATAATACATGACCTTTTCGTGTCCGATACTATCACGGATTTTTCTCGGGCCACTATAGGATCTTGTCATTGCCGTCACATTGACGACGTGGACACGAGAAAACCAACCCCTTCCAAAATTAATTAAGAGAATCTGGACATACGCGTCTATAAGTTAAATGCGTCTTCTAATGTTTTAAAAGGAATACAAGTTTTTTTTTTTTATAGTAATGGAGGAACTTATAGGTACTTTGAAAAGAGTGTTAAGACATTTTTAAAATATGCATTTACCCAATAGACGCTTTTGAGCCAGGGCCCGTTTTATTATCGAATTTATCGCAGTGGATAAAGTACCTATTCGTCACTTTCGCAATTACTTACTGGTCAGAAAGCGACAGATATTTTGTCCAAATTTATCCATTTGGATAAACATGACCATAATAGTCCCACAGGGTTCTATAGTGGTTCTATAAAGTTCGTAACCGAACAACAATGGCTATACGTGTTACGTGTTGTTTCACAGGCGATGCGAGATCCATACTTAGCGATTGTTTTCGACTTTTATTTCCTCGAAACCGTGTCACTGTTATAGGTTAAGCATATGATCTAGTATCTGTCGTGTTAATCTAATGAATGTATATATCGATGATCTGTTTGGTTTGTCGACTACTAACCCCCTACTTATAAACGTGGAATAAGCTTGGGATAGTTTATGCCATGCTTTGTCACTTTCTGTCAGATGCAATTGTCACAATTACAGATAAGGAGGTAAGAATTTAAGTCAAAAATCATATACCAACGCAGAAGGTTTAGTTTGTTTGTAAAGTGAACATAATAAAAAACAATGTACGAGTATGACATGTGTGCTTGTAAATAAAACTTATTCGTAGTGTAATTTGTTAAGATAAGATTTTATATCAAAGGTCGGAATCAATAGAAATGGCAAAGGATGTAAACAAATTAGTACTGTCTGACACATAACCTCAAACTCTTTTGCAAACGAGTTTTCATTTTAAAAAGCTTATAATAGGCGAAGTATAAGTTTTTGGAAGAGAAGTAAATTTATTTTTTTCGATAGTCGTGATCCTAAAGGTCAAGGACAAAAAATATAATTTACATCTCTTCCAAAAACTATACTCAGCCTATCATTAGTTGTTAAATTTTAAACAGAATATGAAGGTAATGATCGCAAGCGTGTCCATCATTAAAAATACCCGATGGCCAAAAGTACGCGATTACGGAGTAAGTAATAATTTTAAATTGGTCTATTCGGTTTTGTTTACATCTTTCGCCATTTCTATTGACTCCGACTTTATACTATAATTTTCATCGGAATAGGAATACAGTAAATCAAAGCGGTATATTCAAGAGCTTAAAGACCATTAAATACTTAATTCATTTATCAACTTTCACTCGTACCTTAAGCTTAACTTATAGCTCGTTGATCTCAAGACATAAGAAAAATAAAATTACCTACTAAGTAATAAAGAATGTAATTTTGTTTTTTCATAATGTTTTTAAATTGTATGTATATTCAAATTGTAATAAAGTTATAGTCTTCTAATGTAACTGACCGAAAATTATAGGTAAAACTTTTAACTTAAAAGCGTGCGAAGCAAAATTTGGAACAATATGCAATGACTAAGTGCATTAAGTTTACAATGTTCGGCAATAATGCTTTTTTTTAATTAAAGGTAGTAGTTATAAAGCTAGTACAAGAACGTTTTTAATAACGTACTGTGCTCGTGTGAGATTGAGTTACATGTTCATGCATACTTGAGCAAACGCAAGATAAATAAATTTAGCCAGCTATAACAACCATTACCAATCAACTAAGTGAAATAATTTACCCCAAAAACCTTATTTACTAATTAGCCGTAACTGTCATTAGTATTGACAGTTACACGTCACCTATACCTCCTTATTGTTGGACATTTGTAAAACAATACATTTTTTGTACCAACAACATTATTCAGCGGGGTCACATGTAACGAGACTTGTTCCGATGTGTAGAAAGGAGGCCGTTTGAATAAAGAACCTTATTTACCTTTGGTACTGGCTGGTTAAAGATGAATTTAATTTGTGTCAGTATATCGTTCCAATTTCGAATGTGTTTCATAGAACAATTAAAATTGTGCCATATATCAAGCCAATTAAAACAGGATAAAAGGCTCAACATGACAAAGTTAAGCTGTCTACTAAATTGTTTTGCAATCAACTGTGGTTGACGCAACTGAAGATTCAGATCACGGTAAGTAAATATCACAGTAAAGTTAATAAGAATTTAAATATTCAGGCTTTCTGATCTATAAATAGCATAATTATAATTATAACCTTTGATTTCCTTTGTAATTCAAGTTTGTTTTACCAAAGAACATAACGGACTTTTGCTTAGCTTCACCAACATTCAACATTGATTAGTAATTAGAAGCTACAACATAGTACAATTTGTTTTTCTTCTAAACATAGTTTTAGTATTCAATTACCACTTAAAAATGCAGATGCCAGCATCATATTGTCTATGAACTCTATTATCTAAAGCCATTAAATTTAAGGACCAGTACTTAACACGGAAGCAAAAATAGAGCTTTCCAGTTCTTGAGAAATACTTCTGGCTGTTTAAGAGTACCAGCAGCTGCTTAAGTGCTATAAAGGTGGTTTAAATGTCACGATGTCGTGCAATGACGCTTAATAGGCAGGTGGCGTGTGATGTTACATGAAATACTTTACGTTATTGGTTATTTTTTTACGGAATTTTTATGTTGATTTCTACGCTAGCGGGCACGTTAATTTTTTTGGTATGGTTTGGTTTGGTATTGGCTTTTTTTATTATGTTTATTAGGTGATTGACCTCATGTTACATCGACTTAGGTAAATCGATCGAGAAAGAGGGAGGTTGAAACCATACAGCCTACATTAAGTAAAGTAAGGATGCTTGTTTTATTTACAAACTATGCGACCTCTATTTGACGTTGATGTAAGTGAAAGACTCGTAAAAGAGATAGGTAAGGAAGCAAATAGTAAGTTATTCAAACTGCCAATCATATAGATTCGAAATTTAAATTAGAGATATCGAAGAACTTAAGAACAGACAGGCCATTAATAAAATCATCCCGTTTCGGTATTATAAAAATTTAAATACGGAACAGTCTAAATGTCACCGGCGTCTGTAAAACCCGACAATTTAAACAACCTTAAGTATATTGTTTCTAAGCATATACTCCTTTGGCAAGTACAAGATGTTGCTTAGAAAAAGCGTGGGTATTATTTTTGGCGCGACCACTCACCTTTGCATAAAGCTGTCTAATAAAAAAGTGTTTTATGACCCTTATGCGACTTGTTCGTGACTTGAATTAAACGTGAGTTGGACCGCGTCATAACAAGTAATAATAACGCTAATATGGTCGTAGACACCTGTTCGACTTCTTTCGGAGTGTTATGTTATTTTGCTGTCTATAAGTTATTTCTACCCCACCTAAGCCTATTATTGAGTTCAAAATATTTATGTTATTTAAGTAAAACTAACTATCTCATTAAAATACCAAACAACTATAAAAAACACAATTTAGAATACAGATATCTGTAGTTGATATCTACCTAAATTGAAGGTTCACAGAGTAAGTATCTATCGAAAAGAAAACGAGGAAATTGAGGGAAACTAGTTTACAGCGTTCCTACGAAATTGCATACTTACACATTCTATGTTCTTAGATAGCTTCGTATAAATTGTTAGTTGGCTAGTTGCAAAAGTATGGCGTATTAGTTGTACAGTCACGAACCGGGATTGTTGAGCCACTTTTGACTTACCCATGTATCTAATTTGGCCGTGTAATGCAAATCGAATAGCTGTCAGACAGTCGGTGACATCGGTTATTGAATACGCGGCTAAATTACGAACAATGGCAAGTGGCTCAACAATCCCGGTTCGTGACTGTACCTAACTGTCTCTTTCGTTTTATTAAATAATGCAACGCGACAAGCTGATGGTGAGAGGTCCTTTAGTTGGTCCAGTTACCTATTTAGTATTTACCATAAGGTTTCCTGAACCACATTAATTTTGTAGATTTGTTTTTAAGAACTAGAATTGTTTTGACGCCAGTGGACGCATAAGACGCATTCAAGACAAGTGTGAACCCAAACGACACAGAATGACATCACCCTGTAGAGGAACGCGTTTCGGAGCCATACCAAGGCCAACTGCACTTTTTACACATTTACCACAATACCTACCACAAGTCCAAATGAATATCGATCGATTTGGAATCCTATGTATAGTAAAATAAGGACGCAAGTTTAAGTCTTACTTCGTGGCGCTTGTAGTTTTGTGGTTTGGTTTTTGCGGGTAGTTGAAGCGTGGAGGTCGGTTGAGTGGACAGATTTGCTTACTTATGTTACATCGGAGGTTACTTTACGACAAGAAGTAGTTAAAATGTTTGAATTGGTTTGTTTATACATAATTGGCACATTAAAAAAGATGTCAGGGGCACTTTTAAAAACGAAGATCGAAGCCAGCTTAATCTATTTGCTTTTTAGCTTATTCATGAAGATTGAAGACAAAGTGTGAAGCAACTTATATCGTTAGAACGTGTGAATACTTTATTTAATATATGTGGTGTAATATTATTTGTTTTAGTTATTAATTGTTGCTCTAAAGGCCCGAAAATATCGCGCCCGAAAAAGTGTCAAACAGGGGCAACTTAATTCGTAATTGGAAGATAAATTATCCCTTCCTTTTTCCCGATTCCATCTCGAATGGCGAATCGAAAGAATAGTGCATTCAAAATTTACTGTCAGGTCTGTCTGTATATTCAACACGTGTTATCCTGTGACTTTGGCTTTAGCATGATGTTATTTCACAGAAACCCAAGCATTTTTGAACCCTTTCCATCTCCATAAAAGGTTCCCATGGGAAACTGTAAACCGCATCACATATCACGGCGGCAGAGTTCAAGCTAACAAACCTGTCTCAAACCAGCGCCATGATGGCTCATGTAACTCTAGAACACGGCTGTAAAACACGATATGGCCCGTGGATCAAGCAAGAATAGACCTTATAACGTAGCAGTACGATCCAGGACATGTGCCTTTTCAAAATCTGGTGTAAAGAGGATACTTATCCAACACTACTTTTTATCCATTATTCTGTCTCTTTCGTTATGGAACAGTTAAAGTGAGACAAAGTCGCGGACAACGGGCAAGTTGTGCTAGACAGCCTGCGCAGACGCCTGCGCGATTTTGATTAACATTGTCTTTGAATTAAGAACTCTGTTGCCTTAAGATAGGGATTGAAATTGTTTAACATTGGTTAAGATAACAGATAACTGAGGTTTTTAACTGTAATGTTTAAGAATAAGGTTCGTTACTGTTGAGGTCAAAAGTAATACCGACGTATAATTTTGGTCATGAATTAAGTGAAACGAGGTACTTATCCCGAATTTGCCTTCGTTTTTGGATAACCTATAATACTCCTACTGAGGTGGGCCGTATAAGTAGCTGAACACTTTAGTGCTTTGTCACTTTAATGTCATGTTTCAACTGCTGTACTCATCTGTCAAAAGTGTTAAACGACAAGGTACAAAAGTCTGCAGCTACTTAAAACATTTTTTTACAGTACAACAATTCAGTGTCTAAGCGCTACCATACATGGTTAAATGAACAGATTTTTGCAAATACCCTTCTCATGATAGATTGCTCAAGGTACGTCAAAGTAAACTTAAAAGGCAATAGAAAACTGTCTGATAGTTAAGCATGTTAGTTAAGATTAGTAGGTATGTAAATACGACCCTAGTCTCGATATCGCGTCTATTAAGTATCGTATTAGACTACCTAACTAGACTAAAATTTATCAAATGACCTTGGTCTTTAAATTTACTTGCTAAAGCATACAAAAATGTAACTCTGAATATACCTATGTCCTCTATACCCTCTGAAATTATTTATACAACGCACACATCAGAATAACAATAGAAAAAATAGACATGTTGAATAGGATCCCTCTCCGCAAGTTTTTTTTTACATATTTATATCTAAATACATCACAATTTGTCTCAAGACTTTGGTCTAAGGTTTTTTACTTTGCGTAGGTACTTCTGTAGTGTGACGAAACTCCTTGGAAAGTCTTTCGTCTCATGATCAAATCGACCTAGAACTGTCATTCGCAAAAAGTAGGACCAATAATATTAAATTATAAGCATTTTTCCGGTAGATAAAATATGACGTGTGGCTTTGATAGATCTTGCCCTTGCCTTTATTAAAATAAAGAATGACTACAAACTTTATTTAGTACCAAATGCTTTCACGATTAAAATTGCTCACATTATCCAATTACATACATACATACATTAAATCACGCCTGTTTCCCAGAGGGGTAGGCAGAGACCACTTCTTTCCATTTACTACGATCTTGACAAAATTAATTTCTTCAATTATCTTGTCTTATAGACCTTATGATGGTTACACACAAAAGCAGAACAGTGAGGTAGAACAGGTGGACAGCAGAGTACTGCCTACTGTGTGAACGCACACGCCGCAGAACTGTACAGAGGCTCTTGCCAAGTTGCATTACGCTAACTAGCGTTTCTATTCGTTTCGATTTGTAACCAATCGCGTCACTGGTAGGTCACGTGACTTTTCGTAACACGTGATCTACCAGTGACGCGATTGGTGCATTATGGCAAGGGCCTCTGTTTTGTGCGTTCACACAGTAGCAGTACTAACCTGTGCTGTGTGCAACCAGCATTAGTTGTTTCTGTCCCACTGCTAAGCAAACGTACTTCTTATACCTCTTCACAATTCCCTATCCAGCAACTTCTGAAGCCAGTTTTTACAGAACTGGTTCAGGTATACCATATACTTCTTGGTCTGCCTCTTTTCCCTTTTGGCTTGGATTCAATGCCCAAATTGGAAAATGGAAATTTGGAACCAAAGCTATAGTAATAAAATTCAGGTTATTTTAAGACGATAAGAACAACACGCGCAATTAACGTATAAAAAATACTTTTAGCTTGTTTATTTTCCTTCTCGTTTAAAATTTCAGAGCGCTAATGTAGCGAAGTGCCCTAAAAGCCGGCGCGCACGCATGCTACAACTATTATTAGACAGAGTTAAATGACCGCTCCTGTGACGATAGATTTAATGTAGATACGGATTTTTTATCTAGGTTAACACTTGACCTGAATCGATAAATAGATAAAAATACGCTTCAAATAGTACAAATACCTTAACACTCTGCTTTTTTGTAATAATTATCTAAATAAAGGAAAAAAAGTGTTATTTCACAGATGTTACCAAGTATTTTTTTGACAAATAAAAATGTGTTTACAAATAATAAACAATACCTAAACAACTCATGATACGGCTGCGTAACTTCTGACCGTTGTTGTCCTTGCGGTAATTTTTGTGAAACAGCTTAGACAGCATTTCATTACCTTTTAGCCCTACTACATCAAAATTGAGTCAACCGTGCCTACATTCTACAATCTATTAATAAACAAAATAAGCATACTATAATGCGAGTACAATGTATTGTTACGTTCCTCTATCCTTGATTTACATTTCCGGTGCAACAAATAGAAATGTCTATTGTGTAGTGATATAATCTAATTACTTCTACATTCTGTAACATGAGGGTAACTTTACATCATTAAATTGTGAATGAATATGGGCACAGTGTAAGCACAATGACAGACTGGACCTTAAAATGAATCGATAATCAATATTACTGACGTCATCCATTACCTTCAGTTAATTGCAGAGTTCGTAAACAATTGAACGGAAGTTTTAATTTTAATTCACCATATCGGTAGGTACATTTGATAGCCGTAATCATTTTTTTACGCGTAAATATCTAAGTAATTAAAATATGATGAACTCCGCATAAGACGAACTCTATGTGTTTTCCATTTATAACTGTCAATTCTTCGATGCGGAAGACCGTTACAACACAATAACAATGAGTAACAATGGCCGCCAATGGCGTCTGAAACTGAATTATTAGAATAAAATTCTTAAGACGTAGCATTGACTTCTTTTTTATGAAGAACCAATCACAGTACAAGCACTTCACGAAGTTTTTGCAACCACAGACGATATGCACAACCGATTCTGAATGTCAAAAGCATGAATTGATCGGAAGAAAAACTTAATAAGAACTTCCTTTTTGCTGGAAAATAATTGACCGTTAAATTGTATTAGGCAGAAGCGTGAAACTGTCTCCGGATAGAACTGTACCCTTACCACGAGTTACAATTGAAGTGCTTGCTAGCGAGTCGAATGCTCTGTCGCTCACAGACCTCGAAGTATTCTTATAGAGTGCGAGGGACAGAGCATTCGACTCGCTAGCGAGTACGGTAATTGTAACTCATGGTAGGGTGTACGCAATCCGACAGGAACCGCAAGTAGGTCTATTGTTGTTCCTTTCAGGTTTTAAATTGAGGTAGTATTAGTTTTTTTTTTAATATCAAGAATGGGTTTGCGTTTGATCCAGTCACCTGATGTTGAGTATGTTGACGTGATCTGATTAGCTTAGCCTAGTTGGTACTGAGTTTAGTGACCTTGCCTTCGAAGCTAGCGGTCCCAGGTTCGATTATGATATGAACAAATATTTGTATGATGAGCGTGATTATTCATTCCTGAGTCGAAGGTTTTTTAATGTATTTATAATAAGTATGTTTATCGTGGTCTTGTTAGTATTCGTAGAACAAACCTAGACCTTAATTTGGGACTAGGTCAATTTGTGTGAAATTGTTCCTTGATATTTATTTAGCATATGCTGAAAATCTTCATTCTACTTTGGGTATTTGAGCCCATCTCGAAGGCTTACAAGTTATATTATAATAACATAGCCTTAAATTTTTTCGGACACATATTCTCATTTCCAATATTCTAATTTCGGATAAATTTGGTAAGATCATCTAAAAATTTATATTTGCCACGTTTATTTAAGTCCGAACCTTATCAAGTCTGGCAAAGCTTATCATGTCCGAATGTACCTATTATAGAGAAAGAGTAGGTAGAGGTGCATTCCTATAAAATGACACTATCACAGAACACAGCTTATTGGAACGAAACTGCAGTACCTGCAACTGAAACTGTAGTGCATACTTCAGTTTTTTTTATTTTATACTTGCCATGAAAAAAAGGAAAAGGAACAAAGAGACATACTAAAGCATGTCAACCCCAAGATCGCACAGCTTGGAGAATTATTGTAGGCAGCTCTGAATAGTCAAGACCTAGACCTAGGCTCTGAGTAGCTATAAAACCATTAATGCCCGGTTCCTATATTCAAGAAACGAATCGTTTTCCTTACGTCTCGTTAAAATTTGACACATTTTGTACGTAGCAAATGTCAAATTTTAACGAGACGTAAGGAAAACGATTCGTTTCTTGAATATAGGAACCGGGCATGAAAGGATTGTGCAGCTGAAAATGTCGATAGGTACAAAATGCGAAAACGTTTCTCTGCCCTCTTCGATTTTTTCGATTTTTAAATACGTTCTAGATGTTATGAAAAACTAGATCTGGGGGGTTATTATGACATAACTATGCAGTTCATTTTACGGTGAGTGTAAGGGACAGAGCTATGGCAATTATATAGCTCTGTCCTTTTCTCTCAGCGTAAACAGAATTGCATAGCCCTGTCATAATAACCCCCCTGTACGTTTTCCTTTTCATAAAAATGTTGGAAAAATCAAATTAGATAAAAAAACGGAAATGTACAAACCTACTTTTTCATGATAACTAAAACATATTTAAAAATCGTGGAAATCGGACTTGATTTATGGGGTGAGAAACGTTATCGCCCGGCCGGAGCTAACTTTGTATGTTTTTTTTTTACATCTACTCGATTTATGTGTCTCGTCACAATCCTCTTAAGAAGAAATTGACCTTATAACACAGTATTAAAAGTAAAAAATGTAGACTCACATCTTTGAAAAAAATGTGGTAAACAATTTCATTTCGAAAGTTAACCACGTTAATTAACCACATTCTCAGTACCTATAACACTGTTAATGTACCTCTACTGTAAAATCTGTCCACTACAATGACCAACAATCGGCATTGTGTCCTGAACTTGGGGCAACTCACAAAATAATTACTTTGGCAATTGTGGGTAGTTGTGAAAAGCACGTACATAATACCACACTCAAAAGACATCATATTACAACGGCTTAAGGTTTGTAAAAGCTAGATTTACGCGCTATATTTTTTGTTGTAACATTTGGGTCATGTTGGTCGCATATTGTGAATGTTGGTTCAAACAACAGCTGAATGGGGTTGACTTCATTGTAAAGAGCACGGAGGAATGTTATTTAAAAAATGGTAATACAATCGCAATGCAAAAAGGATCAGTATCTTTCTAAGAAGGGGACTCAACAGACAGAGTGGCTCCCCTAAGGCAAAAGAGCTATGAAGCATGTTAAAGACGCCGCCATACAGAACGTTAATCTTCTTATAGCCATTATATTGTTATTAGAAATCAACATAAATACCATAACTTATGTTTGGTTTTAGATCGGCTTACAAGCTTTAGTGAACATGCTTGATCAATACCATAAAGCTTTCAGCATTCAATTCATAATAACACGTATAACATTATGTTTAAATCAACTTCAAAAGCAATCACCAACCAGTAGCTAAATTACGTTTGAACTTAGAACAAGATTTACGCGTCCAACCCAGCTTTCTAATCTCTATTCAAAATGGGCTCGATGTGGAGTTACAGGCACTGAAAATGTTAACACAGGAGAACTACAGTTTGGGCATGAACGAAAGGCTGACAGTCACTATTTCCTACAAAATACGTTCCTTTTTTCTTTGACGTGTGCATCTTTCACCGATTTTCCCAGTTTAGTAAATCATTTGAAGAATGAGATCTTTGGCTGTAGTGGTTACACCACAACACACCAGTCATTTAGAACAAAATTGACTTCAAAGAGCTCACGTAAAATTGTATGCCAGTAACGACGGTCTTCTATTTGTATGTTCACACACACATGTATAAACGTAAAGCCGAAGCGATTTTACTACCATTCAGTTGATGGATTTGTGAAGAGCCGCCACAGTGTTGTGTTGAACGATGTATGTACTCGATCCGAAGATTGACGGGTCCGGATGTTCCCAACGGATTATTTTTAGACAAGTTTTTACACTCGGTTGGGTTGTTTTACGGTTATAGAGATCAGAAAGCTAGAAACCTCGTTGATTTGTTTAAAAAAAATATTAACTGATGGTTGTGAACGCGGATACGTTGCATGAGTTGATCTAAGGAGAATTTTTGTAACAGGTTTGTTATAGATTTTTCTCAGTAATGAAAGTTTCTCTTGTAATTTGATGCGTATGTATCGGTTATTAATGATAGTTATCAGCGCGATCAATTGGTAAAAGAACGACCATACCATTAAATGAGATCGAACGCCTGACCCCGCCAATTTGGTCGACAGTTGTTATTCAGAACTTTAAAATTGTAGATATTTTTAACACATCAAGTCCAATGCCGGGTTCTGTAATATATAATATAAAACAGAGGACCTAGACAAAATGCATTCGGCGTTCGTTATCGTTGTCCAAAATCTATAGGATTGACGTAAGATGTCAGTCGGTCGCATCGATCGCCTACGTCAATTCCAAACATTTGGTCAGTTTTGCGAAAATCGTTTAAGATTAGGTTAGGCGACTCGGCTAACCTCACAGACTAGTTAAGAAGTTCTTGGTAGAATGTAAAGCTCTCAAATCAAGTGTCTTAAACCATAAACTCCCACTTATCTTTTTTTCGATAACAACCTGACAGAGCCGTTATCCCGACCGGTATATATTTCAACATCGATAAAGATATCGATTGGTGTTAATAGATCGATGTTAGCGAAGTGACCTGCCCGATGCACTCGCTTCCGGTGTCGTAATAATAATGTAATCCTGATAATTATGTAAGGATATGGTAACGAGGTTTTGAAATGGAATATTTTATTATATTACTGCTTTCAATAGCAGTTAAAGTTGTCGCTGTCATCATCATCATCAATATTGCAACCATCATCGTCATTATCATCCATTGCCAGACATAGGACTTTCCCACAGAACTTACCACCATAAGTTAATTAGGTTTTAACTTGTTTTTGTTGCTAGGGGAGGCAAATGAAAGGCCTAGTGGCTCACCTGATAAAAATTATCAATGGGTACTTTATTAAGAAATCGTACCCTGAAAAGTAGAAAATAAATCTAATTAAAAGGATTCTCACAAATCACAACACTACGGCATCCTCGAACTTTAAAAATTACTATTTTACTTTTTCACGTTGATGTTTGAATTAAATTTTCAAAGGTTTGATGCTCAAAAACCGACTGCCACGATAATGTTCTAGTTTCCTTGTACTTAAAATCCTGGGTTTTTTCCCATGCCTTATATAACTTAACGATCCAAAAAATGCTATATATTTTTAAAATGTCCATTAACAATCGTAACATGACATGAACCATTGCCCGCAAAAAAGGAAAACAATATATTTTACTAATCAATAAGCATATTAATAACAGTAATCAAGGAAGGAAATCAGACAATACACAACTCAGTGTGTGGTTGGTACTCAAGAATGACGTATAATTAAAACATACGTAAGATGAGATTACAGCGACGTTGTATTGAACTCTTCCTTGATTTGTGATAAAAACCAAGATTTCGTAATCTTCTACAAGTATCTCTTCCTTCTTCGATGTTACAAAAGTCCATTAAGATTATATCAAAGCACGTTTTAAAAATAATTACATGTTACTTTTCATTATCACGCCATTCAAACATTTCAAACTCTTTAGGCTCTTGTAGTAAAGTAAGTGCATCTCCTATTGAGAATCTATGGTCTTTAGACATTCATATTGATTTGTTATCTTTAATAAGGTATAGAGTACCGAGAGAAGTTTTCTTCCAGCTTCTTGTAAACCGATACCGATCAGCCGAAGAACGTCCACTGCTGGAGTTGCTGGACTTATGTGTACCAAAAATTTCATAAATTTTGTGCTGCTTGCATTCATCGGCTTCAAAGCAATCGTAACCTACGTTATTTAAACCTTTAAACTTGTTTTGTGGAAATATCTTTGCGTGTGTAACGTGAAAAGAGTGGTATTACCCAGAATTTTACAAACATGTTATGGTTTAAAGAAACGGTTGCATAAGTTTCTGACAAACAATTGATATGTCTAGATTATTGAAGTATTGTCTGTGGTTAATGTAATTACGGACCGCAAAGTAATGGATGGATTATGAATAATGGTGTTTAACTAGTTTTATGTCAAAACGTTAGTCACGATGTAATTAATAAAGATGTTTTAGGCGATAACGACGCAATAGCGGCTATTATAGAAATTATAAAAGAAAAAAATACGGTAAAAGATGACACAGATAATTATCGTTTTGGCAATTAATTATGTACATACGTCATAATAAAACAGTTATCAATGTAAAATACTTTAAATATAATGATGAATTCGAGCTGTAAAACTAGCTCATGGTTTGTTAAGATGTTTAATAAAGTTTTGAATGTGTTTATGTTTTATTAAAGTCGGCATGCTCGCTAGGGTGGAAGCAATTATTTTTTTTAATTAGGCTTCGCTTTACATTTAAGTAAGTAATATTATTTACTAAAATAGTGGTTACTAAGCATTTGATAATAAAACATAAATGCTCCATTTTTTCAATGTACGAATGTGGCCGCGTTGAAAGAATTCAATTAAAGGTTCAATAACATTAGAGGAGCGTTATTTCCAAGACACGATTTCGCGTGCTTACTTCCTAACTGTTTAAATGCTGACATCTTAACTGTTATTATGTCTGTCTTATCTTGAATTTCTTCAAACAAAGATCTCCTTGCATGATAACGATAATGCCATTATTGTATGCGAGTCGCTGACGGCGAAAACATTTTCACGTGACGACTCAACGTTTTCTTTTGCTAATAAGTTTTTTGTTTCATTTGAATTAACTTTAATACCATTATTTAATTTCACTTGTTATTAGCTTTACATATCAATTGCAACAAGTAAATTAGCATTATTTTTAATTAAGTCATGGTTAATTCTATTTACCTCTTCACTGCAATTTCGGGGCAAGTCCTTTTAAAAGAAGTCCGAAAGAATGTTAAACTTTCAGTCCAGTGAAAGTCTTCTTGGTATTTCTTTTTCCCACTTAACCACACTGAGAGCCACTTAGTATCACTGCACTTCACAGATCGGTTACGAAATTTTCAAATATTGTTAGTTGTCACACGGTTTGTTCGTTTGCGCGGGAGTCGATGCGGCCGATCGTGGCCGTTGCGCGCGCGCCAGTGAGCGGCGGAATGCGATCTCCCTCGCTCTCTCGGGCACGCTACGGTTTCTCTGCCGCCTCTCGTTTACTCTCATGAATGGCTGCAGCTATGCAGTTGTGCCCGATAACTCCGGGGTGTTTTTTGTGCACTTTTTGTCGGTCCCTTTCGTAAGATGTTGACATTGTTGACAAGACGGGGAGCTTAACGATGGTTGTTGAACACATTTGTAAAACTAGGGAATCCAAAAACTATTATTATTACAAAAAATGAAATAAAAAACCCGGGTGTAAAAATCAAATCCGGTTATAACCGGTTTTTATAGTTTTGATTAGAGTAAGTCGCAGCTTAAATACTCTATCAGGAATAAGACTTTAAAATGGATGAAAAGTTATACAAACTAAAAGAATCACCGAAAACTCATTTTTTTCGATACTTAAAAATCTTACTAAGGATTCTGGTTATAACCGGTTTTTTGGTTTTAAGTGGAGTTTTTGTTGAACAAAAATAACATATTCTAATTAGATAAAGAAATAATACGATACGAGAATATCAGGAAAACTACACCCAGCCCAGTCACGACCAAAGCAATTATCGTTTGAGTCATAGGTACATAGGTACTTCGATTTTCAAGTTAATGAGCGATACTAATCTACGACATGTGCGGCGCAGGCGCGAGGATGTTGCGCATGCGGCTGTAGAGGTACAATGCAAGTGCGAACGAGATACAGTGTAAAGGATGACTGCATCCGGTACCGAAGGTATTGAATAGAACGGGGCAATTCAACATTGTTTTGGTATGGTATTGAAAAGGTTAGGATTTAATATGTTAGGTCCAGGGGCCCTACCAAAATGCAAACGCTTCTAACGTTTTTATTTTCTTTCGATCAAAATGTATGAGATGACAGTTGACCACGTGGTTTATCGTAAGGCACGGGAATGTCATCCCATTCGTTTGGAGCGATAGAAAAGAAAAACGTTAAGTAGGTAAGTAAGCATAACAAGTTGAATATACGAACGAAGAGGTAATTGATATTAATTAAATTGACAATAAATTCATCTTACACGCATTTTTTTTATTAATATACGTAAGTAACTTTGTACTAAATATATAAAAGTCCTATTAACAACCTAAGATTAAGTAATTTATCCATTACAAAAAGTAATATGGCACTGACACATTTAAAATGAGGATAATTGCATAATCAGTTTTAGGGAAAGGTAAAATATACGAATCGTGTAAATTTTTTAATAAATAAAATAAATAGATGCACAACAATAAAAAAAACTATAGAAAATCATAACGCATAACAAGCAACATCAACCGAATCTGATCGACAGCTATGACAAAAATGTCGAAGCAAAAACTGACAAAAGGCAAGTGACTTAACTCTAAAAAGTACTATCAATAAGAGTACAGCTACTTGTCTCTTTGCTTTGGAAATGATGTCTATACTTTACGCAACCAGCAACGGTACTATAAAAAAAGTTTCTGGTAATACAGATTATTTCTGTGGAGCTAGTGCTATAGCAGATAAAACGTCGTTATTTTTGGACTGACAAGGATCATGATGTACAGATGGATAGCAGCAGAATGTAGAATTATATAATGAACTAAATCCTAGAAACTTTAAATAAGTTATTAAGTTCAACTCTAAAGCATTTTACTTTGTGTAATATGATTGCTATTGATTGAATTGGTACGAGTACAGGGGGGTTATTATGACATAGCAATGCAGTTCTGTTTACGCTGAGAGAAAAAGACAGAGCTATATAACTGCTATAGCTCTGTCCTTTACACCCAAAGTAAAATGAACTGCACAGCTACATCGTAATAACAATAACCCCTCAGTTCCGAGATTCTAGGTGGAAAAAACCGTATCGTCTTTGACCTGTTATGGTATTGTGTTCAACTCAGCCGCCATTGCTGTCAAGTAGTAGTTAAAGTACCTAGGTACGTTTTTTTTTACATTACACAAAATCAATTAAATTATGTATATGGCTAGAAAGGGAGTGACTACCAATAAGAAGACTAATAGAGAAGTATGGAAGAAAAAGACATGGTGCGTCGACCCCAAATAAGTTGGGACAAGGGCCGGAGAATGTACACTTATGGAAAGAGATCCGTGGGTCCCAGAAAGTAATCTTGGTTCATAAATAAACGAGAATCGACAGGAATTGCGAGCGTGCCTAACTTTTGGCGTTTACAGTAAAGTGATCTTTCTTCTTCATAAGTTGTCTGAACCGACGCACAATCGTTCCGACTTCAAATATATGCGCAAGAGCATTAGCCGACCGTCTCACTGATCAAATTATATTTACACGTCGTAGAGGTTTATGACTACTGTACTTATGACATCGGATTATTTGGCTAAGCGACATTGAGATTATTTGGTTTAACCGCAAATAACAATAAACGACGGTTTTGACATTCCCTTGGTAGTTTGAATATTTGGTGTGATTAAGACGGGAGAGGGTCTGAAGTTAAAGTCTGACGATGAACATAAATGCAGAAGTGGAGTTCAAGGACGCATATCAATAAGGTCACTAATACAATATGAGGTTCTATGAGATATACGCCCTTATTTCTTAGGAGGGCAGACTTGCTATCCCCAGAAAGGTCTGGTGGTACCAACGATTTGAAATTTTCTAGCTGATAATGATTGAGTTGAGAGAAAAAGATTCGTGGATGAAAGGAAGATTCTTGGATCCAAAATATACAAAAATGGACAGGGCCGAGTCAAGATGCACAACGCTGCAAACTTGGAAAATGCACAAAATGTATAGGATTTCTTCAAACCTCAATTTTTATATAGTTAAGTAACTTGTTTCTTGTTATTCAAGTAAGCAGCAAATTCACTATTATTAACGTTACTTACTTGATTACTTATTAATACAGGAAAGTTAAAATGCCTTTTACATAATTAGGAAAGACGATTGACATCATTGCAAAAGATGTTAATTACTACTGACTAATTTAATATCACTATAACAACATTAGTTTAATGAATGTAATCAATTTTTCCTATTACATAACAAATTGATGATTTTTTATTGAAATATTTCGCTAATCTTCGAAATACCAGAATTTAAACAAAAACCGGCCAAGAGCAAGTCGGCCCGCGCTCCGAGGGTTCCGTACCCCTCACAGTAGGTATCATGTAACAATCCAGTTTAATAGAATCAGCCCAAGCTCTACTCACACTTGACACTTGTTTTTTCTGGGCTTGTACTATAATAATTATTAACCAATAGTTTGGTACAAAGTGCGTTAATACTTTATGATTTCAATTTCTACGAAAGTACAATGGAGCCATATATGGCCCCGGCTGGTTATTGTCGGGGAGAGTGGGGCCAATTGGTAGTGCTTGATATTATAATTACTCAAATGAATGTAGGAATCCAACGCAGGTAGTTTCTAACTTTAAAAAAAGTATTGAAGTCAAAGGTAAGGTACTAGCTAACCCATGCTTTGTCCTTGTGTCATTGTGACATTTGATTTTAACAAATAGGACAAAGCATTCACGGTTACAATAAGGGCATTATAGTTTTCTAAAAAGTGACGTCTTCATTTTTTAAAATAAGTTATATATGTCTGGGATTGGAATATTGTACAAAAACGACTAGACAATGCAATGCACCATATGTCTTTCCCTCCAATCAGCCTGTATATAGATATAGACTTCACTGTTAGGTATAGCACTCTACGCATTATCCTTCTTGACGTACAACAGCGCACGACCGTTTGGCCCGATGGGGCTGTACGCACTATCGTGCAAATGGACAAAAAAACCATCGTGCAAGTCCATCACGGTAATAGTAATAATTATTGACGTCCAGCAAGCCTATGCACTATCGTTTTCCGTCGTGCATCGTGCCCGGATATACAGCACTGAAGGATAATGCGTAGAGTGCTTATGCCTCTTCGCTATCATCCCACTCTCCTTGGTCTTGCGCTAATTGCATCCATTGACTCCCCACTGGTTTACGATGTCATCCACCCAAAGGGCAGGTGGTCAACCCACGGTAACCAACTTCGTCCATCTGCCACCGTTCTATCCTTACATCACTTAAGGTTCGTTAAATTAGTTCCCCGATGTCAACCTTCTCCGTACTACACCAAATCTTGGTATTAAGAACCGTCCGTCTCCATTGCTTTTTGTGCCACTTACACCGTACACTACATATCTTAACTTCACTTGTAAACCTCACATTTTAATTAAAATACTAACTTAACAAACCCCAATCTAGTTCAAAGTGATGGTATCAATTATTTATTTATATTATTAAAAAAAATACTTAATTGAAATCTGCTATTATATCTGCAGTTGGTTGGCTAAAAATATGACGTTCAATAAATACACGCGTACAGTCAATCAAGACATTGATTATATGGATGTAAATTTCATTACTTCGTTGTATATCGTTTGCCCCCGGCCTCCCAGCTCATTGTTCGGCGTCCTTCACTCGAACGTGACGTTTAATTTGCTCGTTAGATTGGCAACGAACATAACTACTTCGCAGAATGTAGGTACTAAACAAGGGTTAGGAGTTCTTAAAATTCAATGAGTTAATTATAACAGTGACGTAGGCATTAGAAACTATGATACTTTTGTGAATCTTGGTTACAGTCATTTTTCCTTTGTTTTTTTCGTATTTTCAGTTTAACAACTCAACTCAATTTATTGTAAAATTAGTATATTTTAGTCTAGATTTAACAGAGACCCATTGCAAAAATATTTTTCACTATTTCCTAAGGAACTAGTGGAAAGCATGCTTGAACTGAACTGTTGTTCAGTTTGGGTTGAGTGAGAGGGTCAGAACTCTTTATTGAAACTTTACTTCTTTAGCTTTCTCCCTTTCTCTTAACCTAAACTGTACTGCTTTAGTATGTCATGGTAACCCCGCTCTCACCCCCCAGTTCCTCAGGAAAATAGCAAATAACCTATTTTGCGAGGGATCTCTGGATAAACCGTCATCGACATGATATCAACTGTTAAGAGTCTGACCAGCGAGTGGTCACACAAGCAGTCTTCTCAATTTGGCATTGTTCATATTTTTACAATTACTCCAATTCGAAAACCATTTCGAGGAATAGGGTTTTAAAGCCGTTCTGCATTATTAAGTTTTTGAAATATTCATCTATTTTGGATATTTCGACAAAAGTATATTTAACCTTTGTTTGACTTTCGTTTTCCACTTGAAGCCCTCCTAGGTGTATCTTACGGGATAGGCGAAAACTGCTTTAAATAGTATGTTTTAATACACTATTACAATCACTTTTTTTTATTGGACGTCATTCAATTGTTGTAATTTATTAGAAAATGCTAACCCAAATTTAAAATAATCATGTCATCCATAAAATGTCTCCTAAATTAATAAATATATTAAAACAAAACTATCGGGTCAAATATAAAATTAATGAATTTGGTGTCTTAAAATTTCCTATTCTTTCGAATGAGAAAGTAAAAACCGTGAGTTATTTTTTTTGGACAATCCCAAATTGGGATTATTACGGCAACAATTTTACCTATGAAACAATCTGTCGCATTATGAGTAACTACTTATACAGTCGCTATGCATTTCGTGATTCTAGGCTAGTGATATTTTGTGTTACCACTCGCTGGTCGGACTCTACAGAACTACTAGTCCAAGTAGTTTAACATAACATTACTGAACATTACAAGCCAGGGACGGAATTCGGAAGCAACCGTACGGGTCCAAAAGCCAGCTGACTCAACCCGCATCGAATTACTTCGCATATTTGCACAGCCTCACAAATCAAACATAAAGGACTTCAACAGAAACCGTGTCTCGATAAAATAACATGCAAGCTGGGGCTCAATTCTTCTCTGTAAAAACATATTTCTTGACTATTGACATTTAATCGTACTGTTTTTAACTTAGCCGCCATTACTGTCGAGTAACGCTACCGTAACGTTGGCAACGCGATTACATGTCCAAAGCAATATGGTTTTACCAAGTTTCTAAGTTGAGGACCGATCCCATAAGTTTGGAAATTTTCATACAATAATTGGAAATTGCGTAGAATTTGTTATTTAAAAAAGGAGCAGGTTCTATGCTCCGATGGTTGTATTATTTTTAAAATATGTTCACTGAATGTCAATATACTCCAAGTTTGCTGTATGCGCATCTGTGCGTATGTTTTAATTGGAAAATATCTTCCAATTAAAGGGTCGACCAACAATTTGTCTGGTGCGGGTTCCCTTGTAGACGATTATCCAATTGTTACGAGTTAATGCCCTCGTAGAAACCCTTCGTCTTTACAAGAATGGATGTTTTTTGTGAAGAACACATTAAATAATGGATTTTGATTTGATACGATTTTCACCGTTATCTATAACATACATATTTGACGAGGGAATCAGTGTTAGGTCGTTAACTATGAATAATAGGAAGGAGTTATTTTTCAATTACTTACTACTAATTAGTTCTGGAGAAAATTCAGAGTTATGACACATTTTCCTGCTCAACTACGCGTGAATACATTTATTTCTTATCGTATGTTAGATTCATTGTTTTATGTAATGCTAGGTTAAGTTTTATAATTGTATATTTACAAAACGACTAACTGTTGAGTTTCTTGCGGCGTTTCTTCTCAGCAGTGGTCTCTTGCGAAGCGCTGGTAGATTTTTGACGTGTAAAAGAATAAACATCTTTTATCTTTTTATCTTTTATATGGAGATGCTACTCAACCTAGGTTTCATATCTCGTAAAAACCTGGATTATAAATTATAATGAATGACAAATCACAGTTACTACGGGTGAAAACGTTGATTTTTATCTAGAGCAGACATGCAATTGTTTCATTCCCATTCAAAAATATTTGATTCTAGCGATTTGAAAAAATACTGCAGCATCCTGCAATTTTTTGTTAAATCCGTTTTGTACTATAGAGTCTCAAACATACAAACAAACAAACAAAATTTGCATTTTTACAACATTAATAAATATTTAGTTGAACAACCTAATTTAAAATGTATAAAGAATATTTCGAGTGCCATATTACATAAAACGGAAAACACCGAACGTGTAACCTTCTTTATGTAACCTAAACCAATAATCCTGATTACGATACAATAAGGTTACGTGAACTGACGTCCCTACGTACAACAACGTATACAAAACACGACTTTAACATTCGAAAATCCTTTGCACACGGCAATGACATTTCAGCCTCGAGTTTATTGACACCATATCGCGTCAGATTTGTATTGGAATCAGCAAGCGTGGTCCTAAACGCGTTAAAAGTGTGCCAGTCTTAATTCGCGAACCGTTAAGCAGCTTGCATTGCTGATGCGGTTTCGCTTTCGTCATTTTTTAGCATACCCGTGTCTAAATACGGGGGTATTCTTTACCAGCCAGTTAATTGTCGTACCGTGTCGACCTCCGGAGTCATGATAGGTTTTCAAAATTCACCATCATTATCACTACTAGTTCGTGCCTTCCAAAGAACGTCATTTGATTTTCGGCTGTTCTCCTTCAGACGCTTCACCTAGTCATAGGGCTTCCTAGATTTTTTTATGCCTTGGAGATTCTTGTTATCCTAAGATCTGCGCTGACAATCATGAAGACACAGATGGAAATTGTATGCTAGTACTTTTACGGCTTGGTAGCGATCTCGGCGGATCTTGTACACGGTTCTACCACCACACTTCGTTTGCCGATTCAAGGTATCCATTCTAGGACTGTCTGTCCCAATGGGATCGGTACTACGAAGTTGTAGATCAGTGGTTACATTAGATTTTTTTTTATTATATGTTTGAATCCTTGGTGTGTTTGTATGGCATGTCGCATGACAACATCGCCTACTGTACTGGCCCATTTGACCATTGCTATTAAACATTGATACAAGTTATCTTCATACGAATTTTATTATTATTTTGGAGTGAGTATGCATTGACGACACAACAAGATTTGGCAGGCTAATTAAACTATCCTCGTAACACGAATTAGAGGGATCAACTAGAGTAGTTTTCACGATGAATTCGACATCGTAGACTCTATTGCGATAGAGAATACCATCTGTAAAGTATATAGGCCAGTTAGGATAGTCATTACCGTGACCGTGACTTTGTAGGTTGCGTGGATCGTCATTAGGAGCGATATGAGTTTCAAATGATGATTATTACGTGCAATTGCCAGTCTTACATTAAGGTGTAGAACAAGCTTATCAGCTTGTACTGAGCATAGCGATATGCTCGTAATTTATCTTTTGTCTATACATGTGAAAATTTCCGACTGAATGACTGACAATGCCCGGTTTAAACCAGGGATTGTAACCGGTTACAAATAAAGCAGTATTTATTTAGGTTAAACCGGTAAATTATTTGGGTTATGTTCCAACGAATTGGTTACGCTCACAGGGAGCGAAATGCATTTACCGGTTATAACCGGTTAGAGAGCGCTTCCGTCATTCACCCTTGTCTCGGCTCACATGGAAGGAGCGCTCTCTAACCGGTAAATGCATTTCGCTCCCTGTGAGCGTAACCTTTATTATGGGTTAGGCTCTAATAGTGTGGCTTTAACCGCTACGGAAAATAAACCGGTTTTCAATCCCTGGTTTAAACCACTAAACTCAGGGGCTGATTTGAAGGGAATCTTCCTTGGGTACTCCTAGGGGAGTACCAAGAAAAGATTTTTCGAAAATCGATCTTCAAGAAATACATCACTGGTGGAAAACTGACTCTACGCGTCGCTAGTTCCACAAGAACACTTGCCGTTTTCTTATAAAGAACAGCTAATGCTTAATGTTTTGTACAAAAAAAGTAATAAATACAAGCTTATGTGGACTTTAAAGACACTTGGCAGAAAAACTTGAAGGGAAGGACGGCCAGCGATCCGTAACGTGTATACAAAGTACGAGTATATATATGTATGTATATGGTGGTGCTGATTTAGAATTGAATGACCATTGTTTTTTTTATTTAAGTATTAAGCGTTATTACATTATTAATATGTATTTCATTATTATTTAGTTTTAGTATGTAATAAATATATAGTGTATAAAAAGAAAAACGAAGAATAAAGAAAAATGTCGGTTACGCAAGGGACAGCTCTCATGATGCGATGCGATGTTGATGATGCAAACTAAACAAGCTGAAATACCTACTTTAAAATACCTTACCATAGAGTAAATGCATAATTCGCAAAAAACCATGAAGTATACAACGATGTCCTTGGAAAAGGTTTACACAGGAAAAGGAACTTGGATAAAGGTTATTTTGTATAACAAATGGCAGGAAATGCGGATTTCCCATTAAAAAACTGAACTGGTTTTTTGTCACGGAAGTATTCAAAATCATTGTTAGTAAAGTGGAACTTCACTTTACTAACAATGATAGCAGTGTTGGAGATATAGTAACACTTTGGAGATATAGTAACACTAGTAGATCACAGGAACAAATATGTTTCAAAAATGTTTTGGTGCCTTGTACCTTGGTACTAAGTTTTACTGGTAATTTGTTTAAGACTGCACCGAGCAAACGTCGAGTGTCCAGTGGCGCCCTCATTAATATTATTGTGTTTTCTAATTAAGTATTACTTATTGACGTAAGAATTTCCTTAAAATCAGACGATGTTTTTTTGTAGCGCAAGTAAAAACACAATTTATGGAATACGTAACAAATTTTAATAACAATTACCCTTTGAGTAGTCAGCTTAACGGGAAAAGGCGGCCACTTTTTTCCGTTAAGTTGATAACTCGAAGGTCAATCCTGTCCTGTAAGTTGTGTTTTCATTTGTAGTTCAAAAAAACATCGTCCGATTTCGAGAATATACTTTACTTTACTAGAAAACACATTAATAGTAATGAGGGCGCCACTCGGCGTACGCTCGGCACAGTCTTAAGTTTAGGCCTAATTAGTAACTCTTGACTTGCCAATTAGCGAAACTTAGGTAGGAATAGGAATAAGAAGTATTTATGGCCACCCAAGACTAGTAAAGTACACAAAACATCAACTATACGCGCTGACAGACAATCGAAAATAACACTTTGAAAATTGGTTGTAAGTAAGTGAATGGGGTTAATAATGTAGAACATTATAACCCTTAGAGACTAGTAGTAATAGAGTAATATCGGTCGCGAGTTCAACACCCGAGGTGATATTTTTAGTGTTTAGCGGCGGTCTAACGGGAAAGCCGGATGCTGCACAGTGGGGCCAGGCCAGCCATCTGGACACATTGCTAATAAATGCGAGTTATATTTGACTCACTGGTCAAAAAGTTACATTGTGACTATTTGTGACAATTACAGTGGCAGGCAAAATAACGGGTCACTTTTTAAAGAATTTTAGTGCAATGTGACCACGCTTTTTGCTCGTGAGTATATTGCAATTTTAAATGGGAAGTAAGTTGTTTAAGATAATCATGTAAGTACATACCTATCTTTGGCGACTTATTCCGGGATCTTCAATCCTTCGAGAACCGTTATAATAATTGCCCTTTCTCGAATCATAAACTATCAAAATTATCCTTGCTAAGCGTATTTGTTTGTAATCCTTTCGATTCAAAGTGAAACAACGAATTGACGTAAAATTTGAACAGCTAGGAGGGCCGGAAACTGACAATGGCTGACTAAACGGATGTTGTAACCGCCCATAGATTGCGGTAACCGGTCACCATCAAAAGTACCTTGAATTTGTGAAAACCGCAAATTATGGTTTGTACTTTTATTGAGTAATACCAAATCGGATTTCCCTGTTTTGAAGTTAACGAATAACTCAACATGGTGACAGGGGAAACTGCAATATTGGCAACTATTACAATTAACTGCATTAGGTAATTGTTTTTTTTTGCTGAAAGATTGGTTTATTTTATTATCATAGTATCGTTTTTTGTTTTTGTTTTGTACGATAAAGTGTTTATAGCAATTAATACATTAAATAATATTGCCCTGACACCCCGACCAGCAATCTTATTTTTTCCTTTTTACGAAGTATATGATGAGTCTTCGATGTTTATAATAGTCCCACCACATTTCTGGAAACTCACTCGTCTAATAATATTTGCCGATTCGGTACATTTCACTAAAGACTTCACAAAATTGTATTGAGTCAACTAATAATATAATATTAATGTAGTTAGTTTTGAGAAATGAGTCCCTAGGCAAATCCCTCTCCTGGATCTCCGCAAGATCCCATTCGAGCTTTCGAGCGATTTGGCTCTTTCACCCAGTTGTTGATAAATGCGTCCAAGTCAAGAAATGAACAACTTTACACGCCTCCAGTAAAACAAACAAGCTTTCTGCGATGACTGCTGAATTGCTCATCTCACCCATTGGTGTCTCCAGTGAGTAACCAGACGTCTGCAACAATTGGCTCCGCTTCAACCGTGAATCAGCGCGTGCGCAGGACTTACTAATCAGAATCGCCGCGTCATCGATCGTATGTGGGTTAGCTCGATAATCAAATGCTGGGCCTAGTGACAAATGGTATAAGTCGACTAAACTCGTAATAAAAAGAGCATTATACATCAACGGAGTATACTAGACTTAAACCCTTTTTCATTTGATCTTCAGGAGCTATATCGTTTTTCTCTAGGACCCCAGGAGATCTATGATGTTGGTAGTGCGTGCTTTGAGCTAAAGTAGATCTAACCCTAACAGAATTAGAATCTCTGTCCTACGGAGGGATTAAATTTCCCTAAAACAACAGATGTGAAATCTGACACACAAGACGTATTTTTACCCGACTGCATCGGAAGGAGGGTTATGTTTTTTTAGTGTATGGATAGATTCACCTTGGTTGTGGGAGTGACATACAGTCAAAGTAATGAACTAATGAATGAGAGAAGTGAGAGAGATAATGGTTAAATGGTTTCATTGACTACATTATCAGAAAATGCACTCGGTTTTGACCTGTTTAATATGTTTTATTAATATATTCTCTCTCTATATCAGTCGGGAGACGTCCACGGAGCGAAGCAAAACAAGAGCGGATCAATAGTCTTTTTCTTTTTGATATTCTGATTAAATGACAGGATGAAAAAACTATTCCACGTCTATGTTTCTTTCCGCCTCAAAGGGGTTTGGGTAAAAGTGTTGTCATTTCTAACAGTCATACATTTTCAAGGTGAGCGGCCATTAGTAAAAGTGGTAAATTATGATCGCATAATTCAAAATAAACCACCACCACCATCTTACCCATTAACCTACCGCCAAATAGCAGTGTTCGCATTGTTGTGTTCCGGTTTGGGGATAAGACAGCCGGTGAAATGACTAGCATAGAGGCATTCCATCTTAGTCCTCAGGGTTGGCAACGCATTTGCAGTCTTAGGATTGCATTGCAGTCTTGTGAATGCGAATGTCTATGGGTCACAGTTTCCACTTACCATCAGGTGGCCTGTGTGCTCGTTTGTCTACACTATGCCATAAAAAAAAAAAGTAATGTAATACTCTTAAATGCATCGGAGCCGAGATATTTAATATTCTTACCTAGGCGTCCATTTCTAGTACCAAAAACTGAACACTTAAATCTTAAATATCCCGGCTCCGATATTATTAAACGCCATAAATTATATATATCTATGTGCATTTCGAGGTCCTCTAAATAACTATGTAAAAATTATCCGTGGCCGATGGAAAAAAATATGACAATATTCTTCAAACAGATTTACCCAATGCCCTTTAAACGTTTAATACTTTTTATAAATTCCATACCACGTATTGGTAAGTACTTTGGCTTTAACAAAAACCGCTCAGCTACCGGTTTGACGCCATACTTTTTATTTAATAACGACCCATACAATGTGGCGCAGAGAAAGTGCACTTACGTCATTACCGTGATGATCGGCGCGTCAAATCGGTTGTTGTGATCCGTCTGTCGTTGTAAATAGGTATGTGGGACGAAATACAGACAGAAGTTTGTTTATGTAAAATGTTAAATAATTTAAACCTAATGGCCAACACGGACTTCGCCAACGTATAGATACGTATTCAACTTCATAGTCTGTAAATCAGTTCATTTCATGCCTAATTTGATCTGTCTCGATTCTCTAAAGGCCGTACCTACTCGTATTAAAAAGTATCTTGTGGCTGGGATGCCCGACTGTATTGACACGTCAGAATTGACACTTTGAAGACTTGACGTTTACTTTGACGTGTCTTAAGACAAACATCTTATAGATCAGCGTCGCCGGATTATAAACCGTTGAGTTTAAGATGTCACGCGTGAGTGAGTATAAATAACAAGATCCAGTCCATGTGGACCCCAGAGGGAACATTTTATCTTAAATTTTATCATTTTATGTGTTGGTTTGCTAACATAGTTTTAAGAGTAGGTATTGTTTGTTACTAATCATCTATGAACTGTATATTCATTCTGGTTCGAAATAATTGCTTATTATTATTATTATTATTATTATAAATAATATATAACTTGCAGAGTTCGAGAAACACCACGTAAGCACTTTTGTTTAATCTTGCCTAACACTTTGTCTGACTTTTTTTTACCTTTTTATTATCAAATGGTGCAAAAATAAATTGAAGCTGATCAATTTGCTGTTAATGATCATTTCCCCTGGGGTTTTTTATGTACCTATTTAGTAATGATATGACCTTTTTGCAGGGTGCGTCCGGATCGCTGCCACCGTTTTATTCTTTCTCAGCATCTACCGCAAAGCAGATATGTTCAGGTGCGGAAATAAGTTAACCAGTGATATTACTAGCATTAGTCTTCAGAATACTAACATATATGAAGAAGAAGAAGAAGAAGAAGAAATACATTTATTCCCCAACCATAAGACACACAAATATACAAATGATTCAACAAAACAGTGAAGGAAACTGGGATAGCACGCAAATGTGTGTCCTCGCGGCGGTGAAACGGACACTGGCTCAGCAAAATGCTGAAGTGTCAGACACCTACAGCGCTGATTTTCAGCCAGTACCGGCATATGGTCTCTGATTCCACTTATAATAAGTCAGGTGGCCTGGGCTGAGATTCTTATTGGTTTGATGTGTTTCCGTATTTTAAACGTTTTGATATCTCTTCTTTACTTCACAAAACAAAGCCATTACAAGCCAAGAGCAATACTGATTTGCCGTCTTGATTAAGGTATGCTCGTTTCGATTTTAATGCAGTGAAGAAAAATCTCTACAAATGTTGTTTGGTATGGAAAGGTTAGCTTGCATAAGGAAAACTTTTGTGCAGAGACCACGGTAAAAGCCAGTAAACACTTTAACCGTGTGTACTCGGCCATCTTTGCGATGACACAACAAAGCCCACATCCTTATAAACACGTTTAAGATATTTTACAACTTTCACCGTTTTCAAATCATGGATGGACGTGACATACAAACCGCCGGAACGACGTTTTACGTCACTATAATTGATTCACACTTCACTGGTTTTTGTTATTAGCGTTGAAAACATGTTTGAGATTTCATGTTTATGTTCAAGTTATATGTATTTTGAAGGTGTAATGAAAAGAAAATTATGTTACGAAATATTATTAATAGGGTTAATTTCAAGACATTTTTGGAGATTGGACTTTTATGTGGACGATTCAATATTGAATTGTCTTTTTTAATAAGAATTTTAATGTTAAGATTCACAATACATACGTTTATTAGTAAAAGTGAATGACTTTTGTTATTAAAATTGCATAACTTAATCATTACATAATGAAAATATTCGTAATCGACGAATGAATAAGTAAGTACGATGACCACATGCTAATTTTATTATTATATAATTGTCGTTATATACAATATAGATAGATGCAATGAAAATATTACGTTCGATTAAATAATGTAACTTATAAGTCGCCATTATGGAGTATTTTTTATTGGAAATGATCATAGAGGAAATCATAATTTTAGTCAGATGTGTATCGTGTCTAGAATAATGATACTCACCTAATATGTATTATATTTTTAGATGAATCCGGGGTTATAGTAGGTATATATTTTATAATGAAAGTAAAATATATCTCTTTTGCTTTCTTTTTTATGTCATATATGAAAGAAAAGGCAGGTAGATCTAAATCTTATCTGATTCATATACTTACAGGGTGTTACCAGCACCCTGGCTTTTTTTAAAGTAGGTTAAAATAACGTATATCTGTAACGTACGTAACTATGACATTAATTTAATTAATAAACAACTTTTTAGGCTTTGTTAACTTTCTAACAAAATGATAATTGCCAGCAATGTAAAGCACAGCAATTTGACAAGTGTAAATGACAGTCGACGGATACTTTGATTATTCTGATCTGCCCCCGTACCACGACATGCCTTGTACCAAGCAACAGCGACACTCATAACGATGAACACGCAGCACATGCACTACATTAAAACTGGACAGTATCCAAGAAAATTAATTGTGAACTTATTTTATTTATTTTTTAATTGATAATACTTGCAAACAATTGCTAAAGCAAGTCGTATCGGCAATTATAATAAATGCCCGCATGCCGGTAACACACTGTATACTAGTTTTATGTTTCTAGAAACCGAAAAATCGGCTCTTAGGCAAATGAATGGTTTTTCATTCGCCGAATATCCATGTTTTACTCTTATTACTCGTAAGTATACCTTTCTTCATATAATGAAGACGGTGTTTTATTTTTTTGCACCTTGTAGGCATACGATTTATTCGATCTTAAAAAAAAACTATAATTTATTGGAGCAAAAGAAACCAGGCCAATTCCATCAAATCTAACCTCATTTCCGATAGATTTGCTAATTTCCTTCTAAAGTTACGCAAGCCTGATCTAAGAGTGCATAAAAATCAAACTGAACTTAATTATGCTCGTAAGCGATTTATTAACTGTGCATGTGTTTGCATACATTATAATGTTTCCGATTGCATCCTTGCATACAGAAATAGTTACGTATTAGGTATGGCTAGATTAATGGCGTTGTAAAGATATAATTATGTAACAAAATTATTTTGATCAAGGTGGTATGGTGGTGCGACGATTTGTTCGTGCAGTAGGACACTAAGGGTCTCCCCAGACCTATCGACGCGGAATCGGCTTGAGCCGGCAAAAATAAGTTTTATGTCCACGCAATAAGATCGAAAACGAAGTCGTTCCGTTCGCAACGCCGAGCCGAGCGATACCATTTTCACTCTTACTGCACGGACATAAAAAAAGTTCCTACCGGCTCAAGCCGATTCCGCGTCGATAGGTCTGGGGAGACCCTAACACAGCCTAAAAAAAAAGACCAAGGTCATTTTAATACGGTATTGAGTTAGCTAGCAAACAAGCACACAGGTCACGTGATGGTAAGTGGAATCTGTGACCCATAGCCATGTCTATTCTCAAGACTACGATCTTCAGACTGCGATCCTAAGACCGCAATTGCGTTGCCAACCCTGAGGACAAAGATGGATGCCTCTATGCTAGTAATTTCCCCGGTAGTCTTATCCTCACACCGGAACACAACAATGCGTTTGCTGCTTGGCGGTTTCTTAAAAGAGATGGTAGACGGACCTGACACGAGATCCTGCCACCACTTAATTTTGTACCTATATTTTACGAGTGAGTGTAACTAATTGCCTTTTATTATTTATTATGAGTTTTTGAGTGGAACAGACAGGACACAGATCCTCAGTTTGTTTTACGATTTAGGACTTAAACTACTACTTATTAAGGAACAAACCAAAACAGAACGTTATTTTATAATAATTAAGTGTAAGCACCTAGAATAAGGTACTTATAGGTACAGTCAGGGTAAAAAAAGGTTCGTCACTTTTCGACTCTATTTCAGCGTCGTTAAGGTTCAAAAGTGACGGACCTTTTTATACCTTGATTATACATTGTTTCACCTTTTACCATCAACTGTCTGTTTAGACTTACCATTATCGCTAGAAAGCCGCGTTAAAGCTTTTAATTGATGGCACGGTGAGGTTATTTATAGAAAATCTTTGAGAGCTTTCGCCTTTCTCCGAAGTACTTACCTGAAACAAAAGAGGAGATTTTTACAATTATCTTATTCAACAGATTTCATATGAACTTGAATTTTTAAATCACAAAGGTTGTTAGGTAGTTAGTAATTCTTTAGCTCAGCCTACCCCATTCTGGAAATGGGCGTGAGTTTATGTACCTATGTAGTATGTATGTAAGTAGGTAGGAGATGCATAGAATATTATGTGAAATAACTCAAGAAATGTTGTACTCATTTAATAACTATACATTCTAAAGAATTTCTTGACCAGATTCTGAAGGTATAGATACTATGTTTTTAATCAATGAAATCAAATTAATAACTTTCATTTTAGTCCAATAACCTATCTTCAACTCTGTAAGTACTATCAGCCCAATGGAACCCTGACCCACCATAGAAAAATAATAAGACCATTTGTTTGGCACTTCTCACGACTTGAATCAAAACGTCACTGTGACACAGTTCTATGGTGGACCAGGTTTCCATGGGGCTCATAGTCGATGCACACTTTTGTACCTTGTCATATTAGAGCAGCAGTTCAAACATGACGTTAAAGTGACAAAGTACTAAAGTGTACCTACAGTTACTTATAACGCCGACTGTACCACCAACCAATGGTTTATTTTTCAGGCAATAAATGAACCACTGGTTTATATAAGTACCCCATGACCCATGAAGGGCAAATATAATTATTTTATCGATAAAGCAGCATAAAAAATCACCCATATATTAACACCTGATTGATTCATACATTTAATGATGACTCAAAAAATACAAATAAACATAGCTTCGATCCGTTATATGAAACCATTAGAGCAAGCCAATTTGAAATCATACGACTTTATTATAAGGTTGTGTTTAAATTGTAGATGTTGAGAGGAAATCGTGACTGACTAGTGAAGCGATGATATAGGTACATTAACGGGATAGTAACGTGTTAGTTACTAAACGATTTAGTATTTTTTTATGCCTCGTTTGTGTTACTTGCACCTGTTTGCTAATTGAAATGTTCTAATTTTGTAAGCCGTAACGGTCTGGCCACGATTTTACGTGGCGAGCGGCGTAAAGAAATGTACAGAGATGTATGAAGCATGTCACGTGTCGCTACGAAAAGTAAAGTTGTGGCCATGATTTTATAGGAGTGCGCTTCCGCAGCAAGCAAATAAAAAACACATCGAAATCGCGTATGAAACGATTATTATAACACTTCTCAATGTAATAAAATCGAGGTCTCACGATAATTCCTTCTTCAGAAAATATTTCAGAAGATATCTATTCTATGACTATGAAATAAACTTAAAATTAAAACATGAAAATCTAGTTAAACTATAACGTTTCGGGAAAAAGCTGAAACCGGGCGGTTATCACGTGTTACAGTTAAGTCATTCTCTTAAACTAGCAAAAATAAGGAAACTAAAATTATTAACCACCCATATTTTTTTGGTCCTTCGAACCGTACAACTTCCAATCTAATAAGTCAGAAATGTTAAGCAAAATGTTTTTTTCACATCAATTAAACTACTAACTAATTACCAGAAGACAATAGACTTTCTTTACATTATGTCTCTGCTCTCATCGTTGTTTACAAACATTTGTATCCCTATCACAACGACTTAAGGTTCAGTATTGGTTTATTGTGTAACAGTACTGTTTCCCATCGGTGTTATGTATTAATGTGCTGTTATGTTCCTTTTACAGTAACACAATTGTTTATTTTATTGAAGCTCTCATAATATTAATTCATTACTCATAATAAGGATAAATTCGCACGTTTTGCCTTGGTGAGGCATCTTCTGAACTGTATTTGGACTCGTGGCATGCTTTATACATTTCTATGCATTTGGTTTTGCCGCTCGTCACTGCCACTGCAAAGTCGTGGCTATGCCGTAAGCTCAAAGTTGTAGCCAGACCGTTATGTTATAAATCAGTTGCGCGCTTCCCTTGCCGGATACTAAGCCCGTTCTGCTAATATAAAATAAAAACAATATTTTAACATTGACTTACGTTTTCATTAGATAAGCATTTAGTTTAAAAAAGGTAAGTTTTGGTCATACTTACAGGAAACTTTTAATGGCACGATTGACTTTAATATTAACTGAAGAAGGTTCATTTTGCATTAGCTGTTTAGTTGTATATTCACCCTTTTAATTTATGAAAGTTGCTATTAAAATATTTCAGAAGATTATCACGATGAGACCCGGAACTGCGTTGAAAGCGCATTTAACAAGTTTCGCCTGGCTTTGGGAACTTTAGGGTTCGGCGCAAGTTATAAGCTGTCATCGGCATAGGTACGTACCTAATCTACCCTCTTACGGAAATAGGCACATCTACTATATGAATTGTATTGCACTTCCAACCCTATTATAACCTGTGAGAGTTTAATTTGCTTCGATGGATTAATTGCTCTTAATGTGCCTTTTCTCCTTAGGAGGGCAGTAATGCCGTTACCTAACTTAACTTGACGCGTGTTTATTCTCGTTCGCATAAGATTTCTGATTCCATCCACGTGTAAAAGTAGCTTACGATTGATAGTGTGGTTATGTAATTGTTAGACACTTGACAGAGTTTTGCTTCCAATAGGTAGTAAGTTAGTAGTACATACAGAGCTCTTAAATGGCCCTTCGGAGTGGGCCAAAAACGTATTAGCAAGTAGCAACAGTAAAAGCTAGTAAAAGTGCAAACATATTTTTTCCATTCTATACTGCCCTGTTATTCGATCTTATAGACCGAAAGACTTTTTAAAACCGCTTGTACTTTACAGGCTGGAAAGTTCGTAGTAACTTAGGTACGTAGGAAAATAAGAGAAACCTTTGCCGCAAAATGTACAGACTGAGAAAAACGTCAGTAGCACTTAGCGATAGCCCAACATCGCTTAAGCTCTATACTTGCGGCTTATAATTCCGTATACATTAGGTCTTACGAAACCGTCTTATGTTTTATAGTCCATTGAGGCAAGTTCAGTGGCGGACGGACAGGGCATCGACCCAACTCCTGCGCACCTCTAATTTATTGTTTCATTCTTTTAATAACTTGTTTAGTGCATTCCCGGATGAATAGAGAGAGAGGTTAGTAACTAGTAAGTTGGTGGAGCGTATAGCCGTTGCTTTTGTCTTTAATAGTAGCTGTGGTGCTGTTTCTTACTAGTTGTTGCCTGTGACTTTGTCGTTTATCGCTACTCCCTCGGAAACTGTACCATTTCTCGGGATCAAGTTTAGTGTCCCCGGAAGTCGAGCTAGGTATTTCTTTTCATCGAAGTTGGTTAAGCGGTTTAGTCGTACAAGCGTAACAAACGGACAGGCAGTCAGACAGTAGTTTCAGATTTATAAACATAGTATGGATTTGTTATTATTATATGATCAGAGACAGTTTTGTTCAACTGTGGACCTTTCTTTAATTGGTAACATTTACCCATTACAAGATATGTCGACTGCTAGACAAAGCATCTCCTCGAATATTGCCACAGCCCAAGTTATAATGGTATGTTATCATATCACTACTTTAATCTATGTACTCTGTTATTGTCTACTATATTAAAAACTCTATCTATATCTATAATTGCCTGCAATTGTTTGATATAAGTGTGGAAGTTTGAAGAAGACGCTACGTTGATGATGGCACGAAAAGACGAACATTAAGGCTGCGTTTCCACCAGAGCTGTGCGAGGCACCGAAGCTTTGATGCGAGGAAAAATCCACCAATAGGATAGTGAGGATATTAAAACAATTGAATCCTTTTGATGGATTTTTCCTCGCAACACCGCTTTACTGCCTCGCACAGCTATATGGTGGAAACGCAGCCTAAATGGACTTTATAACTATTTCACATCGTGATCCAAATGCGCCCGTCACTCGCCTAACACCAGCACATCCTGACCTCCAACATGTAACAGTTACTTTAATCCCACCAGTCAAAATATGATGGTCGTAACCCGTCACGCTCAATAAGCAGGAATTCCTTCAACTTTCGCCCCGGATGAACTGTTTCTTATTCATTGGAGCCCGTGGGAGCTCCCGTCGGACTCGCTTGGCTGACCGGCTGCCAGGAATTACCATGGGAGGAAGCATGAAACGTAACTTGAATCGTCGCTTAGAAGTTATCCGGTGGTTTTAAAATGATTTAATGATTTTACAACACCAGTAATGCCTTATGTATGACTATAGAAAATGATATATGGATAAAGATAAGGTAAAGAGACATTTATTCGCAACAATACAAAACAACATTAGGTACATAGATACAAAAAATAAGACACAGAAACAGTTGCGAAACGGTCCCAACTCAGCATTCGCTAGCCGTAAAGCCAGCACTGGTCTTCCGTTGGTAGCGCTTGGTAAAGAGACGGAAAGTGACACACTTAACACAAAACAACATGTATTGTAAAACATCAATGACTAAATTTAAATCATTTGTTCGAGATTATCTCAAATGACCATAAAAATTACACCCTGTTAAGGTTGGCAAAGATGAAGAGATGATATTGGAGAGGATGAAGAGGAGACCATGCAAAAGTAAACCGCATTGCACTTCTGTCTGTCTGCACGCAGTCTTTACGTTGAGACTCAATTTTATAATTGGCTTTTTACTCATACTAAGGGGCGTATTAATAAACTTATCTTGGCTGAGATGCGCGTCACAAGATACGTCAAAGTAAATGTCAAAACGAGACGAGCTAAAGAGTTGAGATTAGGTTATTAATACGGGCCTAAGTAATTCTTCTTCATCATCAAAATCAGTCTCATGATTACGTCTTGATGCTAGATCCCCGTGCTAGACATACGTGCTTATGCCTAGACTGTAATTGTACTGACTAAAAACTTCTCGGGCTGTGAAAGTTCCCTATGATATGTAGGTATAATTTTGGAAATGTTTTGCAACTTACAAGTTGCTCTTAGGCCATGCAGGTTTAATTCCTGTCCAAAAAAGACCAGAAAATTGTATAAATCCTTAGCATACCTACATGAATTATTTCACGTAAAATTACTTACATCCTAATTCATCAACCAAAGGACAAACTAACATCTCATTCATACTGCATTCCTCAAACCCTCACAATTAGAATACTTCATTCTCTCCCCTCACTAACTCTATGGAAGTTTATTTTTACGCGGCGCCACTGATCTTCAGTTAATTACTGGCTTCCTCTGCCCTTTGTTTGTGTTCCATACAAACACCCATACAAGGTTCTGTTTTGGTAGAATTCACGGCCACTTAGAACTAATTTGGGATCGTTCTTTAATTACCCCGGTGTTGGGAAAGATGGAAACTTGGTTTGTATGTCTATGATTTTAAAATAGGTTTTATGTGATTTTTATAGCAGTTATTTTGGTTAGCGGGTCTTTATTTTAATGAGACATTGATTTAGAGTCACATAGAGAGTTCTTTCTTTTCAGAGTACGACATTTTTACAAACTTAAATTTTCAAATTTATACACAAGTACCCACTGTGCAAATTGCGGCTTAAATGTTCAACAGTGGCACATGAAAGGTACAATCAGTACCTACATTTTACTTCTAGACCGAATTAATATATGCCACCACGTTGACTTCTTGTACTATTAATTATTTCTGTGCTTTGGCCTAGTTCCAAAGTGGTTTCGTTTCGACTTCATATTTTGACCTACCTATAGTCCGAGATAAAGGTCAATTCGAGTCAATCATTTGACAATTGTTGTCATACCTGATTGAAAAATAGTATCTAATAGGTATGCATTTTACCAAGGAAAATCTTTCGTTTAGTCATAGCTTTGCAAAATAAAAATCTAACAAATTAAATGGCCGGTCAATCTTGGTAGTTAAATGTATGAATACAAAGCAGTTTTATTGCTGCGCTGATATGATGTCATTCAATCAGGGATATCCTTTAGCTGAGCTCGTAAACACCTTTATTAACAATGTTATCTGGTCGCGGTTCAAATTATGCTTTATTATGGTATTTATGACGGAAATAAAGTAGAAAAAAAAACTTAAATACATAGACATCATCCAAGACTCAGAAACACGTACTCTTTCTCATGACACATCACATATTTGCTCATACCAGGAATGGAACGCTGGACCGCTAGCTTCGTAGGCAGGGTCACTACCAAATACACTCAGGAGCAAAAGTATCGGGTCAGAGTGCATGTTTCATACAAACGAGGCTATTTCGAAGCCTTGTTCCTCGCCGGGGGATGCTTGTAGTGAAATCTAAAGATGGATGCCCCGAGCATCGATACAGGACTTCCAGAGTGCTTAGGACACCCAACTGATTGAATTTGCGGTTAACGCCGGAATTGCCCAAACTCTCTCGCTGCGGTGTCAACTGATTGTGCGATCAGTTAGGTGTCTTAAGAACTTTTGACCTCCTCTATTGAACCTCGGAGTACCCACCTTTAAACCTCACTCAAAATAACCCCTGGCTAGGAACCAAGGCTTCAAAATAGCCTCGTTTGTATGATAAACGCACTCTGACCCGATATTTCTGCTCCTGATTGTAGGTTAACGTGTCATCTGCACATATGGATTTTCATCCAGTTGCAAGGAGAATGCAAACGAGCAAATAGTCCATTTAATGGCTAGTGGGATCTGAGACTCATACCCCCTTACTTATAAACATGGATTAGGCTTGGATTAGTTTATGCCATGCTTTCTCACTTTCTGTCAGATGCAAATGTCTTCAAGAAATAAAATGTGTATGATATTAATTTGGCTGAAGTTTAATAAATGAACCATAGGTCTTCTAAGCATGCTTTTTGCTTGGGTTTGTGGTATAAATAATCCGATACTAGAGGATCTGTTCAAACCGGTCACCCCACTTTTTGCCATGCACAAAACTGGCATGGGTGACCTCTTCACGGAACGATGCTTTGCCGCGCCCGGGGCTCTGCTCAGTGCTCCCAAAACTGAATGACAAAGTTGCGTTAACGCTGTCCCTTTTTATAAGTGAAAGTGAGAGGGAGCGTTATGTTACGAATTATTAGAACGAGAATATCTTAAGGCTTGGCTAAGCTATTTAAACTTAGCTTATGTCCCAACTTACTTCCTGACCGCCGTTGACGCCGTTGACCGTCTCGGCGACGTACTTACTTGTCTTCTACTTCTTACTTGTATTCTAGGTTAGTTATTTTTTATACAAATCATGAATTTGCGGGTGGTAGGACCTTGTGCAGGGTCCGTCCGGATCACTACCACCATCTTATCCATTAACCTACCGCCAAACAGCAGTGTTCGCATTGTTGTGTTCCGGTTTGGGGATAAGACAGCCGGTGAAATGACTAGCATAGAG
Source organism: Acleris laterana (assembly GCA_963966035.1). Lineage (NCBI taxonomy): Eukaryota > Metazoa > Arthropoda > Insecta > Lepidoptera > Tortricidae > Acleris > Acleris laterana. The sequence goes on from OZ014449.1 coordinate 2,390,266, forward strand.
GCATTCCATCTTAGTCCTCAGGGTTGGCAACGCGTTTGCAGTCTTAGGATTGCATTGCAGTCTTGTGAATGCGAATGTCTATGGGTCACAGTTTCCACTTACCATCAGGTGGCCTGTGTGCTCGTTTGTCTTCTCTATGCCATAAAAAAAAATATGAAAATAACGGTTTCATCAAAAAATACTTTACGACTTGTTTGAATATAGGACCCGACTGTGTTGTTTACGAAGCATCACTGATTTTCGCGTCACTGAAATTAGTTTAATTCACAATTATTTTGAAGTCGATTGCGAGTGCGTTAGGCAATAGGCCAGCGGTATGCCTTTCATTCTCAGTTATAATTTTTTTGAAACGTTGAAACGTTTCCATAAAGTTTGATATGATCAAAATAATTTAGCTACAAGGAAGAACGAAAAAAGTAATTCCATAACTCCGTAAACTCAAAATGCTCTATTTTTTACTTCCAGGGTATTTTTTGTGGTTTACAAATTACAAGACCTCGTCCGTGATTGCTCTGGAAAAACGCTTCAAAATATTTTTTAGGGGTCCGTACTTGAAGGGTCCCCAACGGAACCCTATTAATATGCCTACGCTCCGTCCGTCTGTCCATTAACATTAAAGAGCTGTATCTTTTGCACCGTTATAGATTGATTGATTCAGAATATGTGTTATTTACGAAGAAGAAACAAATTAAAGTAATGAAAGAAAGTGAAATTATAAAGGCGGTCACCATACATGAAACCTATTTTTAACGCATTTTTATTTATGTTGTATCGCACAAACGGTAAAAAATAGGAGCTTCAAAGGAGGTTGGTCAAATTGGCCTATTGACCAATAAGGTCAAGCGATATGTCCCCGGATAGGTAATTCTAAGTTGTAAAACTATTGCTATGGCAGGTGGTTCGAAATCTTTGTGTGAAATAAGTTATCGCCATGCAAAGACAGCATGTGTAGGCGTCTCGATGTTCCAGATTTTTTAATATTTCACACAGTTATTTAAGATTTCCCGCCATACAAAAAGTTTTAGAGTATGAAAAAACCTTTCAAATGACATATGGCTTGTCGTTATTGGTTTTTAGGCCAGATTCCATATGAATCTGGGCATCCTCCTTTGGTATGATTATAATGTACAAACCCTGAAGAACAACAAACTAATACTAAAGATTGGTCAAGTGTGATTGGCTCGCAATTATACCTAAACCTACTATATAATAATAATACCTACAATAAGGCGGTACGGAACCCTCGGTGCGCGAGACCAACTCGCACTTGACCCGTTATTTTATGGTTTACAAATTACAAGACGTCATCCGTGATTGCTCTGGAAAGACGCTTCATCTTAATTTTTTTCCCATATTGTGTCTAATTTGGACGCACGTTGGATGCGCGTGCACCAGAAATAAGCCTCGCTCTATTTATTTACCTCAGTTATAGTAAACTAATTGATAGCAGTAAGTCACGCAAGAAAACGCACGCGACGGTGATGTAAGATGTGATTGGCAATTTCGCACGTACGAGTTCATGTTGTGTTGATAGATAGGTCATCGGTCATTGTTATTGTATTAGTGATATACTTAGTTTAGATACTAACGTCGTGCTAATTGAATAGTTAACTGGCTTTAGTTGTAGTAAAAATCAAGTGGTTAACTATAAACATATCCGAATATTCAAATTTGATATCATGATCTAATAGGTGGAAGCTTTGGCTGTCTGAGATTATTGTTTGTACGAAAACATTTCAGGGCACACTCCATTTTTATAGTAGCATTATAATCAATGTTAAACATTAAAGGGTGTTTTAAATATCAACCGAGGCACTAAAGAAGCGCATGGAGCTAACCCCAGTGCTTCTATATAGTCCATAAGAGAAAATAAGTACTCTTTTACCGAACAATTGTCCTGGCGTGTGATATCCATGGACTTATTTGTTTAATAAGTCCATACCTAGCAGTGTATACATATACTCGTAGATAACATTGGCAAAATACACTTAACAGGAGTGAAAGCCATAATTAAAATTAGTATTAGAAATTTTACCGTACGTTATAACAGATCTATTTGTTTTGGTATCATTTGTGTTATTACTCGTATTCAATTAATACAGATGATAATAGAACAAAGAGGTATTTGATAATGCAGGGTTCATTTAGTAATGTGTAATATTGTTTTACGTTGTATTAAATATTAAATAAGTACGAGTATAAGCACCGAAGACAGCTCTATATGGTTTGTATCTCTGGGTGTTTCCTTTCGCAAAACTTTCGTTTCATTGTGAGGATGTGATTTCAGTGATTTCAGATTATCTTAAATATGATTCACGTAGGTAAGGTTAGACTTGTAACTATCACGAAATAACAGAAATGACCGCGGGCTTAGCAGAAAACAGCTGTCTATGAAACGAAATTTCTGCGAAGTGATACGTTCTATGACATGAGTGTCCGTGTAACAATGGTAAACCGTATCTCTGCGCATGGGCACCATTCCACAAGATGATGCGTTACTGTTAATAATCTTTCCCCTGCGTACCACACTGTACATCGATCAAAAGGAATGCCTTCTATCTATTTCATTGATCTTTTTAATTGGGAGGGGATCTATTTGTGCCGTTCTTGGTCATTACACGCAGCTGTACTTGCTGGAATGGTTTATAAGAGTTGTTTACCGTTTAAGGTATGATAAACAGTAAATTGGAATGTTTTGATTGTAATGTAAATTAAGTGCTAACATTTTTATTCATACAGGACTTTCTTTCCAGCTAGTGAGACTCGAACGTTATCGATATCGAAAATTAATGCATTGACGTAAGGTATCGGACGGATTCCGTACATTTTGTCAGTAGGTATTCGAAAATCGTATACCTACCTTAGCTTTAAGGATCTTGTTTAAGACCACTGGATATTGAATGCCGGGCATTTAATCTTTAAATAGTATAAAACCAAGTCACTTTCTGTCCGTCTGTATATCCGCTAATTCCTCCTAAACCATGCGATTTTGATGCGGTTGTCACCATCATTTAAATGATTTTTCACGAAAGGTTTTACTATTTAATAAATTCTGGTTTATGTACGGGTGTTACAGAAAATTCAAAGAAGCCAAGGCGAAGCGATATGGCGGGTCGCTAACGTCAGACGTAATGACAAAAGTCTAACAATAAATAATAACGCTGCAATAAACAAAACAACAACACAATGTAAAACCTAAACTAACTTACAAGTTCACTTATAAAGTAACTAATCTAGAACTAATTCGCGGGCAAATCTCAATTATTGGCGGAAGATATAACTTTGTATTTATATAGAACACGCATGGGAACGGGCTGCTTCACACAATATGACAGCCGATGTTTGATAGGTAAACAGCCGATAAGATTAGAAATTTATAGAGTGTGTGATGCTGTGTGGTGATGCCATTGGGCAAAGTACAGGCGCGAGCGGATCTGTAGGGATAGAATATTAGTTTTGTAGGGTTAAGTTTATTGTCTGTGTCAGGCTATATGTAAGAACATTCTAATAATGGTACTAATAGACTATAGGATAAATTACGTGGTCTACGTGCTGATGATCAAGTTCTATGTCGTCACAAGCAACCTATTTGAATAAAACTGTACGCCCTAGAATGTGGTTGACAGTTGAACTAGCCGGTAAATAATTCGTTTCTCGAATTGAGAGAGAAATTAAAAGAATCACATAGCAGAAGTCTTGAAGGATGTGTATGTATAGTTGATATAGGCTAGCGATTGAACGTACAGCCTACGTTCATGTTTTCTATTCATTAAGATTTTTTTAACCTACAGTCGTCAAATTCTGTTACATTCTCAGAAATTTTAAGAGTGCTCTCGCAATGTTCAAATAACACCGTATCTAGAAATAGTCATAACCATCATAATTTTTTTTTTATATTTACGCTTGCGTGCATTTATGAAACTCTTTAATATAATTGATATAATCGCTCGACAATAGGGATATTCATGATTTTTAACAGCTTTAATAAAAGCTGATACATGTAACAAAAATGTAAGAAAAACATTCTTTGATTAGCTATAAAAATAACCAAGATATAAATCAACAAATATTTGTGCCTATCTCTTTCTAGCAGAACAGAATTTGACGTGGAGTTTATATGGCCGACTTAACTACAATGACGTCACAGTGCACTTGGGATCTCTCTGTCTAATTAGCAGTTTAAAATGCTTGTAGGTATACTCCGTATTTCTTCACCAATTTTAATTTGAATTTCACATTTGGTGATCTCTTTTACGGTATTCTCATATTTTGTTGAAAAATGCGTTTTAGAAAACCTTGCATATTGCCTATGATAAAGTGCTCGCAAAACCTTTTGTCTAGGAGACTCGTTCGTTAAATCGCTTGCCGCTCTAAACATGCACCGCGTGTCTCCCACGGCACTGAAACGCAATACCGTTTATCATTCTATAATTTATATAAAACACTGTTCTCGACTTCTCACGTAACACACATTATACCGTCTACATAATAGTGCCCGTAAAACTTCATCATTTTCATGGGAGGCTGTGGCATTGTGGGACAATTGAAGATCGAGAACGATCAAGGGTAACTTAGGGCCCGTATTATGGTCGCCTTTATCGCGGTAGATAAAGCATCCGTTACTCTCGCACTTACATAATGATCAGAAAGTGACAGATGCTTTAATGACGAATATCTGTATCGATAAACACCACCATAATAGGCCCGTGCAATGTTTTCAAAGGTGTCAAATTTGTTGTGATTATTGTGCAAACCCCAAAGAAAAACAACAAACAAAAAAAGTCGGGCGGTACAGTCTGCCAAAAATGTGGTATTCGGTTGAAGTTTATTTGCACGTCTTGATACAACAAGTTCGATTTTCCCTTGCAACGACATTACGACAGTGACAAGTGCCAACCTTAGCAATACTTCGATCACAGCCTTTTTTTTTCAAAACTGGCAGAACTCTTTCTTGACCGACCGTTGAAAAACCTTGTTGGAATTTTCCAAACTTTTTTGCCAAACTACTATTATTAAGTAGGTACAGTGAACTATTTATAGTATAGCTACGTCTGCTTTCTCTTAATCAGCAAATGTCAACGTCGTGATAAGAACACGAAAGTCCTCTTAAAGATATGTACGCTTATCTGTTATTTATTGCGATGTCCGGAACGTCGGAACAAACATTTATCATACAGGGCAAATTCTGTCTGGCTTTAAAGGCGATATTATTGTATGTATGACCTTTGCTAGGATTCTGACTAATACAAGTGGATATTTAAAGAGGAACGCAACAGAATTGTAAAATATACTGGTTTTCCAAAATCCAGAATCCGTAAATCAATCAGAATTGAGTTGAAGTTGAGGTTCAGTGGTTGTGACTATTTTTGAAACTAGTTTTTATTATAGCTATATAGCTTTAATATACTGAGGGTTGTGAAGCGACTATTTAATCGCGTAGCTTTCAAAAAAACATCGTACCAATTTAGTTTCGGGCTATAACGTTTCTCACCCTCTAAATTCGATTTCCACGTTTTTTAAATATGTTGTAGGTAGTTTTTATGAAGGGCTTGGTTTGTACAGTCACTCACAAAGTCAATCTGACATTCTACAACAATAAGGTTGACTTGACTTGACTTGACATCTCTAATGACATTGACGACTTCAAGCATATTTTTCTTGACATGGGTTTAACGCTCGTGACCGTACATCTCCGATTTTTCCTTTATTCATTTTCTAAGCAAGAAAACGTAAAAATTTACCCTGTTATTCATAAATGCACAGCAGCTAAAGTGTGCTTTAAATATGCTTCAACCTTATCCTTCGTCGTGACATTCGTATTTGACAGAATACTTTAACGAAAATAGGTTTAAGGGCGTTTAACGCGTAACGTATTTTGTATGGAAATGTTCGGCTTACCAATCCTCTTAAGGAATACGATGGAACTGATGCAAACCTTCACTACTGTGGCGTTTATGGGTTGCACGTCTTACTGCATTAATTTCTCGCTCTCATTATTTTTCTAATGCATGTCTATGTCAAATGATTCAACACGCTTAAACTCGTAAAGAAAACCTATACAACTTTTCGTTTCCTCACATTCAAATTGAAGTACATCTCGTCTTATCTGTTGACCCCACTGCAGACGTATCTTTATTATCACGAGACACATCCGTCTATCAATTTCTATCTCCGCTATAGATCATTGGCGAAGCTACGGGCAGTGCATCAAACACGACGCATACTGTCTCTTTTGTGGTGCTAGATGAAATAGACGGGGCTGTTAGGGATGCCACCCTAGATACACGATATGGGTATTCGATCTATGATGATAAATGTGTCTGTGATGGTATATTTTAAGTAGTTTTTACAAGGGGTCGAGAGATCGCGTGTGTTTAGGAAAAATAAAAGCATCGTCATTGGATATTGTGGCCATAACGAGGGGATCCATATTGTGTATGTTTTCACATCGTACCTACCCATAATGTTTTGTAAAGGTGCGTCTACGCTAGGCGAACCGAGCACGAGCCGAACACAATTCGTCTAATGTGTACCGACTTACAAGCCTCGAACGAGCGCGCTGCGAGCGATTCGTTCGTGCTCGTTTGCGTTCCGCCGGTTGTCGGTTTTTTGACGAACACAAAGGGATTTGCTTCGCGCTCGCAGTGCGGTTCGTTGTACGTCCACACTTGACGCCGCGAACGACGAAACCGAGAACGGCTCCGCTCGTGCTCGGTTCGTCTAGCGTAGACCCACCTTTACTCTTAAAGCGCTTTAACAACACCGTTGAAAAAGTACACACACACACACAAATGTCGGACCATGTTTACTGCTTAGTGTAGGGTTCCGAAGCCGTTACTAAGTACTAACATTAAAATGTAACTAAAAATGTACCATGTGGACAATTGCACCAGCAAAAGGCCGTATCATCATGGTAATAATATACTCGTAAGTACGTTCTTTTGTTGAGAAAGCGCAGCATATCGTATATAGTGTTTTTGAGTTATAAAGTAAAATGATCGGATATATGAACATTACACCTCCCTAGAAATATTAATTTTAGTTTTTTAACTACCAAACTAAGTAGCGGCATCTACAAGACACTACTTCATCAGTGTTTCTCTTTGTAGCATTCGAGTAAAATATCTGTGACATACGTACAGACGGACATGACCAAACTATAAGGGTTCCGTTTTTGCCATTTTAAAAAGAACACGTCATGGAACCCTGTTACCCTCATCACTGGTCTACGTTTAGTTAAAGAAATGAAGTCTACAATGTAACAAAACATTAACCGTCTCTTTTAGACTATTCTGTCATTAACTAGAGTGAGAGGGACCAAGTTTGGAGACCGTGACTTATTTTATATGTTGACGTTAACAAGCATGTTCTCTGATTATCGTCGCTTGCGCACAAAAACTGAGCACCAAGGTTAACACTGAGTCACAGGCAGAAATAAATAAGAAAGAACTGTACTATCGTAATGGGCAGTAAAGAGACCAATCGGTGCTGAAAAAACTGTACATAAGGCCTAAAATTAAGAATGGTAACTTTTCCATTCCGTCACGAAAATTAACCATGCATTTATATACCTACCGCTAACTCATTCAACAATAGGCGGTACCTCAAATTCAATAACCGAAGCACATTTCAGTCCTCACCTCAGTAATGTGGTTGCATTTGCTACAGGAGTTTTCTCTGAGATACGACCATTGGTCAGAATAGCAGTATAGTAAATTAACGTGACGCATTGGAAAAGTTACCTTTGTAACATTCTTAATTATTAATTCCTTAACTATGTGCACTTTTATGTAAACCACATGTACATTACTTCGACGACTTTGTTTTGGGTTTTGTAAGAATTTGTTTATGGTTTACTAAACTTACTTTTTTAACTTTAAAGTTGTAACGCCAACGGGACATCATTATTAAGGATTATAATTATAACTAGCTTCTTCCCGTGACTTCGTCTGCGTACAATTTCTCCATCGCTTTTTTTTAGAACTGTCCGAAAACCGGAGTAAAAATGCTCTACTTATGTCAGTTTCCGGTCAATGATCTATTAACTTAAATTCATACGTTAAAAGGTTAAAAATAGAAATTTGGATATATTCGAAATAACTTAATAGAGTTAACAAAATATATACTACACAACCAAAACCCTAGGCAACTGCTCGAGATTATATTTTTAACGATATACGTTAAGTAATCTACGCGGTAGATTAACCTACAAACGCGTAATAAAGCGCACAATAGTTTAAAATAGACCAAGTTTAAGGTAAGGATGTTCGTGCATCCGTCGGCCTTAACCTACGGATACATTCGGAGCCCGTGACACCACGGAGTGTCGGCATTGCCTACAAATGTTGGTTATTGGCAGCGATGTCGTTACGTTGAGTTAGCTCGGTTGTATTGTTAGTGAAGTGGGTGATCCAAGTTAATTCGTTTATAAAAATTAAACAAGTGCCTTTGCGTTATATGGTTTGATACAAGGCATTTTGAAAGCTGTACATAGAAGGATAACTTTGAATATTATACTTAGATATGCTAACCAAAGGCGAAAGCGAAGGAGGGTTCCTTCGCTTCGCTGTAGTTGAGTTGTAAGAAAAAATCCTCTTGAATCACTCTATTTGATGATGAAAACCGTATTAAAATTCGTTGCGTAGTTTAAAAGATCTTAGAGAACATACAGAGGGACAGACAGAAGCGAGTTTATTTTCTATTACTTATGTAAAGATGAATGAGTATTATATTTTTTTAATAATGGATTTAGATAATCTAGCGGTAACTAAATGATAAGATTTTATTTCTGAAATTTTAGTAGATTTCTCCAAACTTTGACATGTTTCTGTTTGTCCAGTTAGTTGACTGGTCGAGATCATCTTAAGGCATTAAGTCTGCCTTTTGTGCTTTTCTTTCATTGTGCGATAATGTTTAAATAAATAAAAGCAATTAAAAACAATAGTATGTAAGAGAGATGAGTATTTGTGCAATGTTACGGTGATTTTCTAAATCGATTTTGGCCATCAGAATCTCCGCAGCCGTTGACTTTGATTGAGCTCAAAAAACAACAACGTCACGGCGGCAAAAAGAAACTTGTCTGTAAATTTAAAACACTGAGAAAAACTAAGCAATAAAAATATATATCTATTCCGCTTACATAAAGAATCTATAACAGAGAGATCTAAGATAAACTTGTGCTGACACGCTCTTCTCCGGCGAATGTTACACGTTAGTGTTTTAAAAACAGTAAACTCATTACTGTTTATATTTTTACTGTTTAAATACTAACAAACCATTCGCATATAGTATTTTATGAAGCCAAAGTCGGCCAGTAGGTTGGCCTTTCACCAGCTACCGGCGAGGCTTTATAGATCGATATAAATTCCAAGTTTATCGATTTATTGCCAAGTTCGGCGTTAACGTTAAGTTAAAACTGATTTGTAGTTCTCAAACTGATTTTTGTTTTACAAAAAAAGATGCAATTTCGAACTAGACTTACACACAAAGGGTTTCGTGTCCTTATTACCCAAATAATTATTTAATTTATTCTTTGTTTTTTTTGAAGCTGGTGGTCCTGGGTTCGAATCCCGGTAATATTTGTTCCTGAGTCATGGATGATTTCTATGTATTTAAGTATATATTTCTCTATATAAGTATTTATATCGTTGTCTAGTACCCATAGTACAAGCCTAGAGCTTACTTTGGGACTAGGTCAATTGGTGTGAGATTGCCCCACCCCCCTTATTTTTATTTTTTTATATTTAAATATTTGTTTTTATTGCTTCATGGAAAACAGCCCGCTAACAGACCTAGGGTACCTGTACTATTTAAATATTATGCACTTGGTTATTATTCTACTTTGCTTCGTCCATCTGGCTTCTACATCATAAAATCACTCTGATAACGTCATTAAGCACTGGGCCAAGATTCTAGACGGTAAACCATATCGTCTTTGATTTGTTATCGTTTATCGTATTACCAGCGTTTTGATAGCACTTATTTACTTGAAAGTCAAAGACAATATAGTTTTTTCCGCCTAGAAGAGAGGCCCTTTCATAACGATGACAATGCGATTACGCCAATTACGATACCGTAGCAAAATAATCTAATGCGATCTTGATTAAAGACCCTGCATTCAAGTTGAAACATATCCAAGATGGCGTCAAGAAAACAAAAGCAGTGTAACCTAACCTGATTGCAAGATTGCTCACTTTAAGTACAGGATTTAGTCTAGACTTAGAACCCGGTTAAGAATGTCCATATCACAGTTCCGCTAGCCACAATGGTGTCGCAACTATCATTACGACGCTAACTGTACCTCTAGTGTATTTTTACACACATAAAAAACGTCACGATCGCGTTTGCGTTTTTACCTTAGCTTGTATGTAAACTTAAAAAGCGCCCCAAGCGGCGAATAGCTGAAACTATAACAGCGAGTGTATTTAACTGTCACGTTCGAATACCGGTACGTTTTAAACGCATCGAGCGCGTTTTGAAACGCGTCGAGCGCGTTAAGTGGTATGACAGCAGTTTTGGGTGTTTTTGCGAGTGTAAGTTACAACTTTGACAGTTCTTTGTGTGTATTAAACTCGAACGCGATAGTAAAGTTCTCACTTCGTATTTACGCAGTGAGATCGTCAAGTGAGTGGTGAAACTTGTCGGTTTTTCGTATAAGTAAATTGAATGATTTAAATATTTGAACCAGTTGTTTCTTAATTTACTATTTTCAACATCAAAGGGGGTTATAACATTAACCAATTTGATTTTTACGATCTAATATCCAGATTTTTACTGTTTTAACTACAATACATAAGATTCTAACTACAATTAAATCTAATAAAATTCAAATTAGGATTGCTAAAATGCAATAGTTCCCCTTTGCTGCAGTTTAATTAAACTAATACTGTAAGCCTTAGGTACTGATGGATGTCTTATGTCAGATATTATAAACAAACTGCACGTACCTATTTCAAATAGGTGCCGATAGGAGTAAGATACAGCTTAAATTACCTTATCTTACCTTGGTTATTTTTCTGTTTGGCCTAGTTGACTGGTAGAGAACGCCATTGGGCATTAAGTCCACTATTTGTACTTTTAATATTATTTTATATCAATGGAAATAAATGGCTTTATTACATTACTAGCGACCCGCCCCGCTTCGCTTTGGTTTATGTGACTTTTCTGTAACACCCGTACATAAACCAGAACCTATTGTACATATCAACCTTCCTCTTAAATCACTCTATCTATTGCTGAAAACTGCATTCAAATCCGTTGAGTATTTTTATTATATATTAGTTAACGGTAAATTAATAACGGTAAACAGACAGTTCCCGGAGGGATAGCGATAAACGACTTCTACGCGGATGTAAAGCTAGTTATAATAATAAAAGCAGGCATGATCAGTTTGAATTTTATTAAGATTATATTAACTTTAAACTGAACATCAAATGACAAACACCAAATGACTAGGTCCTTTATATTTGATGTGACTTTTTTTTAAGGCTTACATTTTTATTATTCGGTGTAAGTATGTACATTAAAAAGGGAACCAGTTACCGGTAATAAAATAATATATATCTTCAAACAGAGCCCTAACGTGGCCAATTTACTCAAAAATATCTGACACGCTCTTATGCCTCTACTAGAAATGTATCTGATATTTTAGAGCCCAATTTTGGATACTAGAGATATCATTTTGTTGGTGTTATGGCTTTTAAGTGGAAACTCATTATTTTTCTACATACTTTTATTTCCAAAACTAAGGTCTACTTATGAGTACTAGACATCAATAAACTTACTTTTAACTCACGAACAAATACTTGCGCTCATTACTCATATACCTGCCCTTACTGGGATTTCATTATGTATATAATACTAAACAATAGTTATTAATAATAAAATCACCAATTAATGGTAAAATTTGAAGCAAACCTAATGTTAGAGCCAAGTCAGCCATAAAATCGGTTGAAGGTTAAAAGTAAATAATATTATAACTTTGGAAACCTTATTAAAACACTGTATGTAACTTCATTATTTTACTGATATTGAATAATATATTATATTACATACAATAAAAAAATAATTAGGGAACAAAAAATCTTGAACATGTTGCCCGGGAGTACCTAAGCTAACTATGAACACAATAATATACTCAATAAAAAAAGCACTTAATCATTACAAGGTAGATAAGAGACGCTCTTGTCACTAGGTAGTCTAGGTAACCTTAGAAAGAAGAAACAGGTAGTAAAGTTTTTTTTATATGGAGATGATAATTATGGTCAATTTTATACTAACATTTGGCAGTATGGAATTTGTACAGTCGAAGTCAAAAATATGTTTACTATTTAGTACCTTGTCTATTTAACGTCATGTTTAAAGTGTCATATGAAATTAACACAGCGATTAAAGTGACAAGGTACTAAAGTGTAAACATATTTATGACTTTGACTGTTACATTGTTACTTAGATACCCAGACAGTCTTTCTACTTCAATCAAAAGTACCTAAGGCAAAATATAATTAAGGTAACCTTAATTGAATAAAATATAACTATGTTTTTATAATACAACCATATGTATTTATTGTATGACGTGTTTGGTGTTAAGAAACTAAACTTTGTAATTTTCAATGGCAAAATTTGGATAAAAAAAAAATATAATGTGCATTTTCATAAATTCACTAAAATTAATAAACTCATAGTTTTTTTCAGACAAAAATAGTTATCAATAAATATAACAGTAAAGTTGTAGTACATTTTATTGTGTTAATTTTTTTCAATTAGTTTATTAATTGCAGTTATGATTTGCATCGAAATGTCCTGCCACCCTGCTTGAATTTGTTGTTCCCTTTCTTTCATTTCCATTTCATCCCTATGCTTCTCATCCAGTTGCGGCATCGGCGAGCACGGGGCTTGGCTTGGGGGCGATTGCAGGGTTGCGATTGGTGGGGCATGTGGCTGATGAGAGGGTCCGGGCTGGTCCCAGGCATCATTCTCACATACTGAAATATTAGTTCAGTTAGAAAAGTTCAATAGACATATTGTAATGAATTTAATAAATTAAGGGCACCACTACATTGCATTTACAAATCATCATTGCATTTGCAATTAGCAAAGTGTAACCTGTAATATTGATATTTTCATTGTAAACTGGAATATCAAAAATTGAAGGACTTTCAGTCTCTATCACATATTGTGTAGTTGGTTACAACGTCAATGTCCTGTTTGTATCAGCTGATTCCTGTAAATAGTAATTAATTTTATAAAAAAAAAGTACAAGTAATGTTCAGGATTGGGGGAGGCCTATGTCCAGCAGTGGACGTCTTTCGGCTGACATGATGATGAATGTTCAGGCATTCAACATAATTTTACTATTTATTGTTTTCTTAGTTTAATAATAATTAAATAGCTTACATTTAACTTATTTCAACCTCCTCTAATCCATGTATAATTAAAAAGGGGCAGTAAAAGTTTAAGTCAACAGAGACCATAAAGAGTGACAAATAGATGTGAAATAATTATATTAAAATTGATTATTTCAAATAAAAGGAAATAAGATTAGAAACCTGTAAGAGGCCAGCTTCAACTACACCCTTCAACCCAGTAGCAGACTGTGGCCCTAATTTATAGAGGACTCGCTCTTCAAGGTCCGGAAGCTTTAAGGGAAGTTCAGGCCCACCAACAGTCCCACGAGCAGCCCTATTTAGCCGCTTTATTTTTGGTATTGTTTTTGAAATCACTCCAAACCAGATCACCATGCAACAATGAAAAACAATAATTATACCTACCTAATTATATGAAAAGTTTGTGTCTGCTGTTAGCACTATTTTCATTATAGGAACTTAAGTATATGTTGAGTACACAGGAATAAAATTAAACGTAAGTCAAAAAATCGTTTCGTTCCAAAAAAAGTATATTAAAGCGCTAGCTAGTAAGCTAAATAAGATTTTACGTGTATAAGGGTAATAAAATTTACTTACTTTTTTCCACTTTTCTGTTGATTTCGATTCTCCAGTTGAGTCAGCGTTAAAGAGTAGTCAATTGTTCCCATAATCGTAAGGTATTTATGCGTCCCTGAGTATGTTTTGAGGGTTTATTAATATCCCTCTCCGTCTGTAAATATAATAAGCACCGACAATTTATACAAAACGTAGTTAACTCACTTTCTGTTGAGTAAAATCTTTAAAAAATAATAACTTACTGTTGCATAAAATTAACTAGCATTTCAAACTGAGTAGCACTGGTCTTCATATCGGTATTTGGTGTTTTAAAACTAATTTTGTTGCTATAAACTTTAAAACCCATCGAAAACTTTTTCACAGCAAAAAACGCACCGAATGTCAAGTGTTCGAAATCTTATTTCTCTTTTACGCTCGCTGTTTTTATTGAGAAAGAGAGAGGTCCATTCATAAAAAGTATTATGAGCATAAATTAAGTAGTACTTACTACAAAAGGTAAGAACGCAGATTAAAGTGACATTTCAATTTAGTCATTCTAATCCATGACTGGCAACCTTACCAAAAAAATAATACCATCGACTAAGTGAGCTCACGTTCAAACCGATCGAGTGCCGAAACGTCAAATACACTCGCATTAATTAAAAAAACGCAAGGTGATATGTTAACTCGATTAAAGTTATCGAACTGTATTCGATTTTTTGTTGTTAAACATACACTAGAGGTTCTGTACTACGTTTATGGGTTTTGCAAGTGTGCAGGCGAGTTCTATAATATAACTCGTCATAGTACCATAGCTTAAGGTGGTATGATAATAGCTGTGGCGGTTCTGCTAAACTGAATATCATCATCTTAGAAATATCTGAAGTACGAGTACTTATGTAGAATTATGGGTAACTTAATTTTATTATTAAAGGAAGAGAATCGTATCGTGTTTAAAAAAAAGGCCTGACATACCCTAAAATGTTGATTGAATGGTATGTCGGGATAACTTGAACTTTCCGGTTAACAATTCATCCGTCTTGTGGATAAGTGAGTTTTTGAAGACAATATGGCTATTTTAGATAATGAACTTAACATTCTACCTTTTGATTCAGTTGAGTACTGCACCGCAGTGCCGGTAAAACTTTTGTTTTCTAAATGTTTTTAAATAAATATCAGGGGACTAACTAAGCTCTAGGCTTGCACTAGTACTGTCTATAGGTACTACACAACGATATAGATACTTCTATGTATAGAGAAATATATATACTTAAATACATATAAAACAAGATTTTAAATTTGGAGGAAATATTTCTTGATCCCATGGGAAGAAATAGGGGGAGAAGTGTAAAGTCGCAGGCGTCATGTTGTAATATAAGTATGATTCAATAACGTCAGTTCAGATAATGTTTCCGTATTAGTCGATAATTCTTGTAACTTTATTTGTTCATTCATTTCTTATCACTAAGTTTCGTCTGAGTAATACTTACTTATCTTTCTTCCTTTGTATTCGAGAATACTATAATTGTTATTGCCGATGACGTTTTTATTTTTTATTCAGGACTTAAATCACTCGTCGCTTCATAAATTAATAAAGCAAATTGTTAGAACTTTAAAGATTTTGAGATTTCTAACATACTATACTAAAATTCAAATATCAGACTTGATTTAGAGGGTGAGAAGCTAAGCACGTGTATAGGTAATGCTAATGTCACACACACTGAAGCGGCATGCGATCCGCTTCAGTGTGATGATAACCGCCTATGTGCGTCTAGGGCGTTCCCTATCGACATCTCGAGTCTCGACTCATTCTCGCTCGCCATACCTCTTTCGTAACTCTTCTTTTATCCAACCTTTCTAACAGGCCAGACCATCTTTGTCGCAACATCTTCGGAATGACGTTGTAGATTTTAATTAAATAATTAATCAATATAAGCCTTGTTTAAAACAGGTAACAAAAATGGTACAATAGTGGTTACTGTGTTGTTACAAGCTAAACTAAAACCTAGTTAGCTATTGTCTTTTGTCCTATTGTTCTGAGGCTCTATTCTAGTTAGCCTAACCCTAATTGCTTTTGACATGCTATCGTATTGTTTATAACTCGGCCGCCATTGCTGTCAAGTCAATAAGAGTAACGTTAAGATAAGAATACGATATCATATCAAAAGCAATTAGGTTTAGTCCGAATAGACGAGCCCCCAGTATCTATCGTTACCTCAACACTAATTTCACTGATTAGGCACATAATTATAATATTTTATCTACATCCAAAAGTTAAAACTAAACGTAAGTATTAAAATTGAAATAAAACTAAGCCCCTAAAATAGTTCATTTTAATTTTTAATATATATTATTGTTGAATTCTGTAAATAAATAATAATAATGGCTTATAATATAATTCTACATCCATATCATAACTTCCCTATAATATGTTTAGAAACGATAATTAAATGGCCTATATTAAGAAACCTGTATGTGTGGTTGCATTTTAATGTTCACATTAAAATATCGATGGTCGATACTTTAACGTGAACATTAATATACAGGTCAACCACAGCTTATAGAAAACGTATGATATGCATGTAGATAAAATTATGTATGCGACTGTACCTTCCTACATAATTACGCATTATAACTCTCGTGTGATCTTATCATAAATCTCGCGTTTCGGCTCGTTTCATTAAACCATCCTCGTATATTAATGCCTCTCATTATGCACCAGTCATATAAACTACTATTAGGTCAATAAACTAAACAAATATTACGTCAGCGGAAAAGTAAATTTATCCACATGACCTTTTCCTAGCACAAACAAACTACAATAAATACGAGTCAAATGCACCACTGCACTTAATTTACGCAAAATATCTTAACCTACATCGTTAAATAGCTTATTTTGCGTTTCGCAATCAGATGTTGCGCCGGAGTGACGAAAACATGCAGATTTGTTGTCGCAACGAACTATTGTGTACGTTACATATATTATGATGTACGTTTAGGTAAACAATGGCGGAACCCAACAATTGGGTGATACGACCTGGTTTACCTAGAAACGTTTATATGTTAGAATTGGATACGAATTGTTGACAATTGTTGATTATACCGGAAAACATGAATCCATATCCTTATACAACATTTGGTATATATACATAATATGTATATTTATTCTAATGTGTATATTGAGGCACTTATAGCGTGTAAATTCCTGAATGGTTATTTGATCAACTCTACCAGTCGCCATTAGGCATTAAGTCCGTCATTTGTAATTGTTTTTGTGCCAAAAAATACTTAAGTATACTTAAATATTATTTTTATTCTTTAGGTTTCTAAAGATTTCTTTTTACACGACTCTTTGTGACAACAAGCTATAAAAAAAAAGTAGTCGGCAATAGAAGCTTATATTATAAACGTGATGAAGTTTATCTTTAGAGAATATTTAATGTCTATCGCTATAAAGTCGAAACGATTAATCCACCGAACCGGAATATAATCCAAGTTACAAAAGACTTGGACCAATTAAGTTTTTTTAATAAAATAGTATTTGAAGGCATTGACTTATGCAAAGTAGTCGCGACTTATATGCCCACGACACGATGAACCATAGACTATAGCATTCAAAGTTGTAACTTCGCAGTGGTTATAAACCGGTTGAAGTATTATTTATTAAAATCTTAACAAAATGTACAAATTATGCGTTGCTGTGCTGCAAAATGTAGTAATTTAAAAATATTTTTTGTGAAGCATGACATGTGTATGAAAGGTGTGGGTGCAGAGCAGATTTAAGAGTAGATAGAGGAGAGTGGAAGAATAGACAATGTTGTGCCCACCTAGTGTGGGACGAGGACAGGACGATGATGATGAGATTGATGAGGTATCAACGCAATTTTGTCCCTGGTCTGACCTTACATATAGAAGTTGAAACATTGGACGTACCTACGACTATGAAAATGCACCCTCGTATGGGGATAAGGTCTTCATAATACTAGGGTTCAATGATTAAAAGGACTTTTATGATGGGTCTTGTGTGCCACTTCGACCATTGCAGATCTTCTTTGGCAGCCCATTTTTTTAGAGCTCACCGCAACGCAAGACGCAATTCCGTCCAGGAATTTCCAGATGCTTTGGGCAGTAAGGCTTTGTATCTGTTGTGGGTCCATGATATGTAACCCTAGGTTAGATACTTCTGTTGCGCATTAGTGGTCCGCATGAGCAGAGGATGGGCATTGCTGTCTCCTCTGTCTCCTGACAGAACCTGCAAGTCGCATGGACTGGACTATTAACTATCAGGTCGATAGCCCGCATGCTAGTAGCAATACATTGAAGAGTTGTTTTGGCATTATTGAGCCGCGAGCTATTGCAGCGATGCAATGTATCACGAAAAGTATGCGGGCTATTAACATTTTGATTCTGAATAAACGAAATATCGTGTTGAAAACTTGCTACCGGCCAACCGTCGAGTTTAAATTGAATCGGTATTTGCGTGACTGCGTCAATGATTGAATTTATTGATGCAAGTTATTAAAGATTCCATCTTGTTTACATTCACATAGTTTAGAATTAGGTATATAATTGAATAACAAGTTTGTTTGGGCAATTGTTGCAGTTTTAGAAAAAGTAAACAATTTATTAGCTTACTTACATCTAGCATAAACAAGAAATGCATGAGACGAGAAAATATCGTTTTGTTGTGCATGTCTTTTAGCTGATAAATATGTAGATGACGATTTATTTATTTTTTAATGTCTAAACGCTTAATAAAGGTTTAATTTAATAATATATCAGTTCAAAATAAATGAATCATTTCTAGCTGATTATCCACGAAATGAGTTTAATAGTTAACGGTAAAATCGCTATATAAACAAACTCAAATACGCACAAGGTAGTTTATAGAATTCCAATAATTTTATTTGTATATTTGCGTGGGTAGGAATATGTATTATTTTTTCATTCTAGGAGATAAATTTCGCTCTAATCTAACTTTCTCCAAGTTTGTTCAGTAAGTATGTAAAACATCGCATTTTAGTTATACCCAGACAAAGTAACCTAGGCTAACCTTAGTGTATTCCAATAAAATAACTACATTCATTGTTTCCACCCAAACAAAACCAAACTCACCTATTCTACAAAAAAGTAAAAAAAATCCTTTACAATATCGGGTAGGCACAACACTCACGGTCACAACCAACTGTATCCAAACACAAAAAACCTTACTTCTGAAAACAAATGACAACGTTCGAAACTTCGAAATTTGAATTTGAAATAATTTTCGGAAAATGGCCGTCACCGGCTAGAAAATGGCGGGAGTTTGGAACGGCCGTGTCGCGCGCGGCACGGGAATTGACTGAGGTAGCGAGTGGAGATCGCCCGCTCGAGTGCAGATAGTTGCATTGCATCCTAGGGTCATTGTCTTTTGCCTTATAACTTGTAACCCCTGAGGATGCTAGATTTAATGATTTAAGTAGGTACCTAATCATTGCCTGAGATATTCATTGTCAAAAAAAGCTGTAACCTTGTAAAGTTAATAATGTTTGGAGTACCTATGACGTACGATTATGTATCAAGTCAAGTGTACTGTCATACACGAAGATGAAGGTGATAAACGGCTTAGATAGATTCCTGTCATAATGACAGCTTCAAGACACGAGAAAGTACCTAATTAGGTAAGTTAAAAAAAGGGACTTTCTGCGACGGGGTCCTAATTGAATTGGCTTTACAATTTTAGTTGTTAAACTTAAAATAAAACAGATGTAAGATGTAACGTAATGTAATGTTTGTTTACTTATTACCTAGTTGGGGTTGGGAACAAACGTATCTTATTAACATAAATAAAAAACCTGCTGACTTATCTTTGTGGTCAATATTAACCTTAAAAATAGGGATTATAATTATGATGCCATATTGTCTATATTGACTAGTAATTCGTTAATACATTAACTATTGAAAAGCATGTCAAAATGCAGTTGATATTTCTTAAACATAGATTATTAAATAGTTACATAGGAGTCACATAGGCATAATATTATTTCTATGCACATTAAAACACGGTTCTAAAAACATTTTAAAGCACCCTTTTCTCTTGTAGCATACGTGCGCACGACTGCGTACAAAGCAAACAAAGAGGTTGTATTGTATAGGAAACATGCGCCAAGGTCTGCCAGCGACCGGCGCGGGCGCAGAGCAACCATCGACTAGGTGTAGATTATAAAATTGGCAGACGCGTACAATTGATAAATACAAATCATATTCAATAACTTGAAGCTGTCAAACAGCTCTCGAGTGGTGTTCGCGTATGGGAGACGCAGCGTCATTACACCTTTAACAAGGTGGACCAATGATGTGGCTGCGGTTGCGGGAAACCGATGGATTCATTCATTCATTCATTCAATACGAAGCGCTGGTAGACTCACCCTATATTACCGACGTGTAAAAGAGCCCTCATTCATGTGGCCTATTTACTGAATAAATATTTTGATTTTGATTTTTTTTTTGAATGATGATGACGATGATGCAATATCAAATTAACTCAAAATGTGTGTTATACATTTTACTACTCAATCCTATTCTGTTAAGCTATTTTTAATAAACCCGCGGGGAGTTTGTGAATAATACTATTTATCAAAGCAAATATATTATTTGGCACGAGACAGATCTATCCCATTTTGACAGTGAAGGCAGTATCTGATCACCCGCAAAGTACAGTCCACTCTGTCGCCATTAATCTCTGTAAACACATTATATTGAATTTTACGTTCACTCCAATACTCGCATAATTACATCCTTGTAGCGGCAGGTTGATTTGGGACACGGGACTGGCCAATCAGCGCCCGGCCCCATGGTTTTCTAGTAAAATGGGCTCCATATTGTGTACTTGGTACTGAGTGCGTAAATGCATTCAGGCCCAAGAGTTAAGTTATTGGGTCAATGTTATATAGGAAACGAGGAGCCTGGCATAGTTCAAGCTAACTTACTACATACACTCGACCGACTATAAAGTGGTCAACGCCGATCTAAATGCATTTATTTTTTTGGGTAGCGATAACTAGGTATTTTTTTCGAGTGTATACGTTTCTTTATCTAAGAAGAGTTACTCATGTTATAAATTAGAAAAATTCTGGTACTGTAGAGGTATGGGTCTATCTTGAATGTAGGGTTATAGTTCATGTTAAAGATACACAACATACAATAATAGACGCGCGCGACTTCGTACGCGTAGAATTATTTTCCCACTACTTAGGGGATGAATTTCCAAAAATCACTCTTCGTGCACCCCTAGGGTTATTCAAGGAATATTCCCTCCGGAATCAAGGAATATTCAAGTCCCTAGATCCAGCGGTTACTGTGGGTTGATCGATCAGCTAGCAGTTTTTTTTAATAAACTCGTATAGAAGATTTAAGATTTCCTAAACTATCAAAAATACAACAAATAAAGTCCCGGAACAGCAACAACACCGCTATACCTACGAATAATCTAGCGGGTAGTCGACTTACACGTAATGATGCTAATAAAGCAAAAACTATAACTCGTTTACCGGAATTACCAACGGTTCTAGACCAGTAAAAGACGCCAATACCATCACATAATAGGAACGAGAGAGATGCAGTACAAGAACAACTTTTACAAAATGCTTTCACACAGTTTTTAACCTATAACGGTGATCATAAAATAATATTTTATGGCCGGTTGTTTAATTAAACTATGGTTTTATTTTAATTCGTGGTTTCTGGGACGGTTTAGTTTTAACTTCTGAAGCGATGGGAATTATGCGTCTGACCTCCTAGTAGACAGTTAAATATGGTGTTTACAATTCACGATAGCGCGTATCAATTCGTATGTATGAAAAAAGAAGTATTGGGTGGATTGAAAGAACATTAAAATACGTACTCGTATATTGTTAACAGCAACAAAAATCCATCCATAACGTAACCAAAGCGTTGCCATAGTAATAACTGTTCTTTTATAACCATTATAGCATGGTTACTGTCAATCCGGATATCAGGTCTTGGCGTTCTTCATGACGTCTTCAAAGTTTTGTTGGCTTAACATGATTTACTTACTAAGCAGACATTGCCAAAGCTCCGAACGTACATTAGGCAAAATTTAAAACAATAATAATAATAATTTGGGTTGGGTCCTTCTTGTAAGCATAGGAATTTACTTGTGGCAGGTGGCCCCGCTCTTCCAGTAACAATAAGAGGTTTAACAATCAAGTTAAGTTTAAGATTAGGTGGGTGGTATTTGATTACAGAGTAGGTATGAATTAATTTTAAGAATTTAACAACTTATAAAGTAGACATTTTAAATTAGATTAAATTAAGAATGTGTGCGTACGAGTGTGCGTTCCTGTATGTGTGTGTGTGTGTGTGTGTGTAGGCATATAGTTTAAGGAGGAAACGAAGCTTAAAAGTAGCTACCGCCTGCCATGTTTTCTAATTTCCCACGCTGACCCATTTGGATTGCCATGATTACTCACCTTGTATGTAAAGTTCCGTAAACTAAAGTTTAGTGTTTTCAGTTAAACTAAACGTAAACATTTATGAGGAAGTCAGGTTGATGGTGATTTCGCCGCTTTCACTTTTGTTTGGTAAATTGACGGCGGCGGCTCCATCCGCCCGCTTGTTTTAATATATTTAACAATGGGAACGTCGATTTGACATCATTGCGCTTTAATATGCAATTGCTGAGTTTTGAACAGTCATCAGTATCACTACATTATAAAACAAAGTTCACCGCCTCTATGTAGGTTCGTTCAAATAGTACTGAACGGATTTTCATACTGTTTTTACCAAGAGTTAGACAATATTTCACGGAAGGATTTTTATACCTAGGTATAGTAAATACTGGTTTATGTGTGAGTGTTACAGAAAACTCACATAAATTGAAGCGAAGCGGAGACTTGTAAACAGGGTAGTGATTCTGTAAACAACGCCGGTCGTGCGGACTGTCGAGTGATATCCAAGCGGCGAGATTAAGTAGTCCCGTCAGTGCGAACAAAACACATTGTAGCGCGTGCATTTTCAATTTAGCAGCACGATGGGTCGAACGTATAAGGCTGCTTAATTGAAAATGCACGCGCTACAATGTGTTTTGTTCGCACTGACGGGACTACTTAATCTCGCCGCTTGGATATCACTCGACAGTCCGCACGACCGGCGTTGTTTACAAAATCACTACCCTGATGACCGGATGAGCTTAATTTGTCTTTTCAAAACATTTGAGCGGATATTTTGGTGGCAGGTTTCGTCTCCGAATCAGGGACCGGAACCGCTTACCCTTTAAAGGGTTTTGGATAGGCTATTTGATTGACTGGTTTTTACAAACCCTAACGATGCGGTAAGCATATCATCGAGTTACCCTAATGAAAAGCTATCCAACGCGATACAATTAATTCGACTAAGCACTTACCGAATCCTTAAAACCCACGTTAGGCTTTCCCTATCAAGTGTTTATTGAACGGCTTCGTGCTATTTCAATCCCTACGCGCAATCCATACAACATATTTTTGCACTACTTAGCAATCTACACAACAGGCGCGCGCGGCGAGGTAGGAAGGGGTAGGGGGAGCGAAATGTTGTCCTTGAAGCACTGTTTCGCTAAGACAAATAATAATAAACCTTCTAGCATTTGCACATAACTTAAAGTTGATACTTTGTTAACGATTGCTTCGATTTTGCATCGCGTGATTTCTGTAGTAACTACTTATTTGGTAGTAAGGTGGTCCTTGTCTTGTCAGTCGGATTTGGCTTGGCGTGAAGTGTGCGTGAACTCCTGTGGCACGAGCCGCTCGTGGCGGCATTTGTCAAAGCTTTATGAATTGCCGCCGTCGCAGCCTTGGTCCTTGATCTTTAAGCATATTTTTGCAAAAATGTTGGGTCCTTGTGATCAATTTTTGGCGTAAACTACCTTTTGTCACTTGTTTGCCTATTTATTTGTTTATTGCACGCATATTACTCGTCACTTTCTTAGTGATTTGCGAACGTTGCGCATCTCCGTAGTTATATTAGTAAGTGAAAGTTAATTTGATGTGCTAATATTTGGTGTGTCGTTTTGGTAATAAGAGACTGTAATTAATCAAGTAAAGATATTAACTGTTATTGTTATTTAAAAAAAGTAGTAAGTGTACAGTCGCCATCAGATATATCGGAGCGGCCGAGGTACTCAAATATTTCTGAGCAGCAATAAATTTCAATAAATTCTTTACGGTAAATAAGGTCAATAAGATCTGAACATCCAATTCGCCACAAATATATGAGCAGTGGTTTTTCAATTAAATCTGAACACACAACGAGACAATAATATCTCAAAGCACAACTCGTCAAAAATATCTGCACAGACAGGGTGATCATAAATATCTGAACATTTAGGGAAAATATACCTTAAATCACTTAGCATACAGTTTAAAATTCTTTAACTTACTACGCTGGAATACATTTTCTACACAACCACCATTCGGTTTTATCAATGTCAAAACTAAAAAGAGTTTTCTGCTGGATGTAGGGTGTATACACTGCCTGGCCTGAGATAGAGCGTGACGTCATCGTGATACTAATGGCGTCCTTATCTTACTCGTACTGTGCGAATCGTGCGGTATGCATGTGTCGCCCGGACTCTGTATGGCCGTTTATACAAAATCAAAGACCATCTTTTTGTATTTTATTTCTATTTGGAATCATCAAGAAAATTGAGCGGTACGGAGGCTTGAACTCACTATGTTTTGTTTTTTTTTTGTAGTTTTGAAAACTAACGAGTTTCTATAAATATTGATGTTAAGTTTGTTTACAGGTTTAATTTAAAAAAAAAATGAACATGAATTCTTAATAAAATACAAAAAATAAGCACAATTGAGGATTTGAACCCTGATGCAACGGTATATATAAATTATGATTTCTAATTACTAAACCGCTAGGCCATGGGGACTGACACAATAGTGGATGAAATATTGCAAAGCATTCGTACCTATTGGCAGCTAAGCAGCTTCAATATTACATATTTGCATTTGATAATACACGCTGTGAATTATATGCAATGACAGTTATGCTACCGTTTTTGTGAATTGCCAAATATTTTATTCAAATGTGTCTCTTGTGAAGACCGTGAAGTTGCTTTTCGCAGATTTATATTTTGTATAAGTAGTATAATATTGGGCATTCTGGACCACCTCGCTCACTCGGTGGAATGCCCAATATTACGCAAGTGGTCTAGAACGCCCAATAGCTTTTGGGGATTTAAATATTCGATGCAAGTGGTCTAGAACGCCCAATAGCTTTTGAGGATTTAAATACTCGATGCAAGTGGTCTAGAATGCTCTTACGGTTTTAAAATACTTGAACACATTCTTGTTCTGAAACTTAATATTCACATATAACTACCTAATATCTTGAAAGTCTAGGCTCATTGAGTACAAACCTTTCATGCTTACAACACGTAGTGATATGAAGTTTGTGAAACAAAATCAGACCTTGCAGTTGGATGTCGTTTGTACAGTTCGCAACGATCGCAATTCACGTCATGGAGAACTTTTACCGAATACAATTCGAAGTATCATTTGCGGCCCCTCTAACTGTGGAAAAACTAATTTAATTGTCGGCCTTCTACTGCATGAACGGGGGCTACGCTTTGAAAACCTTTATGTTTATTCTAAAACTCTCTTCCAACCTATGTATCAGTTTTTAGAAAAAATATTAACATTGGTTCCATCAGTCGAATTTAAAAAATATAGTGAAAATGATGAAGTACTAAGTCCAAATGAAGCTAACATTAATTCAATTATTATATTTGATGATGTTGCATGTGAAAATCAAAACAATATAAGGGATTACTTTGCAATGGGACGTCATAAAAATATTGATAGCTTCTACCTTAATCAAACTTATAGTAAAATACCTAAACAATTAATAAGAGACAATGCTAACTTAATAATTCTATTTAAACAAGATGATATGAATTTACGTCATGCTTATGATGAACACGTTGGAAGCGATATGTCTTGGTCACAGTTTAGAGAAATGTGTGCTGAAGTATGGAAACTGCCATATAGTTACTTGGTTATAAATAAGGATTGTAGTCGTAATTCTGGATGTTATAGAATGGGTTTTGACACATTTATCATTATGGATTAATTATAATACATAATGCATTATAATGAAACATTTATTGCTTCATAGGACCCCATCAAGATCAGACATGAACCTTAAAATGAATGACGAGAAAACTTTGAAAGAAAAAGTAATTAAATCTGTCGAAGCCGTTAAAAAGAAGGTTAGACTGATTCGTAATATGAAATCTGATAATGATAAGATGTTGGAATCAGTATTGAAACCAATAACAGAACCGCTTAATGAAATATTTAAAGTTAAAAATGAGAATAATTACTTAAATACTAATTATAATGATTTTGATGACGGATTGCAATGGGGAAAGTCGGTAAAAAGATTAAAATTGAGTCCTAGTGAAGAAAAGAAGCAATCTATTCATAATCATACGGTTGTGAGGAAATCTTCTCATTCTAGTCTTGATAATGAAGATCAAGAGGATGACACATCAACCAACGATGAAAGTGATGTAAGCGATGGAGTGGAAAGTGAACATACTAATGATCAGGATTCAACAAATGATATTTCATTTAAGACGACAGATTCTTTCGCATCTCCTCGTGATGATCCTAAATTTCAAAAGCATTATATTACCAACTTAAATATACCTTTTGGTGTTCGAACGGAACGAGACAAGCTAATGTTGGGATCCTGTCCGGTATACACAACAAGTGATAAAAAATTGAAAGTAAATGGCCATACTTACTATTTAACGCCAGGTTTAAACGAATTGCTATATAAGAAAGTACCGGATTTAAATATTGTAACTGAGGATGATAAACGCAATTATAAAATCTTATTATTAGAAACTAATGCACATAGAAGAGATTTTAATCCTAATAAACCAATAAAAAGCAACAAAGGCATGAAATATTTATACGTAATACGACCTCTTTTTAAATTAGCTAAAGAACGTTTAATAAGTGGTGAAGGATTACCGACCATGAAAAAAGTTAAAGCCGATGTATCATATGTATACTGGGATAACCCAAACGAATTAGTAGAAAGATTAAAATTGCTTATAGCTTCTCGTGAAGCTGGGAATACAGGATTGGATAATGAAATCATATCTGTTATTGAAGAACTGCAAGAAGCAGGATTAGTTAACAATGCCAATATATAAAACAGTTACTTTACTATTATCGTTAGTCGAGGCAGAACTTTTGACGTACAAATACATCATAAAAATGAACATAGACAAATTTGGTCATCATCTTCATAAACGCCTTCGTGTATCTGAAATTTCTGAACTTAAAAATAATGCTTTGCTCCGATCAGATGATGGTCATTTCGATTTACAATCATTAAGATTAAAGGGGCTTGCGCTTCCATTGTTACCTGATGATGCCGTTAATAAGCAGTATGTCGATAAGCTCGTTCTGAACCTTTATCAGAAGGAGTATCTAGATTCTATGTTTGATACTATAAATTCTCAAATTCATCAGTTGGCAAATCAGTTGAAATTGAACTTTTATACAAAAAAGGAAATAGACGTTATATTCAACAAATTAAACAATGACAAAGCAGCAAGTCGTGAACGAGATACACAGGTCAGCTCGAAAAAACTTTAAGCGACGAGCAGTTTTATTAAAAGGAATTGATGATTTGTGGCAAGCGGATTTAATTGATTTACAAAATTTACATAAGATAAATAGAGGATATAAATACATTTTGGTTGTAATTGACGCCTTTTCAAAGTACGCGTGGTGTATTCCAACAAAATCTAAAAAGAAAATAGAAATTAAAAATTCATTCGAACAAATTATTAAATCATCAAAACGAGTTCCGATAAACTTACAGACAGACTTAGGAACAGAGTTTTATAATAATGAATTTGATTGTTATGTAAAAAAATTAAAAATAAATCATTATTCCACGTTTTCAATTAAAAAAGCATCTATTGTTGAAAGGTTAATAAAAACACTCAAAAATAAACTTTACAA
Organism: Acleris laterana; assembly: GCA_963966035.1. Taxonomy (NCBI): domain Eukaryota; kingdom Metazoa; phylum Arthropoda; class Insecta; order Lepidoptera; family Tortricidae; genus Acleris; species Acleris laterana. Next base: position 2,418,218 of record OZ014449.1, read on the forward strand.
ATATTTTAGTTTCATTGGAAATTATAAATGGGTTGGAAAACCTTTGGATGATATAGTTAAATCCTATAATCGAACTATGCATCGTACAACGAAATTTAAACCTATTGATGTTAATTTTGATATTGAGTCCAAAGTAAAGAAAAACATAGAAAGCGCACAATCCAATCTAGTCAATGGATCAAATAAATTTAATATAGGAGATAGCGTGCGCATAAGCAAGTATAAAAGTGCCTTTCATAAAGGTTATACACCGAATTGGTCAACAGAAATATTTACTGTTAAACATGTTAATCGCACTCGTCCAGTTACTTACCTTATTGAAGATCAACGAAAAAATAAAATACTCGGTTCATTTTACGAACAAGAACTTCAGAAAACGAAACATCCTGATGTTTACCTCATAGAAAAGGTGATCAAAAAGAGGGGGGAAAAATTGTATGTAAAGTGGTTAGGGCTTCATGATAGCGAAAATAGCTGGATTGATAGAAATGCTATTGTATGAGTATATTTATTAACTTTATTGTATTAAAACTTATCATTATTATATTGGATATGAAAGGGAGAGGACTTTTAAATAGTATTATTAATCACTTACCGTTTGAGCTGCACTTACCTGGTTATAATTATTGTGGACCAGGTACAAAATTGCACAAGCGGTTGTTAAGAGGTGATAAGGGAATTAATGATTTGGACAACGCGTGTATGCAACACGACATTGCTTACGATAAACATTCTAACCTAATAGATCGTCACAGTGCAGATTTAGAACTTTATAAAATGGCTAAACAGAGATTAAAGTCAAAAAATACAAGAAGAGGAGAAAAGCTCGCTTCATGGTTAGTTAGCAAAGTGATGAAGACTAAAATAAAAGCTGGTGCAGGGATAAAATCATTCAAACAATTTGTTTCTAAGATACGTAGGGAATTGAAAAATAAAAAATCCAAAAAGAATGGCACTACGATCGAGCAGGCATTTCTTGCGGCAAAAAAGATATTTGCAAATAACAAAAAAGTACGAGTTCCTCGTTTAATTCCGATTCCAAAATCTGGAGGTATATTACCACTACTACCTATCTTTGCTGGACTTTCTGCATTGGGATCTTTGGCAGGAGGGGCTGCTGGGATTGCTAAAGCTGTTGGGGATTACAAAGCTGCAAAGAAAAACTTAGTTGAATCAGAACGCCATAACAAAATGATGGAATCTATTGCATTAGGAAAAGGTTTACATATTAAACCGTATAAGAACGGCAAAGGGTTGTGTTTAAAACATACAAAAAACTAGATAAAAGGTTACCCAGACGTGCTCTCACTAATATAGATATTTTAAAGTATTCTAAAGAAATACCTCATTTTCGCGGTGTTTATATGAGAGATAGTTTGCCAAAACAACCAAAAAGAGTAGAATGTGGAATCATAAATTTAGACAGTTCTGAAAACCAAGGGACTCACTGGGTAGCCTATGTTAAGGATAACAATTATTGTGAATATTTTAATAGTTATGGTGATCTTCAGCCACCGTTAGAATTAATAAAGTATTTAAAACATCATAATATTTTTTACAACTACAACACTTACCAAAAGTTTAACACTGTAAATTGCGGGCATTGATGTTTAAAATATTTAAAAAAGTTTTGGAGTGCACGTTTAAATATCTCTGTATAATAAAAACCTTATCATTCTCACGATGTCTTTCACTTTATCTATAACCGGAACCTCTTCTACCCTGATCACTAATTATTCACCAGCTTTTCAACTGAATGGTGAATATGAATGCGGGTTGCTATATATGTCGACTTTTAACTCTATACCTAATATAGATTATAGAAACAATAAATTTTATTATGGTAAAAACGAAGTAATAGAAATTCCTGAAGGGTCATACGAACTCCAAGACCTTGATGATTACCTCAAAAGACACCTGCAAGGATGCACATTTTCACTGACATGTAATAATAATACGTTAAAGACGTCTATATTGTGTTCAAAAAATGTGTATTTTAATAAAGAAAATTCGATTGGCAAGTTACTAGGTTTTGGCGAAGAAACTATTCAAGCTAATATATTAACAGAGTCCCCTTTTCCTGTATCCATTCTGTCTACAACTATAGTGCGAGTTGAATGTGATATAGTGAGCGGATCATTTGTAAACGGAAAACCAAGTCATATTATTCACGAGTTTGTGCCTAATGTACCACCAGGCTATCGGATTATAGAAACACCGAAAAACGTAATTTATTTCCCTGTAACACAAATCAACTTGAGCTCTCTTAAAGTAAGAATATTGGACGTAAATGATAATTTAGTTAATTTACGAGGTGAAGAGATTCAAATATATTTACATCTTCGTAAAAAATGATAGATTTCAATAAAAGCGAAGTCTCGCACGTCAAACGTATTAGTAATCTTTGTGCTATCAAGAAAAGAAGACCTAATAAGCAACTTGCAAAGCTTACAAAAGAAAATAAACAATTTTTAAGAAACATTGGATTGTTAAAATGAGTATACTAAACTTAACAGATCGTTTTAGCTTTGATGACACGATTGAAAGTTTCGAATATCATTCATATAAACCCTACGTAACAAGTTTTAACTTGAATGATGAAATCCGTATACCTATTAACCAACAAGATCTTTACGTATTGCCTTCGGCGAGTACTCTCTATGTGGAAGGCACTGTTTCAGTATTCAATAGAGAGACAAAAGCAAAGGTGAACAGTGTACTTTTAACTAATAACCCTATACTACATATGTTTCAAGATATTCGATATGAACTGAATGGGATCGAAGTAGATAAAATTAAAAACGCTGGAGTTACCACAACTATGAAATCTCTTGTATCCATGAATGAACTCGATTCGTTAATGTCACAGTTATGGGGTTGGAACGTTGATGGTACTAAAATTACACATAACTCATTTTCTGTATCTGTTCCTTTAAATAAGATTCTTGGTTTCGCAGAGGATTATAAGAAAATAATTATCAACTGTAAACATGAACTTATTCTTCTACGATCGAATAGTAATTTAAATAGCGTAAAGTTGAATACAAATGAATACATAGACAATATTACTATATCTAAAATAGTATGGCGTATGCCTCATATTAAAGTTTCTGATCAGGTAAGATTAAATTTACTCAAATATTTAGAAAAAGATCGTGCTATTCAGATAGCTTTCAGAAATTGGGATCTGTATGAGTATCCGCTTTTACCTAAAACCTCTAAACATTCTTGGTCAATCAAAACTTCATCTCAAATTGAAAAACCACGATACGTTATAATTGGATTAAAAACGGATAGAAAAAATATGGCCAACAAAGATGTAACATGGTTTGATCATTGTCATTTGAGAGACGTCAAAGTTTTTTTAAATTCATACTATTTTCCGTATGAAAGTTTAAATGTAAGTTTTGGAGCTGAAAAGTATGCTTTATTATACGAACAGTACGCTAAATTTCAGCAGTCTTATTATAACCGCGGTCAAACACCGTTGTTAAGTCCGCAAGAATTTAAAGAGAAAGGTCCTCTTTTTGTAATCGATTGTTCACGTCAAAACGAAACCTTAAAAACAGGTTCAATAGATGTCAGAGTTGAATTAGAGTGCGAACAGGATATACCCGATAATACTGCGGCGTACTGTCTAATTCTGAATGATAGTATTGTAGAATACAAACCCTTAAGCAACATTACACGAAAAATATCATGATGACTGAACGTTTGTTCGTGGATCTTCAGGGATTTAAATCGTATAAAAATGAATTTATTGTTAAGGAATTTGCATACAGTACAAATGAATACACACAAGTATTTTCAATAAAACCTCCATACCCATTTTCGGCTTTATCGGAAAACGAAAAAAGACAAGTGAGATGGATAGAAAAAAACCTTGGTATTTTATGGCGCGATGGATATGTTGACTATAGGGAATTTAAAAGAATGATTCCCGCCTACTTGGAAAACAAGAAAATATATGTAAAAGGGTTAGAAAAAATTCAATGGGTTAAAGATTTATGTAGTAATTGTACTGTAATAGACTTAGGTGAAAATGGCTTACCTAAATTCGAATCTATGTATCAAAAGTATTGTAAAGACAGAACTACATATAATTGTTTAATTCATAAAAAATCTTGTGCGTTAAAAAATGTTATGTGTATAAAAAAATGGTATTCTGAAAATAATTTATCTTTATATTCTCATTTGTAATTTTCACTCTGTGTGAAGTATTTTGACAACGAAAGATCATATATTTCATTAATTACAAAGATTGTGCGTTAAATTTTTTTTATCTATGTTTGAAAAATGTATTGTGATTGTTTACATATATTATGATTTAATAAAAACCATAATATTACTGTTAATTTGATTTTTTTTCACCCCATTGATAAGCAAAGTTAGTTATCATTTGTTTTAAAATGATATATTTTATTTCTAATAAATAAATGATAACAACTCATACCTATTTCTGTTAGTAGTGCTAATATTTAATCAACATTAACCAAAAAGTTTTTTAAAAGAAGTTTATCTTAATTACTTATAGTTAAAAATGTTGCTTTTGACACTAACACCTAAACAAGAAAAAACTTTCTGGTTGATGTATACGTAAGGAATAAAACAACAAAATAATTTTAAAATATTTATTACATAACAAAACATATTTACACTTAATAACTAACACTATAGCCACATAACTTTTTTGATATTTTATTTATTAAATTTTCTGCGCTTTCTATTATCTCGTCAAATCCATCATTCGCCACATACTGCGCACTGAGTAGAACGTTTTCATTGCTGTCGTCGTGTTGATCTGGCATGGTGTCACTTATATTAATTATTTGAATTTTTATGAGTCTATTGCCCTTAGCTGCTTCGTTATTTATAACGAATGATGGCGGGTGTCCTCGTACACTTCTTTTCACAACTTTATTTAGTCTTTTCTTAGCCTTAGTTAGCTTAGTTTTTGTTTTTTCCTTCGCAGCTATCCTAGCTTCTTCTTCTTCTTGATATCCTTCTAACGGATCCTGGGCATATTGAGAAAATATGAATGGAGTATCTTGGAATCCTTCCATATTCTGAAACAAAAGAAATATTATAAACGATGTTTAAGGTATGTTAATCAGTGTAATGCACTTGATTAAACATATATAAATATAAAACAATTCAGATTAAACTTACCAAACTTGAGATACGAGTCAACTCTTGTAATGTAAGATATCAGGATACGGAATGATAACTTATTATAGCCGCTTCTATTTATATCAATTATAAATTCCATGCGTTAACAAAATTAACTGAGCATGTAACAACATGTTATCAACCTATCAATTACAATTTCCATGCGTTAACAAAATTATCTGAACACGTAACAACATGTCAACATCAGAACTATCAAGAAGCACTCTTTCTGATTTAGTATTGTATAATTTAACTTCATTAAAGAAAAATACGATCAAATGCTTTGATTTTATGTTAAATAATATAACACATTTCTTTTACTCATAATTTAAGTTCATTTATTTCACTATGAATATTCTATGAATCGTCTAGCGATTAACTTAACAATTATTGGACCTATCTTTACAGGTAGTATAAATCCGTGAATGGCGTGAATAAGTTGATAAGTCTAGATGTAAACTTAATAGTATTTGGAACATATTGCATTAAGTTCAAAATTACGTTCATATTTTTCAATCAGTTATCAACTTACTTAAGTCATCCAGGGAAATGATTGGTTAAATAAAAAACATTTACTTGATTATGATAACAATATATTTATTTATTTATAATCTATTTTATAATTATCAGCTTACATACATATATATTTATTCCTTATGTAATAATCATTACAATACAAATATTCTCAACTTATACACTAAACATTTTATTTATAAACCATAATAAACCAACGAGTTTTACAAGTTTTACAATTCTACATTTATTAAAGAAGAAAACATTAAAAATACAATATTTCACAAATAGTGATAGATACTTGTTAAAAGTCCATAAATTGATAGAAGTTCGTTCGACGCAACAACTATAGCTACTGTACTTTAATTTATAACAAATTTAATATTGATTTATGTCCCCAAGATTTAGTCATGATTTTATCATTTAAAATAAATCGCTTGTCGTCATTGGAAGACAATGCAATTTTATTTACACTTCGTGTGAAAATTTCGTGTTTAATGGATTTGAACAAAATGTTTTTCTTTCTTACAACATCGTTCTGAAACAAAACCTTCGTATAATCAGAAACATTTAAATCTCGAACTACGTATTTTTTAACGCCTTTTGCTTTTTTAATAGTACTATCTTCAGTTCTAACACAGTAGAGCTTTGAACGCAATCCTACAAATTCCATTATGATTTTTCCGCTCATTTCGTCCTTAAACAGACCCGGAACTTTTTTATTCAAGAGAGGAATGTTATACTGATTATTTTTTATATAATTGCTTGTATCAAAATGAGGTAAAAAAATGTTTTGTAAATCTTGATAAAAATTTTCACATTCTATAGTATAAATAAATGAGTCTGTGTCCATGTAACACAACTGAACTCGGTCCTCATAGAAGGGCTTTACTATTGAATAATGAAAGTCGAACATATGACTTTTTGATAATTCTAAAACAGTAAACCCTATGTAGATTGGTTTATCAAGGAAAATTTGTTCAGGTTTTAATTGTATAGCCACTAAATTTTCTGAAAATATAGATACACTGTGAAAATTGGGTCTTGAAATTAGCTTTTTAGCGGTTTTTGTTTTTTTTGTCTTATTATTTTTATCACTCCATTGATTAACAAGATGCACGTTGACCCTTTTTTCGTTATTTTCTAAAGTTTTGCCGAACATAGCATTATTTAATAACTTAAAAAAGTCTTGTTCAGATATTGTTTTAGCCTGTTGACGCAATTTGGTGTTTAGGTCTATATACTCTTTTAAATACGAACTTTGTTTAAAAGTTATGACGCGATGAATTTTGCTTAACAAAAGTCCATGTTTTAAACAGTTTTTGAGATGAACATAATGAATCACATAATAAAACTTATTGTATAAATTAGGTATAAGTTTTGGATTTTTTCCTCCTGGTGGAATACTTTTTTCTGGACAAAACGGTAAATCATTGTGATAATTATGTAATTCTTTAGGATAAATTAAATCAACTTCAAGAATATAACCGTACTCCGCATTATCATCCACGGCTGTGATATTTAATTCGTTTTGTTCCTTTTGCGACAAGAATTTAAAATCGCTCAAAGGTAAAGCTTGACACATACTAAAACCATATAAATTATTGCAATCCATGTACACAATAAATGAGTTTTTCTGAGATGAATCATAATCAGGTATGTATTTATTGTTGGCTTTAGCATAGCGTCTGGAACACATACAAACGCCCCCTCGAATACCAGATTGTATCATGCGTATTATTTCTAGATCATTAATTAATTCCAATTGAACGCCTGTTTTTAAAAGCATTGCATCAAATGATAAGCTCGGTGCTGTAAGATAAAAAGCTGGATCTAACTGATAATGATACTTGCAAGTCTTTCGAAAATTTTCGAAAATATCTGTCAAAAGCAAAACGTCCGTCTTCAAATAAATATCTGTATACTCTCCTAAGTTTTTAATGTTAAATTCTAACCAAACCAACTGTGCATGCTCATAATCTTGATCAGTGATTACTTCGTTAGTTAAAGAGTTGAAAAAATTTTCTTTAGGAGGTATCTTTTTTTCTTTATAACAGTCCCACTCTGTTACATAATCGTAGGGATAAACTCCCTTTTGAGTCAATAAATTAAATTGTTTTTCATTTGAAAAACATGATCGTAAATGTTCGAATTGTTCTTTTTGTAAGGTCTTAGTGAGCTTATTAAGACTTTCTCCTAAAAATTTATAAGAATCAACAAATCTTAACTGTATTAAACTATTGTCATCCATCATAATAAACTTCGTAAATGAAATGTAGTTCTCTTTGGTTTTAGGTATAATTTTAATAGCCCCCGGGATTTCGCCCAACTTTTTTATAAATAAATGACAGTCATATCCTGATAAGTTGTGAAAAAATACCGGTATAAATTTCGGGAGTTTGTATTGTAAATTGCAATAATTATGGCTTGCACCTCGAAATTGTCCTGTAATATGACAGTGGTCTCTTACTTTATCGTTAAACAATAAATGATTACAAATATGACAACGTTGAGAAGTTCTAAATTTTTTATCATCTTCTTCAGTATATATCATGGAGGTGTAGCTCTTTAAAACCTCATTAATTTTATTTACATCACTCAGTAAAGAATCAATGAACTTGTCAACGCAATCTAAACCACGATAAGATGTAAACCGATTTTTGTTCTGATCTGATGAACAAACGATTTGATATGCAAATGCTGCAGGAATATGTCGTTGTAGGGTTATTGTGTTATCTGTATTTAATTCTGATTCACTATTATTTACGGGTTGCAGTATTGTTTCGAAGTCCGCATAAATTACAAAAGGAACATTTTGTTTACGTTCAAAATTTTGAAATTGAATAACAGAACCATTTTTCGGTAGGACAGTTGCAACTCCACAACAAACATGCTTATTTACATTTTCAGCTGAAGAAAAAAAACATAAACAATTTTCGCAAATATATAGTTTCCCGTGGTGTTTTGTTATCTGACACTTAACGAGACAAGCCAAATCTTTTATTAAGCAGTAATGGGATTTATTCCTATCTTCAACGAGTAACAAGTGAATTCTTTTCTTATTTTTTGATTCAGATTTGTAAAGCGGTCCTATTATCTTATTCTTTTTTAGACCATAGACATTTAAACATAAGTTTGGATTATTATTTTCAAATATTGTAATATCTGAAAACGTTACTGGAAAAGAGATTCCTTCCGTATTGAGGACTTGGCGAAAATCGGGATATGACGTTACTCGATCGGCGTGACTCGACGCGGGATAAAGAGCTGCAGTTACCGACCACAAAAAGCAAAATGGGTCTTTATTATGAATATTTATGCATGCTTTTTTATTTTTTATTAATTTAGGCAACTCGATAAAGCTTGATCCAGATAGCGGTTTATATTTATTAACATTTATTTCTAAATGATTGTTATTCAGAAATGTCCATCCACTGTCCCGATCTTGGAATTCTTCAACTTTTTTTAAAATGCTATTGAGGAAATTTAAAAATATTTCCTGAAAATCATAGTTTTTGTGGAGTGCGATATTTTTAGTAGCGAATGACTTTATTTCTTGAGAGTTATTTTTAAAAAGCATGAACGTACAAAAAAGTTCCACATTAACTTTAATACAAGTATTTGTCTCAAGTAAAGCGTCTAATAATGTTTTAATTTGGTTAGACATATGATTAAAAAAAGAATGGATGGAATTCTGTTCATTTTCGGTACGCGCTATTAATCTATAACTGGCAATACGATAGCGAAACGCTGATTTAATTAACTGAACACCCTCACTTAGAAGCTCAGTACATTTGTTTTTGTGTGCATTCGTACGTAAGTGTCCCACCCAATGTTTTTTTTGTATAGATAAACTACACGTAGCACAAAAAGGCATTTTTTGTAAAGCTAAGCGAACCTCTATCAATTTATTAAAAAAAACCTGTATTATTTAATTAAGGATTGATTTTATCGGAGTAAAAAACTGCGTTTGAATCTTTGAAAACGGTGTGACAGTTCTTAACAAATTTTTGGAGAAGGCTCCACTGAGACGAATCTTGATCCGCTTGCAATTTAAGCGTTAGTAGAGCCTTTTTCCAACGTTCATCGGGAGTATATTTAGTAAAATCATTAGTATTATACACCTTTAAATCTATATAAAATTCACCGTTAGCCGATGCAACACGTCGCGATACTCCGTTGGCTACTCTGCTCTGGAAGGTTGAAATAGCTGCTGTTGACACTGTATCCTTCGATGCTGCAATGCTCTCGTACTCGCATCCAAAAATGTCCTTCTTCTTGTTCAGGCTGAAAATAAATAAAAAAAGAATAAATTAAAAATTCTAAATAAATAAGTTGTGGTGTGGTGGTGGTTAAAAACATTTTAAACAACATTTTAATACATTAATAAGATAGGTATTTCAAACGAGCATCTAACTTACCTTTTAGCTTTTTCTGCTCCGTTATGCTGCCGTTTCACCGCTGTTGGGGTTGAGGATGTCTTTGGCTTTTTTACCTTGTGTTCAGAGTCAGAGCTGGAATCGTACGGTAAATAAACATTAAACAATTGAAACCATATTCCAAGTAAACCGTCATACAAATTATTATTTTATTTTTAGAGGAAATTATATTCCAATACGATCATTTAATAATACAAAATTCGTACCTCAACAAATCGTCTGAAGTGATAGCTTGAGCTTTTTTGTTAATAGAGCTCGATGAAGATTTCTTCGGCTTAGTTATCTCGTATTCAGAGGCAGACCTAAAATTGTTAAGAGAAAAAATTACAATTAAACCATTAAACAAATAGTTTTTATTTATAGGGCTAAGCAATATGTACTTACCGCGATAAATCATCCCGAGAGCCAGCGTGGACTGATTTACAACTTTTAACTGCACGACGAGATGATTTTTTTTTCGGTTTCGGCGCTATCTCATATTCAGAGTCAGACCTAAAATCATTTAAAGGAAATAATGATTATGATAAACTAAAGATATAATCATACACTAAGTAAACTATCAAATCACTCTTATTCGTAGAACTAAATAAGAACGAAGTAAAAATACTAACCTCGATAAATCGTCGAGTGCTTCCGCTCGGGATGGTTTTACTTTTCTTATTTTTGATGATCCTCTCGTCTCATTACCATAAACTTCTGAATCCGACCTGTAATATATATTGAAACATTATAATTAGTTTGATTACAAAATTTTTGAATAAATTTTATCTAAAATATAATAATATAAAATACATACTTACATGGTGATTTATTTAAGTCTGAAAGTAACTGTATCGGTCGAGATTCACCTCAGTAATGAAACACCGCACCTTCAAACGTATTCATAAATAATTTGTTGTCAATTTAGCAAAACGCAGCAGGGTTATCAAGCGCTTTCGTTACAGTAATAAAAATGTTTAATTATCATCTTCTGCCTACTATTAAATACATTAATATGTATTAACTCGCTGGTATTCCTCAAAAAGGGTAGGCAGAGCACAAGGAACAATAAAACCATTTAAAAAACCTTATCTATCTTTTAATATTATACTAGTAGGTAATGATTCATAAAAATATGAATTTCTGATGACACAAAAAGGTTTTTAAGATCATAAGTACAATTTTAAAAAAAACCTTCTTTACATGTAAGAGACTTGCTGACTATTTACTATAACAATATTATAATTTTATAAGCACAAGTTGATCTTTGTTGAAACTCTCACCATGATGGACAATCAATATTTTTTAGCAACCCTAATATTAAATTAAATTCATTACGAAACTACGAGTAAGTCGCAATCGTTTGATATGCGATACCCTTTGTTCTGCCGACTTGTTTACTCGAAAGCGAAGTGCAACCTAGCTTTATTTGCTTGCATAGTGACTACAAGTAACCAGTGACATGAAATTTCAACGCATTGTAAACTATAACTTGCTCTGTTAAAGAAACAAATCAGCCTGACTGATTTATTGAGTTAGGACTAATTTCCATTTCAAATATCTTTTTGCTATTGGTAATTGCACGCGTCACGCTAACGAAGTTTTATATTCTTATTTTATACATATTTAAATAAAGATTAATTTGTAAGCTAACTCGGATGTTCGTAGGAAAACCCTTTTTTTCCTATTACTAGACAATGACAAACATTCTTATACTGAAATAAATATTCATGCGCATCACACAAATATTAGTTCTGACCGGGAACCGAACACAGAACCGCTAGCTTTGTAGGTGGGGTCACTTCCAAATTTGACAAATTAAGGATTAAGATTTTGTTAAAAGAGACATCTGTGCAGTAATCATTGAATTATTAAAGTTGCGAGCTTACACAGGTACCTATATGAAATCTAATCCCTCACGTTCCGCGGATGACACATATTTACTAAATAAACTGAACAGTCACTGCGATTACGCATTAAATTAAACTTTATTCTCTAGTCTGCAAGGTAGATTTTGCTTCAACATGATGAACTGACATGGGACTTTTAAATTATAAAAGTGCATCGCATGTACTCTCATAGATGGCAGTATTGTTCAATAATATTTGTTTAAGCACATTTTACTATAAATTCTTGCAAAAACTAATAACAAAATATATTTTGGATCAAGTCAACGAGTTGTTATGAAAAATCCTTGTGTTTTCATGTTGAAATGATGAATAAATTGACTTTGTATATATATAAAAAATAAGAATGTTCTACATCGCGCTATCGAAGTTTTTTAGATTTGATCATTATATATACAAATTTCAATACTACAACCATCGGGAAATCCGTGTCTATGACGACCGGTAGCACATGGAGGACCCGCCACAATCATGTTGCGGAACCTGATCAACTCTGTGATGTGTGTTGTGGTAATTTGAAATTGAAATTGAAAAATGAAATATTTGAAAGGAATAATCCTTGGCGCTAAGCGGTCGATAGCCCTTGGAGAATCCGCCTAAACACGTCAAACGCAGCCTTAAGCCGGGGTTCAGCACCCTGGGGGTTGCATCATGTCTGTGGGGTTTGGCCCACTTCACAGGCATGTTGTGTGTAAACATCATAGCACCGCTATGTGACCGTAATGGTCAGACTTGCAATGGACCTGATCAACCCAGCGCAAGTAATGTTAAGCTTTTGGTTTTTGTTGCAAGTTGCGTTATGTTAAAGTGATGTCTGATGTCTAACGCAAAACCTTTGGTTTGAGTTCGTATTGTTGATTTCGCATCGATCGAATAAACGATCAAGATGAACGCATATCACAATGTTATGTCAAATTGCATCGAGTATTCAAAACCTCAAAAGCTATTGAGCATTCTAGACCACTTGCATCGAATATTTAAATCCTCAAAAGCTATTGGGCGTTCTAGACCACTTGCATCGAATATTCAAATCCTCAAAAGCTATTGGGCGTTCTAGACCACTTGCATCGAATATTCAAATCCTCAAAAGCTATTGGGCGTTCTAGACCACTTGCATCGAATATTCAAATCCTCAAAAGCTATTGGGCGTTCTAGACCACTTGCATCAAATATTCAAATCCTCAAAAGCTATTGGGCGTTCTAGACCACTTGCATCGAATATTCAAATCCTCAAAAGCTATTGGGCGTTCTAGACCACTTGCATCAAATATTCAAATCCTCAAAAGCTGGGCGTTCTAGACCACTTGCGTAATATTGGGCATTCCACCGAGTGAGCGAGGTGGTCCAGAATGCCCAATATTATACTACTTGTATACCTACCTACTTATTTTGTAAAAGGAAAATTCATTACATCTGTACGATTACATTTAAACTGTATGCCTAGTGCTTTAAGGTATATTTTCCTTAAATGTTCAGATATTTATGATCACCCTGTCTGTGCAGATAACTTTGACGAGTTGTGCTTTCAGATATTATTGTCTCGTTGTGTGTTCAGATTTAATTGAAAAACCACTGCTCATATATTTGTGGCGAATTGGATGTTCAGATCTTATTGACCTTATTTACCGTAAAGAATTTATTGAAATTTATTGCTGCTCAGAAATATTTGAGTACCTCGGCCGCTCCGATATATCTGATGGCGACTGTACATACCTACTCCCGGCTTTATTATGCCTAAACAAAAAAGTGACGCAGCTCATCGGTATTATGAATACGACGTGGCATCAAATATAAGTACCTAAAAAATAGCGGCACGCGCGGGAAGGTGGCGAAGGGGTTACCCTAACCCGAACGGTAAGCGCTTAATACCAAATCCAACAACATTCGGTAAGCGGTTACCAAAGGGATACGGTTGGGGTAACCTGGCTTGATAGGACTATCTCATCGTTGGGTAAGCCGGTGAAGAGGTTACCCAAACGATTGGCTTACCGTATGAACGGGTAAGCCGTTCGAACGGCTTAAGCAAAGGAACGGGTTTTCCGGTCCCTGCTCCGAATGAGCCCGACTAAAGTTTGAGTTTGAAAATTTTAGTACCTTGTCGCAGATATGTGTACTTATACTAAATTCAAACCACTCTCACTATGATATTTTATTGTCACAGGGTACTAACAAAATATACTTTTGAGTACAACTGTAGGTACCATGAACACGAAGGAGAACTAAAATTGAAGCCCCAAATGTACAAACTAAAAAGCGTGCCTAAAGCCCCTTTTAGTATCTATAGCAGGGATTGAAAACCGGTTTATTTTCCGTAGCGGTTAAAGCCACACTATTAGAGCCTAACCCATAATAAAGGTTACGCTCACAGGGAGCGAAATGCATTTACCGGTTAGAGAGCGCTCCTTCCATGTGAGCCGAGACAAGGGTGAATGACGGAAGCGCTCTCTAACCGGTTATAACCGGTAAATGCATTTCGCTCCCTGTGAGCGTAACCAATTCGTTGGAACGTAACCCAAATAATTAACCGGTTTAACCTAAATAAATACCGGTTTATTTGTAACCGGTTACAATCCCTGATCTATAGGAACGACATTCCGCGCCCTTTCCCGCCGTTCTCCGTGGTTTACCTCGCCTAGTCAAGATATACAGGGTGTCTCATTCAAATCGGTCAGTATGGGAAAGTCTGAAACTATAAGACATACGAAGATTTCTTCTTAGGAACCATGTCACCGATTTTGATAAAAAGAAAAACTGCATTCATACATTTGAAAAAAAAAATGTACCCAGCTAGGGAATCGAACCTGGTTGTTTTGAAAAAATAAACTTACTTACACTATTTCTATTCAGATATCGATTGTGTAGGTCTTAAGCAGTAAATGTTTCTAAGAAACATGATGTTTAAAATGAATAAAATGCATTGTTTTCACATACTTTAATTTATAGGTGTTCGAAGTGACCACGTTTTTTTTTCAATACAATATTCAACACGTTTAGGTAACAACAATTTTACATGCCTGAACTTGTTGAAAATTGTAACGGTGGTCACTTCGAACATCTATTAAAATAAATTAAAATTATGTGAAAACAATGCATTTTCTGGATTTAAGACATCATGTTTTTTAGAAACATTTACTGCTTAAGACCTACACAATCGATATCTGAATAGAAATAGTGTAAGTTTATTTTTTCAAAACAACCAGGTTCGATTTCCTAGCTGGGTACAGTTTTTTTTTCAAATGTATGAATGCAGTTTTTCTTTTTATCAAAATCGGTGACATGGTTCCTAAGAACAAATCTTCGTATGTCTTATAGTTTCAGACTTTCCCATACTGACCGATTTGAATGAGACACCCTGTATATGCTAAGTTAGCGATTTTCGATAATGTACAAATGGCTCGAATCCAAAAAAAAAAACAATTTAAAATATCAGTGTTGCGTAATAAAACAAAGTTTTCTCTATAACACTGACCTGTCATAAATTTAACCGTGAATCAGTTTTCACGATTCGATAGATTGCGTTACGAGAGGGTTAATTTGAGCGTCCGTGCGGAGCCGCCTGTCGGGTCGCTTTGTAATTGTAACGGAAGGAACAAAACATTAACTTTAACCGGTAAAATGCCGGGTATTTTAAACCTGGTCACACTGTCCGAGCTACTGTCTTGGCTACGGTTATTAAATCTGGTTCACACTGTACGAGCTACTGTTGTGACTGCTGTTAGTTAGTGCTATAGTCAGTAGTCTTGCTTGTCATTTGTGACTCGCCCTTTCAGACCCAGTTTAGTCTCAAGTGATAGAGAATATTGAATTTGAAATGAATTTTGAATCGCTAAGATGATCTTTTTTCAAACAACCCGCACAATTTGTACTGGTACTTATAAAAGGGCGTTCCCACGGTGCAAGTAAAACAGTAGAGATGTATACAATGTTGTAATTGAAGATAAGTGACATCATCATTTGCACCGTGACAGCCACACCTATTGATAAACATCAATGTTTTTACCAAGGCATTAAGTAGTCATGATGATAAGTTAACTGACCAATATTATACAGGGTGTATACGGAGGGGTGGATCAAACGAAGGTCAAAGGTAGGGGACCTCAAGGGGCATCTGAATCACCCCGATGTATGTTCAGCAATTGTTATTAGTTTCGGAGATATTGATCATTTTAATCGGATTTTTTGTCACTTTTCCTTATGTCCGTGATACGAAAAACCCCTAAATTCATGTATTTATACCTTTTTTTTTCAGCGTTTTCTTGCATGATTAGAATCACTGTAAAATAAGGAAGTTTCTAAAGCTACATAACATATTTTTTTTCATTACAACTTTTTGAGTAAACACACAAAGTTTGTTTTTCCATACTTGGTGAAAATCAAACGCGGGGTTTCCTTAGTATGGAGAAAGTAACTCTGTGCGATTACTCAAAAAGTTGTAATGAACAAAAAATGGCATTTAGCTTTAAAAACTTCCTTATTTCACAGTGATTCTAATCATGTAAGAAAACACTGGAAAAAAAAAAGTATAAATACATGAATTTAGGGGTTTTTCGTATCACGGACATAAGGAAAAGTGACAAAAAATCCGATTAAAATGATCAATATCTCCGAAACTACTAACAATTGCTGAACATACATGGGGGTGATTCAGATGCCCCTTGAGGTCCCCTACCTTTGACCTTCGTTTGATCCACCCCTCCGTATACACCCTGTATACATATTCAACAGAGTCTGTATTAACATTTATTTTATACGAAACTGAGGCAAATGCGTTTGCAAATGGGAAGTAAAATCTGCCACCCATGAACACCAGTTATTCTCGAGAGGTTATCTTTAGATCAAAGTTTACACGAACTTAGTTTAAGATTACGGTAAAACCGACCCGCCCCGTCTCAATTATAGCTAAAGATTCTTATACAAGAACAATTGCGACTGTCGAGAAAGTCAAACAAACATAATGTCTTTGGTCACGGAAAATATACGGAATAAATATGTATAAGCAATTATGTAATTACAAACGCAGATGTCTTGTTCCGCCATTACGTAACTCGTTTAATATCTTGAAATGACCTGCAAAATAATATTGGCATTGGGGTCTTTATTTGGGCACGTTTGAAAAGTTTTAATTTGCAATTAACAATGATGATGAAATGAAACTTTGAGATTGGTCTTGTTGAGCGTGGATTTAAAAACGCTATCGTCACAACCATACTAACGGAATTACTTAATGTTAATCGAAATGTCGCATTGCAGCAAAAAGGTGTAGGTTTGATTGCAACTTACGTAAAACAGATTTAAAAAAATATTCGGATCAGACTGTACCTATGTCTATGGAGAACGAATTTATAGACATTGTTGATATATTACGAGTTTACGCATGAAAACAATGATTTGCAGCATTGGAGTAGTTTAGTCGACTTGCCCGCCAACTCGAACAGTGTAACCAAGGCATTAGTCACGTGTTTAAACGATGGAAACGTCAATGAAGCTTCAACCTTTACGCCCAAAAGCTGTTAAGACGGACACAATGAAGAATCGCTTAATTAATCAAAAGAAACGATTAAGTAGGAGTATATGTAGGAGTTAAGGCCTTTAAAAACGGACGACCTTCCGTTTGACTTCACAAAAATAATGTGTAAACGTAAATGCTATTTCGATATTTACTTTTGTCTCTCTTAACGCTACAAATGGGAGAGTGACTTTTATATAACTATTTTTATTATTCGGTAGTTGTTACAGCCGTAATTTCAAACCCTTACTACCTATACGATTGACAGCTGAAAAATAATTACTTACTGCCTTATTCATAAACACACTATAAACCTATTTTAGTTAAGGTTTTTTTTTTATGGCATAGATAAGACAAACGAGCACACAGGCATTCGCATTCACAAGACTGCAATGCAATCCTAAGACTGCAAATGCGTTGCCAACCCTGAGGACTAAGATAGAATGCCTCTATGCTAGTCATTTCACCGGCTGTCTTATCCCCAAACCGGAACACAACAATGCGAACACTGCTGTTTGGCGGTAGGTTAATGGATAAGATGGTGGTAGCGATCCGGACGGACCCTGCTCAAGGTCCTACCACCCGTATGCTTCGCCTCTTTCTGTTAAATTCAAATATCACGATGAACAATAAGGACAAACCATATTTGAAGCATACGTTAGTTATTGTACGTTTTGAATAAAAGGGAGTTAAGAGGGAAAAAATCAAAAGTTCCTTTCAGTTAATCATTAAAAAAAACGTGAGAAAAATACAGTTTTGATGTGTAAAAGTTGCGGTACAGATTAAGAGGTTGATGTCACGTTGAGATGATCTCAAAATAAATCTCTGTTTAGTGAGTTGTTATAGCCGAGACTTGGACGTGATGGTATTTGACAACTCGGTGTGGTCCGAGGTTGAAGAGGCAGCGGGGGACAGCAAATATTTATTGAGAAAAGTGGAAACGTCACTTTTAAAATTTAAATTTAGGTTTAAAATAAAGGATTTATCCAACCGTTTCTAAATATGTTCATATTAATAAAGATATTTCTTATTTTATACATATTGAAGAATTTAAGACAGACAAAACAAACTATCTATACGACATACAATAAAAGAGGAAAAGAGTGTCATGGATTAAGTTTTAAAAGATAGGGGAATAAGTTTGAAGATAGCTAAATTAACTAAGCATTAAGTTCTTATTTTTAAAGTAAAGAAAAGTTAGCTAGATATTTTTAATTAATAGCATTTAAATGGAAATGATGACGTAAATAAAGATAAGTATACATTTCTGTTTTGATTTAAGTATCTCTTCGGTACTCAGATTATTCTAAGATGATGTCTGTGACAGCTCATATAAACACTTACTTATTACACTTATTTCTTTAACTTTCTATAAATACTAAATCAGTACGTACCTAGTGATGACGCCGTTCAGGGTAGTGATTCTCTCAACAACGATGGTCGGACGGACGAACGAGTGAATGTCCAAACGGCGAGTTTAAGTAGTCCCGTCAGTGCGAACAAAACGTATTTTAGCGCGTGCATTTCAATTTAACAGCATGGTTTCTGCCGTTGGATTGAACGTATAATTCTGCTTAATTGAAAATGCACGCAATAAGATGTGTTTTGTTCGCTCTGACGGGACTACTTAAAGTCGCCGCTGCGATTTCGCTCGTCCGTCCGACAGTCCGTTGTTTTTAAGAGAATAACACCCCTGGAATTTAAATAATTATTCGCTTATGTGCCTGTGATTCAAATTACGAAATACGGCTGTCGCAGGTATCATCTTAAAATAATCAGAGTATAATCAATATTTCTACTAAACATCAAACACCATCCCGCGCTTCTTTCTTCGCTTGGACCACTTTCTTATTGCATAACACCTTTCTCATAACCTTATGACCGAACCTGTCTTCCAACCATCTAACACCTCATAAAATAAGGGTCACATCGCCCTGGCATTTGCAAACAAATATTCAGGGAAATTATCTAATAACACTTTCTTTTGGCACGTTCTGTCCGAAGTGTTATACTTATCATATGAAATAATATGTGGTAACGCTTGTTATATTATAAGTTATAATATAAGTGGAATCAATCAGCGAGCTATTGACGCCACGTGAGGTAATCTACAGAATGATTTGAAGAATTTTAGTATTGGGTACCTATGAAATTGGCCTTTTTTTACGTGTTTTATTTCGTACGGAATTTATTCATTTCAATTTTTACTTCCAAATTATTTTTAAATTTCATTAATTCACTATGTTACGAAGGTAAATACAAATAATATGGTTCAATTTCTTACTTAATGTTTAAAATTAAAGTGTGAACTCAACTCTTTTCATGTGATGCGAGTTCAAGTGATTCAATTACGCAGAGTTTTATGAAGCTATTTTAAAGTATTTAAGATACCTATGCATAATATAGCTTTGGAGTGTCCAATATTCGTGACAGAATTTTGTTTCCTTTGCATTTGATGTTACTAAATAATCCGCAAAATTTAAAAGTTTTTATAAAATTCTCCATATAAAACGCCTATTTCATAGGTAAGGACTTAATATTAGTAGTAACGTTATTTTGTTGCATGGGGGTGGAGAACCATATTAAATTACGTATGATTATAGTACAAACCCTGCAGAATAGCAACGAATACTAAAAAAAAAAACAAGTTCGAGTTAGGCTCGCACTGATTTCATTCGAAATTGTAATTGGAATATAACGCCGGACCCCTTGGTGCGCGAGTCCAAATCGCACTTGATCGTTTTTTTTTATGTTGTTTCCCTTTAAAAAACGCACCACCCTCAAATAATAAACATTTGTTACTTATAATAAGTGAAGTAGGTACTAGGTACTTCATAAATCGCGTTCAACAAGGTTAAATAAATTCCGAACAATCAATCAAGAGTGACGCACGCGCATGTGCCCACTAGCGCCATCTGTTCTCACCACTTGACGTTACAAATCAACCACGCTCAAATTAGTACCAATTGAAAACTTTATCAGTATAGAAATAAGGACCTTGGTTTTTTACAACGCTTTTGTGTTTGCGATAACGTAAATCAAAGTTTTGTTCGTTTTTCAGCGACGCTTAGTAACGTTTGAAAATAACGACTTTGTGAAGATATAATTAACTTCAAGTTCATTGTCCATTACACCACGGTTATTATAGTCGCTGCAGTTAGCGCTGGTAATCTACCGATTACTACGTCAGCGTCATTCGACAAAGAAACGATGGGTGCAACATTTGTGTGATGAACGTAAGTATTTGAATGAATGTTTTCACGTAATGTATCTACAGCATCATTCAATCATGTTAAAGTAGCAAAAGTCGCACGGAGCACCAGTTAACTACATTTTAAACGGGAGCAAAAGTCGTTTTCTGAATTCGATAGTTTGATATGATTTAGTCTTTGTTGGACAAACTTAATAATATCATTTCAAGAAAAACTCAGATTTCCAAACTGTAAAATTGACTTGAAAAAGTAAAAAAACTGCTAATTATTTAATAATTTCCTTATTAGGGTCTTAAAGCGAATTTAATTAGCTTTTTTTCACAGCAATAACTGTGTTCTTGCCATCGAATATGGTTTTCATTTTTTTTTTAACGTTGAGATATCTAGTGTGACTTTTACTATACATGATTTATCATGTTTTTCACACTCCTGCCCTTTAAGGTTGTCCACTATATACCGCGAACAGACTGTATTTGTATGTATGTAACATAATAAGAACGACAATTTTTAGGTTTTTTTTATGACAGAGATGGCAAATGTACACACAGGTGGCCTGATGAGAAGTGGAATCTGAAACCCATAGACATTTACTTTCTCCAGACTGCAATTTGACTTTGAAATCCGATGACGGTTTTTTAAAATGTGTAGATTTAACAGGATTTTCCAAAATCATGATATTAAGGAAAATACACACACCGTCTCATATCCAGCGCCTTTGAAATTTGGCGAAATAAAAAATATACGTACAGTCACCGGCATAAATAAGTTATCATTTATGAACCTAGTCACTTTAACGACGTGTTTGAAATGTCATACGAAATTGTCAAACGATTAAAAGCGACAAGGTATAGAAATCATCACTTATTTATGACGGTGACTGTACATGATAAGTATCATTACATTGAAGACATTATCCAAACAGCAGTTGGGTTTTTCTAAAGCTTGCTGCTTGTTTGACTTCTTTAAGAAATAATACTTGTTAACAATTGAATAAACAAAAGGCGGGTAAGCGGGTACTTTTGATGGTAAGTGTATTATTATATTATTAACTAGGTACATATATCCTTTTATTAATTTAGATTTTTCAAAAACATTCGAAGTTTTTACCTATCACATATTTTTACAGAATTTGGGACAGTATTCGCCACCACAATCTGTTCCCATTCTTGACCGGTCCCTTGTGCAATTGACACTTGTAATTTTGACAGACTTACCGCCTTGATCTGCGTTCCTTTAGTTATACCAATTGCGTATTGATTGACCAACGACCTGATGTTATTGTGCAGCTTTATTGGTCTATTTTGTCCACTAAGGGGCCATAGGGCAATATTTCATAACATCATTTTAGTGGGCGCTGTGACATTTTGAACTTTTTTAACGACGTCTACGAAGCTAGGGAGGATTCCTTTTTATAATTAGGTAATGCTAGTCGTTGCCTGGTTTACCATGACATAGAGCTTAGTTTGGGTTTAGATTAGTTTGATACGTACGTACAAACATAAACTCATGCCTTCATTCTCAGGCAGAGCTAAAAATTTATCAAACAACTCTAAAAACGTGTCAATAATTCTGTAACCATATTTGGTACTTACAATCAGGCAAAGATTATTATATGATCTCTTGGTATTTATTATTACTTCTAACACTTCTATGGATTTGCGATGAATATCTATTGAACCGGAAAAACACCCTTCGATCTTCTCGTGACCATTTCTGCCCAAAATATCTGAACTTTAACTTTTTTTTAAAGCATGATTACAGGATTAGGTACAATTACAAACTATAAATATACATATAACAATGAAATATTGCATCTTGTTGCGATGGACCTAAAAATAATTCTGATGTGCATCACATTAATGCACATTCAACACTGGCCGTCGATTCATTTCATCTTAAATTCAAGGATCTTAATAAAATAATCGTAAAATCAAATTGTGGCTATTTAAATAAATTAAGGAACATCTTTCCGTAATGGATAAACTTGATGTTTTTGCATTAGTTTATTAATATTTGTAATAACAGTGTTACTAAAAAGTATTTACTTAAGTACATAATTGTTTATTGAGTTTAAATGCCAAATAAAATAAATAAAAAAAACATGGTATCATAATGGCATGTGCCCAGAGTGATTTCTCTCTTAATTTTTTAGAACTCATGCTTGTTATTAACAGTTATTAAATGGGTTTTTTTTAACAAGTCGTTCAAAGCTTCTGCCCGCGTAGATTTCGATTATCTTTATTTCCTCGAATTTGTTTTCCGGGATGAAAAGTAACCTTTGTGTTAATCTAGGGTTAAAGTAATCTCCAGTTCAAATTTAATCCAAATCCGTCCAGCGATTGCAGAGAGAAGCAGTAACAAAGTAACACACAAAATTTCGTATTTAGTAGGGTTTAGGCAAGAAGAAAACAATTTTGAAAATGGAGTTTTGTTGTACAGTCAGCATCAAAAGTAGCTAAGCAGAATAACGTGCTCAAAATGATCTAGACACGACGTATTCTCTTGTCAATAGAGTCGAGTGCAGATCATTTTGACCTCTTCGGCTGCGTAGCTACTTCTGCTGCTGTATTGTTTCTTATATTGTCTAGTAAACACTGGGTGTGATTCTGCAGCCAGGGTAAGGGGGAAAGAAGGTACCCCGTAGAACCGCAAACTGTCAACGTCCTCAACTCGTTACGCAACGGGCTGCCGCGCTCTGATTGTGGCTGCGCTCGCGCGTGTCTGTCGTGTATGGAACATTGATCTACAGGAGTACAGGCCTATTAACCCCCCCCTTGAGAGCTTAGTTTCGGAATAGGTATATTTGTGTTAGATTATCCCCTGATATTTTGATATTCTAACACAGAAAAGATTGGGCAGTTCTTGAGAGAACAGTACAGAGTCAAGTCAAGATAATATATTATTGTCGATTTGGGCAGTTCTTGAGAGAACAGGATAGAGTCAAGTCAAGTCGGAGACAAGATAATATATTATCGTCGATTTGGGTAGTTCTTGAGAGAATAGGACAGAATCTAATCAAGGAGTCAAGATAATATTTTATCGTAGATTTGGGCAGTTCTTGAGAGAACAGGATAGAGTCAAGTCAAGTCGGAGTCAATATAATATATTATCGTCGATTTGGGCAGTTGTTGAGAGAACAAGACCGAATCAAGTCAAGTCAGAGACGAGATTCGTCGATTCCTCGATAAAATCGAGTCAAACTTTAAACTTTTGCTGAACTATTAAACCTTGTATCAAATGTGTAAAGCTTGTTAAAGTTAATTCAGTCGTTGATTTTGTATCGGTACACTATACACTCGTTACGATTGCCTCACACTTGCGGTTGTTTCAAGCCGGTTTCCGATCCCTGTAAAGCTGAATCACTTTAGCTATGCATGTGGATACGTGTGCGTAACAGCATACAAATAGATGTCAAACGCAACTGATATGTCCTCTTACACAAGCAACGTATCTGTGTACGTCAATTGTTTTATTAGTTATTGAACTGTTAACTATACCAGTACACTCCAAAACCGCAAACCTCAAATGTTTCTCGAAATCAACACTTACAGTGACAAGCCTCCTTTTGGTGACCATTTTCTACGTAATCATGCGGTCTGGCACTGGTTGTCATGATTGAGGTGACAGGTTAACTGTATGATTTTGAAACCTGTCGATCAGATAAAGTCAGGTTGCTACAGAGTGGCTAGCATTTAATTATAATTAATGACTTGTGAGAATAGTATACAAGCATGGCCGACCATTTTCCGACCTTGGTTGAAGTGTGGTGGTCTGGTGGTAGACAATTAATGATAATGTGTTGCAGAACTTGCAGATAGACTTTTTTCATAACGTGTTTAATGTTTATTGGTGAGGTGTATATTTTCCCAGGCAGCATTAATGAGATCGATCGACATATTCGAATATTTCCGATTAATTTGAAATATTAATATCTTGAATATTGTTATTCTAATGTATGGTCGTGAATGTATGGTAGTCGTGTAAATGCAGTTTAAATGCGCTCATTGGATAGTATGTGTGAAGTGAAACTGATTGATAAGTAGAGTAAGGAATGAAAAAGTCAGAGAAAAATGTGGACTAGAAGAAGATGTAGTGACTAAGATTGAAAAGTGCATGCTTCGATGCTTCGGTCAATTGGAAAGGATGGATGAAAGAAGATTGACGAAAGAGATATATAGATCGAAAGTAAGTGAACGGGTCAGAAGGGGCCGCCCTAGGCGGACTTTTTCGAATCAAATCGGAGAAATACTGGAAAAGGGCCGAATCTTAAATACCCGAAACCGACGTGCATGCATGACTCAATGAATATAAGTGGAAGAACCGAAAGAGATTTGTCAGGATCGTAGCAAGTGGAAAGAAGTGCTCTCTGCCTACCCCTCTGCGAACAGACTTGATTTAATGTATGTATGTATGTATGAATATTATTATCGCCGATGTCATTGTAGGATCAGTTATCATGAAACTTTTCAGACACACAAAGTTTTTAACGATATTTGTGTGCAAATCAGTACACATTCAGACTTGTGCAATTACTTTTAAAAAAATCTGAAAGTAGTTGTAAGAAATGCTGACAAAGTAGCTCGTCTTAAACAGGAATGTCAAGGCAATGGTCTCGTCAAATGACCAAGATAGAGCTAGTTGGCTATTTTAATAACCTTGTCGTACTTATTATTCCAAGAAAGCAGTCCATAAGTAGCACGGCTTTCTTACGGCATTCGGCCCAAGCATCTGCATCAACGTGCAACATTGTTTATAAATTGTGTTTGTACAGTCGAGTTCATAAATATGTGTAGACTTTAGTACAGTCACGAGATTTGGTACCCACCTTAGGTCCAAAGTCAATCTGACATTCTATAACAATAAGTATGAGTTTCCTAAAAGTTACAAATGACTTGACATCTCTAATGACATTGACGACTTCAAGCATATTTTTCTTGAAATGGGTCCCAAATTAACGCTCGTGACCGTACCTTGTCTATTTAATGTAATGTTTGAATTGATATACATGAATTGTCACAGTGAATAGAGTGACAAGGTACTAAAGTGTACACATATCGTTGCTACTTCAGAAAAAAATGCATGATTTTGGACTTATAAGGTTCACGTATACCTAAGGTTAAAATCGTACGTCACGAAATATATGAGATACGACATTTTTTCAAAGAATTGACGATATTTCTACACTAGACTGTGCAATTAACAACCGAAACTTTTTAAGGTGTTTTAAACAGATCATGATCATAGAGGTTTAAGAAACCCAACTGCTGTTTGAATAATGTCGTCAAAGTAATGTTACTTAATCATGTATACATATCATTTTTATTTCGCCAATTTCACATTTAAATAATTTTAATATAGCCTATGACACTAGTGATTAAGACGAATCTAACCAGGTATAATTATTGAAATAGGTTTAGCCTTTCATTAGTTACGAGGGAATATAGAGTCGGACATACATACAGGTCAAACACATAAACCTCCTTTTGGGCTTTGCCGCGGTCGGGTAAAAAGCATGCTTCGAGACAAACCTATTGTTTGCATTGTTTTTGTTTTTATATAAATAAAAAAGGCTCTGCTAGTAATTTCACATGTGGTCTTATCCCCACACCGGAACACAACAATGCGAACACTGCTCCTTGGCTAGCTTAAAGGACTTGAAGCTAATAGACATTTTTACCATGACAATCTTAAGTTTAGGACTGCAAACGCGTATGGATTGTCATTGACGTCATTGGCATTGTGACACTGCGATCATAATGTTGCAGATGAGTAACATTTTCAATTAAAAAATAAAACTAAACGTATTTAAATTAAAATAAAACTAAGCTACTAAAATATTAAATATATAAATAATAATCACCACTATAAAAAGAACACCCCCTCTAACAGGTCCGCTCGCGGCATGGTTCCTATGACACTGGCTGCATTACCTCTCTCCATTTTTAATTTTTATTTGTATTATTGTTGAATTCTGTAAATAAAGTTTACATATTTTCAGTGTTTGATACTTACTGTCTACTCTCTCTTCTCGCTTGAGGACATAATACGAAACATAAAAAGCAACTTAAAGTTAATTCGACAATGGTACATACTAAAAAGACTTTGAATGTTGATCCACCATAGAACCTTGTCACAATGACAGTGTCAAGCGACGAGATAGAAATGCCATAGGACTTAATCGTGGGTTTTATGCGAGTTCTACAGACGAAATGCGAACACAGATTCTCGGAACATAGATTTTTTTTTATCCCGAAAAATTTCATAGTCCTCAGCTCTACGCACACGAAGTCGCGGGCTAACTTTAGTCATCTAAAGGTGCATTAAGTTATGGTTTAATCGGAAGGTCAACTTGCAATCTAAATTGCTATTTATTATACACTGCATTAGTTGCACCCAGTAGTTAACTAGTTTTAAATAGATCCCATTTGATATCCATGACAGCAATTTGATATGAATAATTTATTAGTTAGGCCTCGTTATCCTGTAACGGATATAAAAAAGGAATCCAAGACCATATATAATCTTGGGATCTTGGGATATTTAGCTAGGTAACTAGAATCCCAGATAGAGATTTGTAAAGATAATGCTTCGGATTTGGAAAATGATAAACGAGGCCTCTGTAGGCTGTAAAAATCATATCGTCTTGGACCAGTACTCTTACCATGAGTTACAATGACAGTAATCGCTAGTGAGTCGTATGCTTGTCCCTTGCAGTATTGTTAATATTGTTATAGAGTGCGAGGGACAGAGCATTCGACTCGCTAAAGGGTACGGTTATAGTAAGGTCATGATAAGGGTGCCGAGGCCCTACTAATAAAAATGAAGTTCGAAGCTATGTTAGCTCCATACCTATATCTCGTCCGAGAGACAGGGATGGAGCTAACGGTGGCTGGTAATTGTTCCTAACTCGGTCGCCATTACTGTGAAGTAAGTAAGAGCTATCAAAACGTTAGCAATACTATAACAGGTCAAAGACGATAGGCAGGAAGTATTTGTATGAGTTTATCGATTGGTGAAGCTTACTGAGAAAGCATGCTTACAACGAACTTAGCCGACAGAGGACGATGTGGTAATATCTGGGTGAGGACCACAAAGTTGGACCACAGTTAAGCGCAGACGACAAAGACGAAAAAAGTTCCGTTGTGCGACGAAAAGTATCCTTACAATTGTATGGCTAATTTTCGTGTCACGACGGAAAAGTTTCATAGAAAATTTAATTGATCGAGTTAGCGTGGACAACTTTTTGGTTCTTACCCATCTCTCTTTATCTTTACAGTCAAAAGCAATAATATATAATTGGCCTCAAAATAAAGCATAAGAAGCAAGCCACTAATATTAAAAATGCGAAAGTTCCTACGTTAGTTTGTTACTCCTTCACGCTGTAACGGCTAGGTGGATTTGGATTAAATTTGGAATGGAGATAGTATATGGATATAAGCTACTTTTCATTCCGG
This sequence comes from Acleris laterana, assembly GCA_963966035.1. Taxonomy (NCBI): domain Eukaryota; kingdom Metazoa; phylum Arthropoda; class Insecta; order Lepidoptera; family Tortricidae; genus Acleris; species Acleris laterana. The sequence goes on from OZ014449.1 coordinate 2,446,397, forward strand.
AAAATGAAAGTTCCTGCGGGAATAACGAAAATCGAAATCCCCCGCAACATGAGATGGCTGAATAACTAATTCTACGTGGAAGAAGTCTAGGGCTGAAGCTAGTAGCTATATTATTGCTAGAGACTGTACTTTAATTCGTTTCTACTACTATACCACCAACAGCGAAAGTGCAGCTGGTTTTTAAGAGCTTCCGAGATCTTAATCTTTATTATCTTATAGGTAAGCAGACAATTATTTATTTATTACCTATTGATTCATTGATAAACCGGCTCTTATCGGATAAATCATCGGGTATCTGCTGCAGGTACTGCGCCTGCGCAAAAGTGAAAGTAACTCACCTCGGTGCCACCTCGCTCCTGCACCACCATTACTTTTTTAAAGAAAATCTGGGGCATAATGACACACCACCTTCGACCTTTATCACTGAAGAAAAACAAATTCCAAATTCAAAAAGTCCGCACAGCTTTTGTTTTGGTTTCGAACGCACTTAACTTTTTAATTTATTTACGAGTATTTTGACGTTGAAGTTTGTTAACACACGCACTTATTCACACTTAAGTTATTTGACGCGGTTTTTTTAAGTCACGAACCTTTCCCTTCTAACACTCTGTGGCAACTAAGCAACATACAAACCATAATGTTTTATAAGTATGAAACGTTGACTTGGCCGTAGGACTTGTCTGTCGCAATTGCGTTGGTATGCAGCCGAACAAATTTATTTCGCAGAGGTCCCTTACCTATTATGAAAGAGATACAGATCATAATTGCTAAGCGAGTAAGTTGTATAACAGCAGTGCTAACTTGGTTTTATCTTCAGTGCAATACACCTAGGCGAGATTGGATCTATGATACTGATATATACCTTCGCCTTTTTGTACGTTATACATTATCTTATTAGGAAATAGGCCTCCATAATTGGCAGGGTAATTAACTATGTTGTTAAATTAACTAGATCTGAAACCATTCTCTATATGAAATTGTGGAGTTGACTTTTTAATGTACTGGCGTAACCTTTGCGTCAATTATTAATAAGTTAATTTAAAGGTCATCGCATTCTCAGAAAGTTCTCCTTTATTTAGTTTAGTTAGCTTAGTGTTTCCATTTAGCGAATCTTTTCTTATATCATGTATTACATTTAAAAAAAAACAGCCTCAAGACTTATTAAGAGCTATAGCGACCCGCCCTCACTTCGCTTCTGTATATTTGTGTTTTTCGTAACTCCCATACTTAAACCTGAATTAATTACTTGTACTTTCATTATAATGGAACCCTGACCCACCACAGAACTGTATCACAGTGACGTTATGATTCAAGTCATAACTAGTGTCAAACAATGTTTTCTAATGTCAGTGTTCATAGTACATACAAATTCCGTGAAAATTATATAACTGACGGTGAAAATCGCATCAAATTCTGTTGCGTGGTTTAGAAGGAGTTAGCGGATAGAAAGACAGACAGACGCGGAAAGTGACTTTTTTGATATTATATAAAGATAAAGAAGAAGAAGATGATAATGAAGAAGAACATAAAGAAAAAGTAGAAGATAAAGAAGATAAAAGTTATAATCAGCACATTAAGTAGCTGCGGTTGGGTTTCAATTAAACATGATATAAGTAATGTTTCTAAACTCTGATTTACTAAACTATTCCAAACTCATATGGGTCCGTCCGGATCGTTATCAGTGTTACCACCATCTTACCATTTACTCGTAACAGCTGTGATTGCATTGTGTTCTGGTCTGGGGGTAAGGCGACTGGTGAAATAACTAGCATAGCATTCCATCTAAGTCCACGCAACGCATTTGTAGTGTTGAGATTGTCATCGTAAGATTTCAATCTTGAGATTGCAAAAGTCTATGTCTCTGTTTCCTCGTTTGCCTCCCCATGTCATAAAAAAATGAACTCACATTCCCGCTACTCATCATCATCATCATCATCAACATCATCATGATCTTGCCCTAATCCCAATCTTCTGGGGTCGGCACAGTCTCAGCATGTATTTATCTTCCTGATATCCCTATTAGCCGTCATCTCAGCGTTTACCCCCCTCTTTCTCACATCACTCTTCACATACATTCTATTAGGCCTTCCTCTTGATTTATAAACCTCCACATTCATACTCAAAACTATTCGTGTGACATGACTTTCATCTCAGTACTTTACAATAATAATAAAGCTGCTACAGTACTAGTGTAGCAGCTTTATTATTATTGTTTCATGTTTAACTAAAGTGCAAGGTGTTAACGTGAACGCCCTAGATATTATAACGAAAGTGAACAAGAAGTGCGTTTTAACGAGAGATCAACGTCACGGTGCTGCCGACGCGTACGAGTAAATGAATAAACATTATAAGTTCCTACTCTACTTAAAACTACGTTTACGACTTAAAGCAGTAATAACAACTAACCACTGTAGAATTAAAATACTCGTAAAGTTTTAATTAAAGATTATAAACAGTTTTGCTAATCTTTGATACATAAAAATTATATGTATAAAAAATTTACCTGGCAAATGAGAACGAAAGAACGAGAAAACATTCACTTTTTTATTGCCTCTTGTCCTGCCCCTGTAAAAGGGTCATTTCAAATTCGATCATCCGTTGGCCAATTTCAAAAATATATCAATCATTTTTTTTTTAATAAGATGTCTGTTGAATAGGAAACGTTACTGTACCCGCAAATTATCTGGATGCTAGCCGTCAAAGATAAAGACTAATCTTCTAAATATATAAAAGGAGAAACTGACTGACTGACTGACATATCAACGCACAGCCTAAACGGCTAAACGTAGGAACTTGAAATTTGGAAGGGACGTAGCTTAGGTACCGTAGAGGTGCACTAAGAAAGGAATTCCCGAAATTCCCAAGGGAACGGGAATTAGCGGGAAAATTATTAACTCAAAAAAAATGTTTTGCCCAACGAAGTGGACACGGGAACAGCTAGTCTAAATATATAAAAGGAGAAACTGACTGACTAACTGACTGACATATCAACGCACAGCCTAAACGGCTAAACGTAGGCACGTGAAATTTGGAAGGGACGTAGCTTAGGTACCGTAGAGGTGCACTAAGAAAGGAATTCCCGAAATTCCCACGGGAACGGGAATTAGCGGGAAAATCCTTTTGTATGAAAAATCTAAACCGAAGCGAAGCGAGGGCGGGTCGCTATTGAATTCTAGAAGCGAAAGCGATTCGTTAATTCAATGGCTTGCATTGGCTGCTTTGATAACGGACAAGAATCATTCGCTCTGCCATTATTTTGTTTCAAAGAGTCATCAAAGTTAACCTCTTCGTTTGTTTTCCTTTTTGGGATATTTTCAGCCTGAAGTAAACATGCCGCGTTCTCGGAATTATCTACAATTTCTTAAAAAAAATATGTTAGAAAATGCGGTTGACGCCACGTGTTATCATCTTAGCGTCGGTTTTCATAACATTACATTACATCGCTTCATCATCATTCATCAATTTGAAGAACGATATGTTTTTAAACAGTTAAATTTATTCAGTGTGGTTGCCAAACAGTTAATGCATGCTCTATCAAGGAGGAGGTTCTCTGTTTGTCGGAATTCTATTTTTTATGTATGTTTCCCGATTACGTACCTACTCTAAGACGGCTGCTCCGATTTGGAAAATTATATTCGGAAAGGTTTTCAAGTGGTTCCATTGTTATCAGGTCAGGGTCTGATAAAGGAATCTTGGAGTGATCAAGGGAATTTCAAATATTATAGGCACCCTTGTCATTTGAGCATTTGGAGTCGGTTTATCGTTTTTAAACATTTTATTCTTGATAGAATAAATTAAGACAGCTTCAATATAATAAGATCCTAGAATGTTAATATATGTGTATAAATTATCAAACACTTATAAAATGCCAACACGACTAGTGGCAAAAAATAACTGGATTTACATTACACGTTCCTATCCTCCTTGCCTGACTTCTAAATTTTTATCTACTTCGTCCAGTTTCTAGCACTGCAAGTCTAACAGTAATCTTGCTCGGAGCAAATTGCAGGTTGCGTTTAGAACTAGGAAGTTAATGGTGGATTTCTTAGCTTCCTTGCACATTTCTGATGGACAGATGAACTTGATTCGATTGAATGAAAATGATTAATTTTCGCTGTAAAATATAATGTAGTCTAATGTTTAACTAACGGACTTTAGCGATATTTCTATTTTGTAGGCAGTTGAGTCAATTCACGAATTTCCCGGCCATCAGGTCGGCGCATGCACTATACGTACAGTCGGCCAAAAATGTGTTTGAAGTTCATTTGCACGTCATGTTACAACAAGTTCAATTTTCCCTTGCAATAATATGATGACAGTGACAAGTGTCAACCTTAACGATAATTAGATCCCATAGAAACTTTTGTCAAAACTGGTAGACCACTAACAAGACACAAGAGTATCAACAAGTTTTTAGAGTTGTTAGTAATTCTGTAGCTCTGCCTACCCGACTCTGGGAATAAAGGTGTGAGCTTATGTATGTATGTATGTGGTAGATCACTTTCTTGGCCAAATGGCTAGCATTTGGGTATGTAGTAAGCTGGGGTGTGATTCTCTCAAGAAGCAAAGGCGAAAGAATGAACGAGTGATATCCAAGCGGCGAGATTAAGTAGTCACGTCAGTGCGAACAAAACACTTTGTAGCGCGCGCATTTTCAATTTAGCAGCATGGTTTCTGCCAATGGATCGAACGTATAAGGCTGCTTAATTGAAAATGCACGCGCTAAAATGTGTTTTGATCGCTCTGCTGGGACTACTTAAACTCGCCGCTTGGACATCACTCGTCCGTCCGTTCGACCGTCGTTGTTTAGAGAATCACTACTCTGAGTTTCAAAGGTACTGAAATGCCACAAGTTTCAAATGACCGAAATAGGAATTGACCGCAGAGCGTTGCATTCGTGAGAACCGACTATGCGGTTATAATTGCTGGCTATTGGCTGCCCGATACGTGGGTAATTGTAATTGGGGAGTTATTTGAACGGGGTAATTGAGGTTGTTGAGTGGAGCGTGGAAATGCTTTAATTGGATAACATGCTTAGAGTTATACGTAGCAAAGACATAGCATACCACAAAAATGGTGTGATACACTTTATTTTTGAGAAAACCATTTTGTTTGTACAGTCACCAGCAGACGCTCTTATACCTCTAGTAATAAGAAGTGTCAGATATTTTTGCGGCCAATGTTGGATAATAGTATGATTGCTGTTGACTGTACAGGCATTATCTGCTTATTAAAACAGCTGAGCAGCGGAGATCCTATGAGCTACCGTGCAACCCCATCGTCAGGCCATGGTGCCATACCATTGCAAAGTAACTAAGTATGCCAAACTATTTGCTTTTTAGGATGCCAGTAAGTGTTTTGCCATCGCATGGTAAAGTCTAGATACGTGTTTTTATGTGGGAAAATGAAACGCAGACATTAAATTAGGAAAATCGTATTGGCGAATCGATTTGGTCGAAGAACGATGTTATTGTCAAACACTACGATCCGTTTCGCAATGGGACGTAAAGTAGTTAGTTTCATTATTTTGTTTTTAGTTCCTTAAAATATGTCCATAGTTTTTCATAATTTGTATTTAAAAATGCGTAAAACAATAATTATTGATTTTGGAAAAGAGTTTACTGTAGATATAATACGATTTTTTTAAAGTTATTTTACTGCTCAATTGGTTGGAACAACGTGTGCGTGGAATGTAAAATTTATATCTGTCACAGGTACAATAAGATTATAACAGCGAATATGTTCATCGATGTCTCATCCTTCTCATCATCTCGCAATACTTTGTTTATTGCTCTAGACTGTTGGCTGATGTTATTTGTTTATTTTTATTTTGATAACATGATCATAAGTGACGCACTAGGCAAATTGCATACTGAGTCTTCAGAGTACGTGTCCACATACTAGTTCCACGAGTATTTAGAAGTACGTGGCATGTTGAGTATGTTGCGAGTACGGATAGGCGATTATAGTTACAATGCAATGTTGGAAATCACATTAATAAATCCGTCCCACTCACACTAGTAGCTAGGTAGACGTTCTCTTTCACTCATAAGGATAATAATTTACAGTCTTTAGTGTTCCTTGTTTTTATAACGGTTTTTTTTAAAGCAATATGTTTGCTTACAGTTAGTTACCGATCGTACAGTTACTTTTACACGACTCTCCTAGTAAATAATTTATTATTTTAAATCACAAACATATCTCTAACCTAACCTAACCTAACCAATATACAAACACTTTAGTATACACCAAACAAAAACATTACTTACAGAAGAACCACAGGCGGTCTTATCGCTGATTAGCGATCCCTTCCAGACCACCTTAATACAGGGGCAGGTTCTAGACAATCTTGCTTCAATATCCTTTTCACATCGTTAACTGTCAAGTAAATTAAGCTACTAATGGTAGCTTTTACTGTCAAGTGAATTAAGCTACATAATGGTACCTTTTACTGTCAAGCGATTTAAGCTACCATGACGTCAACAATGATTACGATATACGTACTTGAAGAAATAATAATATGTAACGAACATATAGTTGGGAAACATCAAAGACTCAGGAATTTACGCGCGCTTATCAGAAAACTATGTTGCCTTACCAGGAATCGAACACGGGACCGCTAGCTTCGTAGACAGGGTCACTAACCAACTCGTTTTTAACCGACTTCAAAAAAGGAGGTTTCTCAATTCGTTTTTTTTTTTTACATATGTGTGTTCGCGGACTACTTCGTCATTTATGAACCGATTTTGATGATTATTTTTTTGTAGGAAAGGACATATCCTAAGGGTGGTACCATGATAAGGAAAGCAGGATCTGATGAGGGGAACAGTGGGGAATCGAGGGAACTCCTCAAATATTGTAGCCCAACATATAGCGATTTTAGTATTTTTAGTGACAAGTCCAGCAGTTGCGTTCAGAAAGTATATAGGTATCATTTGCTGATGTGGAACTGATGATGAAGACCACAGATGGCCACGGGAGCTTCGCAACGGTACCGATTTCAAGGGTGGCGATAAGATATCTCAATTAAGATAGTTGAGACAACAACGAAGAAAATTTAATTGTTTAAAAATGACGATGATTTTCCCGCGGCGTTGCTTGCGGCGAGCTTGGAAATGTCTGAAAGTGTTATCTGAAAGTGTTCAGTCAACAAAGTATCGGGAATGGATGATTTGTTTATGGTTCCAAATTCAAATTTTTGTTTTTTTTGTTGTTGTTAGATTGGCACAACTGTTTTCTATTTTGGCGCGGAGTTTGAGTTGCATCTGTTATTTATATTAAATACAGTGCTGTTTTTAGTTATATCATATCTAGTGTGTATTGCGAATTTCATAATGGACAAAAACATTGAACAAAGAGTTTGTCTTAAATTTTGCATCGCCAATGGAATTTCGTGTTCGGAGTCACTGAAAATGTTACAGAAGGCTTACGGTGATTCGACTTTATCAAAAACACGTGTTTATGAGTGGTACAAAGCGTTCAAAAGCGGTCGAGATGTGATGGAAGATTTGCCTCGCTCTGGTAGGCCATCAACGTCTGCAACTGAAGTTAACATCGCAAAAGTGAAGGAAATAGTGACTGAAAATCCTCATTCAACTTTGAGAGAGATAGCCGCCGAACTTTCTGTATCTCACGAGTCGATCCGTACTATTTTAACTAATCATTTGGGTATGAAACATGTTACCGCTCGGCTAGTCCCAAAAGACCTGAATTTTCTCCAAAAACTCAATCGCATGAGAGTCGCTGAGGACATGCTAGAACGAGTCAATTCCGACCCAACATTCATGAAACGCATTGTTACTGGTGACGAGACGTGGGTTTACGAGTTTGACATGCAAACTAGTCAACAAGCTTCGGAGTGGCGCCTTCCAACTGAACCGAAACCGAAGAAACCACGCCAAAGTCGATCAAAAGTCAAAGTCATGTTGACTAAAAATGTTTTGATGATTGGATTATTCGTTGGCGTAAGTGTATCGTTTCTGAAGGAGCATACTTTGAAGGTGATAAAATAAATTTGGATGATTAACAAACAGTTTGTGTATTATTGATCTTTTCCCGGTACTTTCTTGACAGAGTAGTATATCTATAGTAATATTATAAAGCTGAAGAGTTTGTTTGTTTGTTTGCGCTAATCTCAGGAACTACTAGTCCGATTTGAAAAATTCTTTCAGAGATAGATAGCCCATTTATCGAAGAAGGCTATAACCTATATATCATACTCACATAAACCGAAGCTAAGCGAGGGCGGGTCGCTAGTCAACTAAAAAGTGGGACTACATAACCTTATTATGATCACTAAAAAGTGTACATTAAAATAAATGTTTTAAAGAACAAACTTAAGTCGGCGATGAACAATATTTTCAACCAAAAGCCGACTTCTGTTGGACTAACCTATTACTTATCATTTTAATTGAAGTTATTTTGTGCGTTTTTGAAGGCGGTTTTTTGGGTTCCGTAGTCAAACTACGAACCCTGATAGTTTCGCCATGTCCGTCCGTCCGTCCGTCCGTCCCCAGCCACAGAAAGCTGTAGTTTGGCATGAATATACATACCTATTAAGTAGTGACGTCAGCAAAGTGGTAAAATAAAATCTTGAATATTTTTTTTGTTTACCTACCTCCCTTACACGTAACGTGGGGATGTATTTTGTTTTCTCGTCTACCCCATAGTGTGGGATGTCGTTGGATAGGTATTACAAAAATATTGCGGGTTCTCGAAAACAGCTTTTCAATTAATGTTAGAGTCAAGTGTGTCCCTACAGCCAAAACTACAAATACTAAAAATCTCGAAACGAATTTAAAAGGAAAACTATCACAACCAGGCCGGTGACACTCCGCGCTATCGCCTACAAAATGTGCTGCCCCTTGCAAGGGGCGAATCAGTCGAGTGTCACGCGACGCGAGTGCTCGTCTCGATGCGCGCCGCCGTGCGCTGCCAAAGTTTTTGTTTGAATACGCACTTATACGAATATGACTAATCGAAAAGGCAAAAAGTACTGCATCGCATACGGGTGCTTAAATAATAACTCCAATGTCGATTTATCTTTATTTAACCTGCCTCAGGATGCCGAAAGGTAAGATTATTATTAATATTATTAATAACTTCGATCTAGATAGGTAGGTAGTTACGAGTAGCTGGACTTAATTACTGACACAATCAGTACCTACAGTTTTGAATCCTCGACGCAAAAAGAGCGGTATAATATTATTTATTTTATTAACGACCCGTCCGCAGTTTCGCAGTTTTCAACTTATTCGGACCAAAAACCAGTTATGTACTTGCCTTAAACAGCGTTCAGTGTAAGTAAGTAGATCTCCCAGTAATAGTAACTGCCTGCTAAAGCAAGGTCAGCATGTGCTGGTTATTAGGTAAACACAACACACTAACAAATGGCAGCTTTTCTAAGTAACGGAGTAGGTAACGATTAGTGCTTGAGTTTATAACACACAAAAAGTTTTAAGATCTATATTGATTTGTTTATTTTATTTATTTATTTATTTATTTATTCAATTAGACACACCAATAGTTTTACAAAAAAATACAAATACAAAAGGTACGTATAAAGAAAATAGTTAAATACGTCTAGTTAGTACCAATTACAGATGTGCAACAGTATTAGCATAGTCGGGATTCAATAAAACAAAAAATTTGGCATTTATCACATTACAGCAAAATGCCAAAAAATAAATAATTAAATCAACATTTATATTTTGAAGGTTAATGCTAGTAAACTACGTCTTATTACTTAGATAGAAAGGGAGATCGGAGCAAACAACAAACAAGTCGCGGACAACTTTTGCTAGCCCTCCAGGCATGAACTATTTTTTCTCGTCATTTAAGTAAGAACTAGTACATAAAAAAACTACAAATTATCATAAATTCAATTTGTTTTCTTACAACAGCCACGGAAAGTAATAGTAAGTGCCAGCCCTGGGAGGTGGGCGGAGTCAGTAAAGTCATGACGGGCGAAATAATACAGACTCTCGCGGCGCAGATTTAAGGTGCATTTTGCCTCGTTAGGGGCGCCCCCACTATCGATCGCAAATATGTAACCAAGGTCACTTCCGTGCGTACACTTGTATTATTATCGTTCCTGCGTTCTGAATAGGTTTAAATTCGCATGTTTGCTGTCACAGAGAGTCGCTTCTGTACTTGTACTATTACTTATTCTGTGTCACAACTAAGAAGACTTAATTAATAGGGGAGGCCGGGGCATAATCTAACACTTTTCAAACTATTAGCTGTAGTTTTAAAATTACAGAACGTACGTGTCTTGTTCTCATATCCATGTAATCTGTAGTTATTTAGCTATTATATGAAAAACAAATAAACGTTATATATACCATGGTTTTTCTAGAAATTAGGTATTTTTTTAAAAAGTCCGTTGTTAATACAAACCCCGGGCCCGGGGCTAGAATTAACAAGGCTGGGGCATGTGATAACAGGCGGAGTAAGAAATAACGAAGCATGAAATCATGTGAAATATCAAATAAAACATCAGGGTATAGATCCAGTTTTATTTTTATATAATCAATCAATATCAATCAGATAATACCCAGTTAAAAAATCCTTGGGATATGACATATAAATGGAATTCAAACTATCTCCCTAAACTGCATCCAATTTATGGTAAATTGCACACATACCACTTAATTAAATGTGAATATTTTTCATATAAAGGCATCTTAATACAATTAGTCAGTCTTTAGGACAAGCCTTATATGATTGTTACATAATAACCAACAATTATATAAAAATCTAATGATTAAAAACTAATAACATGACACAGTGGTCATAATTTGTCGTTAATATTTACCCCACCTGGTTTGTTAATACTAGCCCCGGAGATACCCACAACGGATTTTTTTTAATTTAAAATTAAAGCAAAGAAATAACATAATAATAACAACTATTACCGTTACTTAATCAAATTACCTTTATTTAATACAAGTAGTTATTTGAATGCAGCAATATTTTATGAGTTAATCAAAAAATTGCAATCGTAAAAAAGTCCATTTACCTGCAAAAAGTCGGCGTGGTGCAGAACTTTTCTGTTTGGAATCCTGCTGACAACTGATTGGTCACAACGTGTTTGGCATCATAAACCGCGATAGAATTTGAAAAAATCATGATTTAGATTCCAGTATTTTAGCCTCTATTGACGTGTTAATACTTACCCCCGTTAAAACAAGCCCCGGCCTCCCCTAGTTCATTATAATGTTGTTTTTCGTGATAGTTTTTTGTGTTTGTCGTAACGGCTTCGGAACCCTACGCTGAGCATGGTCCGACATGCTCTTCCCCGGTTTTCACTACTAACCTTTCTAATAGCTGAAATCTGGGCATTAGGCTTTCTCTGAATTCTAAACTAAAGCTGGTATTTTCCAATGGTAAAGAAATTGCATCGCCAGTATCTTACGCAATTTCGAAGCCGATATCTCACGAACCGTCTCTTTCTACCGTAATACGGAAGAGCAAGGCAGCAAACAGTCATTTACGCTAGTCCATTCAATAAAGCACCATTACATACAATAGACTGCGCACATCGTTGTTCCCTTTTAAAAGTCTTAAGTCTCTTAACCGTTGGTTTGATATTAAACTTTATTTTAGTGGCACTTACGAGTTATTTTCTAACTTCTCGTTTGATTGACTTAATAGGAATATAATTGATGATATGCAAACACAAATAAGGAAGGCGAAGTCACGTCCATTGTAACCAAATTGATATATTTTATATAATGTCCAATGGAAAGTGAGTACGTTATATGAATATATTAGTCAGTATAGATAGATATTAATCTTTAGTCATTGGTTATGCCTTGATCTCACGTACCGAGTAAACGGGCGAGACAGTAAAATGTTTCTCGGCCGAGACAGTCATGTAAGCGAGTAACTGTTCACACACGTTTTTAAATTAGAACAGTCAGTTCAGTTCTATTGAGCGATTCGGGCACGATGGACCGTAAAAAGTTGATTAAAAAATATACAAAGTTACTCATTCCATGACCGAGTGGCGAGTCAGTGCGCGTTCAGACCTGCCGAGCGAGCAAGCGAGGCAGTGCGGGGAAGCGGGAGGGTGGGCACTCGGCCTAGCAGATAGAACGTCCACCGACCGAGCGACTGACTCGCCACTTCGTTCGCCCGAGTGCTCGGCCGAGCACTCGGCGCTATGTTCATACGCACCGAGTACTCGGCCGAAAGCACTGTCTCGCCCGTTTACTTGGTACGTGCGATCAAGGCATTAGTCATATAGGTTCGGCGATTACTTGATAAGTCAGTGTTATCTATAAATCAATGAGCTGTACCTAGATAATGAAAATCGATCGTATGATAAACACTTTAAAGGTTGATAAGTAAATTTATTAATTGATGTATGTATACACTTTAAAAGTGTACAGGATATTTTATTTGAAGTAGTGCTGTTATGATAATAGCGTCAAGGAAAAAGCAGCACCAGACAAAAATTAATAATTGACTGTCAGTTATTTTTTTATACCGAGTCTTAATTGATGATTAAGGTACCTAGAAGACTGTTTTCAGGTGTTATTTTAATAAATAATTAAATATAGGAGAGATATAGATACTTACATTCAAATCAAAACCGCTGCGAACCCAAGAGCGCTTGTGCAAAATGCTCCCAACATATTTCGCCTTCCACTTCGTCAGGAACCCCTCATTTTTCCGCTTAGACCTCCGGGTCACTGAATACCGTTCCATAGTTCACTCACACAAAACGTTCAATGTATAACATCTATATGTCCACTACACACACACGATAGCTGCAGTCAACGGACGTGCCAAAACTAAACTAAATGCATTTTAGAACAACATACCGAAGCAGATTGTAAAGTTTGTTATATAAAACTAAAGATGCGAACCGAATTAATTGCTTCTCTGAATATATTACCTACTAAAGTTGCGCATCACATTTGAGCAACGTTTAGAAAGTGTGTTATTAAATTATCAAACTGTAGCACGTTGAAAAACACCACAGACAAGTTTAAAAAAAGAAAATTTGTTTTCCCGCGTTTGTTGCGGTCCGAATCGTAGTCAGGACAAAACTGGCGGTTACTAATGTTCGTATTATTGTCGCCATATTGGTACGGTACGATGGAACGAATACAGTGCGTGATTCGAATGCTGTGCACATAATTTTTGATTGTCAGAGCCATACAACTCGGACAATGGCCACTCGATATGCGAAGCGGGCGTGTCCTAAATGTTACTCTATGTTAGTAGGCAATTTTCCTAACCTAAATACTTGTACAAGGCCGTGGCATGTTTATTTAGGGTGGGAACAATGAAATAATCGATTTACGATCACATTAAACAGTAATTTCACGACGCCATTAACTTTGTTAGCTGATCCCAGGTAAGTTCTTTTTATGGCATGGAGTAGATAAAAGAGAACAAAGTAAGTGGGATCTCAGACTCGAAACACATTTGCATTCTCAAGAGTACAATCTCAAGACTGCAATCATATAACTGCAAGTGCGTTGCTAACCCTGAGGCCTGCCTTAAAGATGGTCGAACATGGAATGCCTCTATGGCGGAGTCTATGCTAGTAATTTCAGCGGTTGTCTTATCCCTTATGTAGGTACTTTGTTTAGCACCTAAAGTACAAGTAAAAATCATCGTTTAGAACTATGCTGATTTGCGTAAGATTTATATTTATTTTAAATTCAACTTCACTATGAATACAGCTTTACGCTCTTCAAAAAAAGAAAGACTAAATTTAGTGCTAACCTCCTTTTCATAAGTGTCTGAGACAACGAAATATTAATGAAGTCGATCTGTAACTTCCGTTTAAAGCTTAATTGATTTTGTTAACGATCGTTAAAATATTTAGTGCCGGTAACGATAATTTCAGCTCCATTTTATGTGAAACGAAACAAGACTGGCCATCTCTTTTATATTCTTGTTTCCATTAAAGCAGTGTCGTTAAGAAAAACATAAACGCCTAATTATTTTTAAATGCAATTTCATTCATCAACTCCTTTTACAATCGAATGGAAAAGATTTTTCACATTAGTTGCTTAGATTATGAAGAAGACCGAAAAGGGTAAGATAAGATAAGGTAAGAAAGGTAAGCATTGTCAAGATCAAAAAATTAATAGTTTCAACAGTTTGCCCATTTCGGACGTAGGTACAATAATAACCTTTACCACCAATAATAAAATTTTATTGTTTAATAATTTACAGTAGGTAAAAAAAACATTCAAATTGTAGCCATTCCTTAAGGTTATTTTTGAACTTTGCAATTTGCATTACCTACCTAGCTACTTACTTAAAGTATGACGTATTCTTGATCTAGTGACATAAGTAAATGCTTTTGTTCAGTAGGTATACATATAGCTAGAAGTCGCCAGTACGCTCCTTAACAAATGTACTTAAAACATATTTCTAATGTAGGTATAAATGCACGTCAAAGTTCAATTTCTGTTGTACGTTTCTTACAGATTCCGTATTTTTAAGATTAAATAATTATGCGTAGGCATTTATTTTGAAAACCGAATGTGAACTCAACATTTTGCTGAGTTACCTATCCCAAAAAATTATGCCATATGTCAGTATGTCGGTATGCTAAGATTTTTTGATCATTTATGAAGGATGTATGAAAGAAGAGTTACGAAAGAGGTATGGCGAGCGAGAATGAGTGGAGATTCGGTAGGGGACGACATACACGCACATACAGTAAACAGATCTGATTCAAAATGTCATCCGAAACCGACGTGGACCGTGGTGCACCTGGCGTTCCATAATATCTGCCTACCCCATTGGGCGACCGGCGTGAAGGTATGAATGATCAATATTTACATATGAATAATATTGAGGTATGCTCAATATACTATGTTTATAAAACACCGCAGCTGGTTTATTTACTTTATTTAAAATGTAACAAACATTATGCTCCAATGCACTCGGGTGGACTAAAGTTTTGTAAACGTATCGCATTGCTAAAATTTCACCACGCTAGTAGTTAAGATAAGGAGGATTTCACATTTAATTTGGTTGTATTTTTATGTCTTTTTTTTAACAAGCTTTTTGCTGACTGTACTTTTTTTTCAGAGTCTCAGTGTTGCCAACGCTTCTGTGGTGTTAGAATTGCACTCTTGTACATTTGTAATTGTTGTATTTGAGAATGCAAATGTCAATAAGTCTCAGATCCCGTTTACCATCAGGTGGCCTATCTCGCTAGCCATGTCCTTGCCATTTAAATAAAATAAAGTAAATGTCAGGGGACAATGTCACACCAATTGACCTAGTCCCAAACTAAGCTTAAGGCTTGTATTATGGAAACTAGACAACGATATAAATACCTATCTAGAGAAATATATACTTAAATATATAGAAAACATCCATGATTCAGGAAAAAATATTCGCGCTCATCACACTAATCTGCCCAAGACCGCTAGCTTTTCGTAGGCAGGGTCACTACCAACTAGGCAAGCGCGTCGTTAAAAAAAACTTGTCCATGAAATGTACTTTCAAATTCAAACTCAAAACAATTATTTAACAAAAAAACACACTACAACACAACAGACGGTAAAAAAAAGTAGAAACAAGATCTACAAGATGAAGATTTTAAGATCTATTGATCTAGATTTCTAGTTACAACATACGCCCTTCGGCTATAATCATAATTTACATCAATCGCATGTTTATTATCGTCATAAATATTTCACGTCAATTACTAAACTGTGTTATTTCCTCTCCGGTTAATGAACGTGTTCATTTCGTCACTTTCGGGCTCATATGATTAGCCCGAATTCTCGATTGGATCCGGTGTGGGGAACTAATGCCACTCTAATGGCTTCAGCCGGTTGTCTTAATTGTATAGCAGGTTTTCATAAATTATTAGTTGAATGTCTAATTTAACATTATAGTCCACAGTTTAACAAATTACTTAATTGTAGTATATACTCTATATGGCATTAAAAAAATTACGCACCTTGGAGCTCGTCTCATCCTAAAACCACTCAAAGCAAACTTACGATTTTATTGGGCGGGCTATTTTAATTTCAGATTCGTGTGCCAGTGTACAATAGTACCTAGTCTTTGGGTATTGGTACCTATGATGACAAATGTCAGATACCCTTCTTAAGTTATGTTTCCAAATTACCTATGGCCAATGCTACACACTCGATATTTATCGAGTGTGTGTGTAGTATAGCGTACCTATCACTTATCGTCCGTGACACGGATCGCTGGATTTCTAGAAATCTAAAAATCCACGTTCTGTACAAAGTATCGTCCATAATTATCGAGCGTCTAGTCTCTAATTCTGACTGCTGAGTTTCTTGCGGCGTTACTTCTCAGCAGTGTCTCCTCTTGGGAAGCGCTGGTAGATTCTAGACGTGTAAAAGTGCCCGTACGGCCTACTTACTGAATAAATGTCTTTTATCTTTTATCTTTAATCGATATTTATCGATGATACTTTGTACAGAACGTGGATTTTTGGATTTCTAGAAATCCAGCGATCCGTATCACGATACGTGTTTCAGTAAAAAAAATACGTCATGTCGGCTACTGTCTTTATCTGACACGACTTTTTATATGCGTGATTGGCAAGATCGTATGTTCTTAATACCCTTTACTTGGCACAAATAAGCGCCAAACGGGCCAGAACTCCGTATGACTCTCACGAACCGACCGATCACCTCATAGCCCACTTGCGCAATCACTCGCAATATCGTATTTTACCAGCGTTTTAACAGTTGGAAAGTTTCCCATCAGCATTCGATAAGTATTCTCAAGCTGTAAGTAAACTACATAAATAAGATACCTAGGTAGGTAAGTACTTAGTATTTCACTGTACCTATCACGTTTTCGTCAGCGTCAGCCTTTTCGATCCCGTCAATTAAATTTTAAAAAATTATCATAATTAATGAATGACTTTTAGCCATTAATATTGTTGTCGCCTGTTTCCGTGCGCGCCAAAAACTTAGCCTTAACCTTAACTATTTAGCAAAGCACAGATTTTGCACTGAATATTATTGCAGTGTTTATTTTTATTTATGAATGTTAATCGAAACACACAAATTAAAATGTAATGTTCCCAAAACATTTTATTTAGAATTTAGGAATACACTTTACCTATGTTGGCTGAATAAACTAGTACCTAGCCATACTAATGTCAACACTAAAAAAACTTTGCTCTAAAATGTCAAAGCAGCAGGTTGACAGCGATGGCTTTAAAATAGTGCCATCGAAGCGGTTTTCTAAAAATAAACAAACTAAAATACCTTGTAAGGACTCGAAATTTCAAAAAGAAGAAGCATTTATTGATATTGACAAAGCTATAAAGTAATAATTTGCGTCTAAGTGTACTTTTTGAGGTTAGTTTTACATGTTCTTAAATTGCGTATTTCTTTCAGACGTATTAATTCAGCGGCGGATGATTTAAGAGCTTCTGATTATTTAAGACACATCATTGAATCAGTGAGTACGGTATTGAGTAGCAGAAAATTAGAAACAATAGTTTGCCTGGGGTTAGGCCACATAGGGGAGTGCAATATTTCTAGACATCAACTCGCGTTGTTACTGTGCTTAAAAGACTCCTTCAAATGTTCTGAAGTCCTGGTACATGATCCTGTGTTTTATAAGAGTGAATGTAGCATATTATCTAAGTTGGGGCTTGATATTTTGCCTGAAAATTGTGAAGGAGGTTATGTAACATCAAAACAAGCCACTACCCTTCTTTATTTACCACATTGTCCGAAACAACTTACCCATAACTTTCTTTGGTGTAACTGGAGTACTGATTTAGAAAACTGCATCCTGATTTGCAATAGTTTTTCATCTTTAATTGAAAATCAACCAAATAGAATCTTAAAAGAAACTGTTCCATATATTTTAAAAATACATCCATACGTCTCTGAAATAGTTTTAGAGAACAATTTTGTTTTCACAGACATCTTTAATGACACTTCAATTCATTACTTTCCAAAAGCAAAATTAGAAACCTTAGGCTCAGAGTTTTGGATTAAAGGAGATAAACCAATTTACGAAGATACTGAAGAATTTATAACATCTCTTATGGTAGAAAAGTTAAACATTTAATTTGTTTGAAGGTGTAACCATGGCTTCAATAACGTCTAAGCCTGTTCTTGTTACGCTACGAGGATTACTGTCTGAAATCCGTAAGCAGAGCTCAACGAAGAAACTGGCCGACAACCAAATGGCTCAGTACATTTTAAGCCAGTACCGTAAATATCAGACAACCGATCAGCAACTCTGCAAGGCTATTAACGAGGTTCATTTCAAAGCCAGGAGTTACTACGACTATCTGCATAACACGAGGAGGTATAAGGAAATTAATGAAGAATTTAAAGGAAAAGGTGAAAGGAGCGTAGAAGAAACCGCTAGAATGGTAGGCTTCAAGCTTCCTCATGATCCTAAACCTTAATAAATGTGTGCTCTTAAAAAAAACATAGGAAATCTAAACTTAATACCAAATATTATTTTGGTGTAGTAGGTACTAAAAAGGTTAGCAAAGATTTGTCGATTTTCACAACTGCTGTATCAAAAAATGCTGTAAATATATACTATTAGTTACCATGAACGTATTTTATTTAACCATCCATTTAGCTTTTATAAAAAAATAAACTTTTCATAATTATAAATTTTGTCCGCTAATATTTGAATTTAATCTTGTCAAAAGTCTTATAATAATTATAAGATGAGAACAACAGTGGAAAGCCCTAATTTATAAATGCTAATTTGATAACTTTACACTACATATTATGAGAGCTAGACATTGAAAAATAAATTACCAAGATTTCAATGTATGTCAGCTGCATTTTGCTCTCACTGCCTCAGTATTGCAGGCCACCTGATGGTAAGTGGGATCTGTGACCTGTAGACATTTCCATCCTCAAGACTACAATCTCAAGACTGCAAACCTAAGGCCCGTATTAATAAACTCATCTTGGCTGAGATGCACGTCACAAGATACGTCAAAGTAAACGTCAAACCATATAACACTGTCATTTTTGACACATCTCGAGACGAGCATTAGAGTTGAGATTAGTTTATTAATACGGGCCTAAGTCCGAAAAATACGTTGCTAATCTTGAGGACTAAGATGGAATGCTATGTTAGTAATTTTCCGGTTGTAATACTGGTTCCGGTTGTAATATTCTGCACACATAACAATGCCTGATTTTGATTAGATCTCAATCGACATCAAAGCGGAACAATTCTTTAATCTTGAATGTAGACTCGTCTGCGAACTATCAAAATGAAAACGATTGCGAGTGTGTTACAGCCGCCCTAATGCCAGGTTTGAAAAGAGAAAAAATGCTTAGGTTTTTGATAACAATTTATTGTAAGTAATAACAATCAGGATATCAAAATTAATCTCAAGATAAATTCAAAGATAAACCATTGTTGAACATTCTGTTAACAATTAAAGCCAAAAGGCTAAATTATATTTGATATATAATATATGTTATTTCATTTATAACTTGATAAAAAGAGTTACAGTAGCAGTTTTTGCATAATTGGATCATGTTGTCAATTTCACTGCACAGCATCCTTATATTTTCAAACTTTTTTACCAAGCCATTTTTTTTTTATTGCGTGTACTCCTTCTCTATGATCTTAGCGATGGTCTGGAGTTGCATGTTGCTGGTTCCTTCATAGATGGTTCCGATCTTGGCGTCACGGAAGAATTTCTCCTGCGGGAAGTCGCGTGTGAAACCGACTCCGCCCATGAAGTCTATGCACTTTGAGGTCAGTTTCTGGGCGATTTCTAAAAAAAAAAGTTGAATAGGTTTAATTAATTTAAAAAAAAGTACCTTCTCCCTCTTTTGAGCCTCACATGATTAATGAACAAGCCTTTCCCTAAAGGTACGGTAGGTATTATTTAAGCATTCCTGTGTTTTTTTACGATGTCACAGATAGGTACACACGTTAAAACACTCCACTCTTCGCGTTAGGAGGGTAAAAATTACACTCGAGTGGTCTTTTGAATAGACTATGGTTCTTACCCGAGGCGTAGTATTTAGCCATAGCAGCTTCTTTCACGAAAGGCATGTTGTTCTCCTTTAGCCTGGCAGCGTTGTAGGTGAGGAGGCGGGCGGCTTCCAGCTGTGTTTGCAGGTGGGCGATCTGGTAGTTGATTCCCTGGGGCAGAAGTTTTTTTTAAGAGTTGATGTAGAAATTTACAGTCGGCCTGATAAGTAGCTGTACACTTTCGTACCATTGTCGCTTTAACGCCTTTGACAGGTTACTCCAGCAGTTCAAACATGACGTTAAACTGACAAAGGACTACAGTGAGCAGCAACTTATAAGACCGAATCAAGTGTGGCACATGAGCTTACAAGCTAACAGTACTATGTTGCTTTGATTAATAAATAAAGTGTTGTTTGAGGACGAGGAGTGACTCTGCAGGACAACTAGGCAGCGCCAACTCCCAGGCCTTGACCAGAGTAGAGTAAAATTAATTTTGGTCGACGCTATCACATCACATATTTTGTATTTCAGTTGTTTAACGTTTGTCATTTTGCCCCATGCCACCTAGAACGGCAGCTCCACGCTCAAACCCAGGGGACTGCTGCTTGGTACCAGGGTTAGCGGGTAAGATTGTGGTGAACCTGACAGAACTTGCACATAGTTCTTCCAGATTAGGACAGACACCCTGCACCATTCCATACCTGGTAAGAGTAGATCTTCTTGCCGAACTGCTTCCTCTCAAGGGTGTAGGGGATGGTGGCATCCATGCAGCCCTGGCACAGCCCGATCATCTGCGACGCAATGCCGATGCGACCTTCATTCAGGAATCCAGCTGCGTACTTGTAACTAAGTGAAAACGAATAATCAAATAAAGTTCTAGTGCTGGATATTAGCCACTTGGTAACCCATTGTGACGTCATTTATGCCAAAAAGGGCGTTTCAGGGCGTTCAAGAACGTTGACTTGTGCTTCATATTTTGCAATTCATTGCAATCAACACCACTAAACCGGGTCAATCTTGCTGTGAGGAACCGCTGCTGCAGGGAGCATCTACCATTCATATAATACCTAATTCGGTTTCATGCACCGTTACTTAAGTAACCCGGGACCCGGGGTTTTAGGACTCGTTTTTTTTTAAGTTAATTTTTAATTAATGAATTTATTGCTAGACACTCATTAGGTACCTATTTCAATCTCAGAAAAACAGACTTAAACCATTCTAACAAAAGTCAAGCTTACCCAACTGCTGTTTGGATAATGTCGTCAATATAATGTTAGTTGCCATTTTCCTGTTTTTGCATTTAGCTAAAAAAGATCCCAGTTACACCGGCGACGCAAGACAAATCTAACGACACCCACCCCTCGAAACCGGGCTATCCCTTCAGGGGGTCCAGACAAGATGCAAACGCCGTTATAATTTTTCTGTTCTATCGTCTTTAAATGTATGGGATCACAAATTAATCACGTGGTTTATCGAAGAGAATAGAAAAGTACCTAGCCAACATTATACTTTTCGTTTTTCGTAAATATTTCGAAACGAACAGAAAAACGCTCAGAGCTGTCACAATGACAAAATCCATACAAACGGCTAGCCTTTATAAGGAAACTAAGAACCAATCATACATACTTACAGGTCGAAAACATTACCCTCCTCCTTCGGCAGTCGGGGAAACAACATGGCTCCCAGGACTCATGATATCAGTTTTTGAGTACAATTCGTTGATGTTGCCAATTTCACTTCGAAATAATACCACCTCAAAAAAATG
The DNA here is from genome assembly GCA_963966035.1 of Acleris laterana. Classification (NCBI taxonomy): domain Eukaryota; kingdom Metazoa; phylum Arthropoda; class Insecta; order Lepidoptera; family Tortricidae; genus Acleris; species Acleris laterana. The sequence goes on from OZ014449.1 coordinate 2,468,118, forward strand.
TGATTGAAAGGTCTGGTCCACACTTACCCGTGTCCATATTCTCCGAGAATGTTCCCCTCGGGTACCCGGACGTTGTCGAAGTGCACCATGCAGGTGCCCGAGGCGCGGATGCCAAGCTTGTTCTCAGGCTTGGCCACGCTCAGGCCGGGCGTGTCGCGCTCCACGATGAAGCACGTGATGCCTTTGTAGCCCTGGAATGGATATACCTAAGTCTTAGGGCCGTAATGCCGTAACAATCAACTGATCTAAGCTCAGATGCTCGTCTCAAGACAAACATTAAAGGTGCATCCACACCGTATATTACGGTGTCGTTGCGTAAACAAAAGACGGGGCCATAGTAACAACATGGCGCCGATTTTGACGCACCGTTAAGCAGCGGTGTGGGCGCAGCCTAATTCATATTAAACGGTCATTTCTGATGCGTGTCTCAGCTAAGATTCGTTTAATACGGCCCTAAAGGCTAGTTCGAACTACATAACTAATTTAGTGGGGGGGGGGTTATCTTCTTCTTCTTCTATCGTCATTGCTTTGAAAAAACCTCGTATCTTATATTTCTTGACGTACGATTTTAAACTTAAACTTGAAGAGAATTAAGTTCAAACTTTTACATATCTAAATATCAGATACGAGTTTTGTTAAGTAGTAACGATATACCTCTCCCATGGATCGGGTGGCAAAATTTTCGTTGTTCAGACACATTTAGTTCGTAAAATACTCGATTTGATGCTGGCCATGCGGGTACAAATAGGGTTGTTCCTAGAAGATACATACATACACCTGAAAACCATTACCCTCCTTTTTGTGTAGTTTGGTAAAATGGATAACGTTCAAGGTCATAGGAAAAGTTTATATGCGTTGCCAAAGTTCATCACTTCGTTATCTGTTATCCCGTATAATGTCGCGCATGGTTATTTTATCATGCCACTACCTACTAACCGAGTCAACATTATTATCTTTGTTCTATTTATTATAATGGTGATGTAACATTTGGGGAGTATTTACGTATTTATTGTCTTGATTTTGTCCAGCGTATATGTATAGTTCCCTACCTAATTTTGACTACCAATAAAATACCATGTTCCTATACACGGCCAAGAAATTCCTGTAGGTACCACTTTTCGAATATATTTGTATGCTTTCTATGGTCCAAAAGTGGTAAAGGACTTTTTTGGTCGACTATACTATACCAACATACTCGTAGGTACAACATGAACCTGATGGGGTTAGAAAAAGGTTTCTATATAACGTTACATTTATTTACAAGAAAAAAAGAAACTTGTGGTATTCTGGATAGGCTTATAAGCCAAATATATCGGAACTATCCGAGCGGTGTTGACTCGTGATCGTAAGGAACTGAGTTCCATACAAGCGGTTGCTATGTAAATTAACAATCCTACAGTCTGTGAGCACTTCGAAGGTGCTACATCTTTTTACTTCTCTCTCACTAGTTCTTATTACCTTAGAAGGATCAGCGTTAGCCATGACCAGGAACACGCCAGCGATGTCCGAGTTGGAGATCCACATCTTGGAGCCGTTGATGACGTAGTGGTCTCCGTCCTTCTTGGCGACAGTCTTCAGGGCGAACGCGTCGGAGCCCGAGGTAGGTTCTGTTAGGCAGAAGCTGCCGGCCTGAAATATTAAGATATGCGTTTTGATAAATGATACCATGTTAAAAGTTACATACATAAGCTCACGCCTTTATTCCCAGAGTGGGGTAGGCAGAGCTACAGAATCACTAATCACTCTAGGAACTTGTTAATAATTCTGTAACCACATGTTAAAAGTTACAATGGCATAACAATGGAGCGCTTTTCTGAGTGAAATTGGCAACCATACATTTTTACATAAATACTGCTGTGAGGCCCTGTTTTAAAAATCGTTCGCTTCATTCCTTTCCCTCGATTTAGTCTCGAATGACGAGTGACAGGCATGGAGCTAACATAACCGTAACATCGAACTTCAATTTTCAAAGTAGTGCTCTCTGTAGTCTCACCTCTGGTTGTTGGCGTGAGTGTCACTTGAGAAAAACCTGTATTTTCACTTAACTATATTTTTACATAGTTTTAATCTTTATTTTCGAAACCATATTGCTTTTTTCCGCCTTTCAATAGTGTTAAACTAAATTGTAAGAACATTAGGAACTTCCAGGACTCAAGAACAAATACTCGCACTCATGTGGCTCTTTTCGCAAATATTTTCCCTTACCGGGAACCGAACCCGGGTTGCTAGGTTCGTAGGCAGTGCCAATATTACCAACTAGAATACGCGTTGTCAAAGTTACCAATCTCTGTTTCTGGTATTTTGTTATAGTACCTACAGGTCGATTCACAAGAGTTGGCACGAATGGATTGAATGAATGAAAGTATACTAGTGTGTAAAATAGTAACAGGTTTTCGGTTTGAAATTCGAACATCGGTTCAAAGGACGGCACTCACGCAATGATAGGTGACATTACTTTCGTTCAATCCATTCGTACCAACTCTTGTGAATCGACTGTACCTAGTGGAAGCATTTTTAATTGTTTGTAGGTAGCTACTGGGTAGGTATAAAAAAACCTGTTTTATTCTTAAGGACGACCGTGAAATTTTCGCGACCTCATGATCGACAAGTAAGTATATGGTTATTCTATTTATGTCATTTGCCGTGCCTCATTTGGTAAACAAGATTCGTAATATAAACTTGTGTTACTTCTTAATAAAGTAGCCAAAAAACATCATACAATCAGATTCCAGTAGATATGGAATAAGTTCGCCTACTTATACATTATCTATAGTGATGCCAAAATGTTTTGTAACTGTTTATGTGCAATAAAGAGTTTACATTCATACATACAATTTCATTTGTAATTGTTATCCAGGGTAGTGATTCTGTAAACAACGCCGGTCGTGCGGACTGTCGAGTGATACCAAGCGGCGAGATTAAGTCGTCCCGTCAGTGCGAACAAAACACATTGTAGCGCGTGCATTTTCAATTTAGCAGCACGATGGGTCGAACGTATAAGGCTTAATCTCGCCGCTTGGTATCACTCGACAGTGCGCACGACCGGCGTTGTTTACAGAATCACTACCCTGTTGCTTCTTAAACGTAAAGTAGACGTTCCAGAGGCCGTATTAAATGATCAAAGTCTAGCAAACTCGACAGCGAACGGGTAAAAATAGTTTTGGACAGGTATATTCCTATAAAATCTAATGACGCATATACCCCTCTGTTGGAATACCCAGGGCTAGACCGTTTAGGGGGCCCTGGGCTAATACTACTTAGGGGCATATACTAATAAGGGAGGCTTTTTCGCATTATCGTCTATCGTCTATTTTTGACTTTGACTTGACAGCTGGGGGCCTCTTGAATCCACGGGGCCCTGGGCTGAAGCCCAAAAAGCCGTATGGTAAATGCGGCTCTGTGAATACCTAGTCCCGTTCGACCTTACATTTCTAGTCGATAGAAAACAGGAACCTCTCTTGGCTAGGCCTACGGAAGCGCTATCTCTTTCTCAAATTGCATGCATTAAGCAATTTATGATGCACGCGTGTTAGTAACAAAGTACCGCGTGTGGTACCGTTGAGTAGGTACTGTAAATGCAATGTCATCCACGCAGTTCGTGCAGGAAAATGAACGCTTGTCTATAAACCTTCACACGGTTGTTGGTAACATGACTATGACTATATGACGCAGCTGTACATTAAAACATAGATTAACAAGTAAAACATACACACTATATTGGTTCACATTACATCTATCGCCTCTTTATCCATTATCCCGATAATCATGTGTAAAACTTGGCAAGGAAAAAACTGGCAACAGGACCCAATTTTAACCAAAACTGCTGCTTAATATACATACATACACTCTCGGCTTCATTCCCAGAGTGGGGTAGGCAGAGCTACAGAATTACGAACAACTCTGAAAAAGGCTAAGATGTTTACCAGTGTATATTACTGACAGGTTGCAAGCCCATCGCCTAACAATACTACACGCCTGTATTCCCTTAGTCGCCTCTTACGATTTCCACGGGAAGACATGGAGTAGCACTACTTATTCTAATTCGGCAACCACACGGCAAAGAGATGCTGCTTAATATAATGGTCAACCTTCACGCAGTGTTCATCATCATCATCATCATCATCATCATCAGCTAATAGACGTCTTTCGGCATGTAACGGTGATGAATGCAAAATTCTGCGATAGTAGGTAGGTACATACATACATACATAAGCTCACGCCTTTATTCCCAGAGTGGGGTAGGCAGAGCTACAGAATTACTAACAACTCTAAAAACTTGTTAATAATTCTGTAACCACATTTTGCACAATTAGGCTAAGATGTTTACCAGTGACGTATTAGTGACAGGTTGCAAACCCATCGCCTAACAGTACTACTAAAATTAGCGCTGTTTATCTCGATCATTGAAAGTGACTTACATATTCGGTGCACAGCTTAGTGAGGTATTTCTGCTTTTGCTCTTCAGTGCCTATCTTCATGAAGAGCGAGTTGACGAGGGTGTTGTGGATGTCCACTAGCGCGGCTACTGCTGGGTCCACCCGGGACAGTTCCTCGACCACCAGCATCATGGTGAGGAATCCGCAGCCGGAGCCGCTGTATTGCTCTGGGGTTTCGATACCCATGAGCTGGAAGTAAATAAACACACATTTAAGAGGATTTTGATCTTGAAAAGTCCATACGAAATGCGATAACTTTCCTCTCCACTGTGTGTTGTAGATACTCGTATTATTTTAGATGTACGTATCACTTTGCAAAAAAAAACGTTAACGAATAAACCTAGTTTTTCATTGTAAGTACGATATATTAAAAAATGGTGGAAATTTGTCTAGATTTAGCGGGTGAGAAACGTTATCGCCCGGGTGAACATACATAAAAATAACAAACAACGAAACATACAACCTCCTTCTTTTTGAAGTCTGTTAAAAATACCATGTGACATAACTACGTCTGTAAACATCTTAACCTCGAAGGGTTATGCATTGGTATTGAATTTATAGGTAGGTACTTACGCCATTGTCAAATAACATCTGCTTGACGCCGTCATCAATGCGATGCTCATCCTCCATTTTCTTGACTAGCGGCGCTATTTGTTCAGTTGCTAGCTTTCTGACTGGAAACAAAATGTTATTATCTTTAGTAAAATTGTGCGAAGGTCACGGTCAAATTTAACTGTTGGTAGGAATATTAGGAATACGTTTAGGTTATCCTTACTTCACAATAAATGGCGAGGAAGATAGTGCGGGTCTCCGACTTTGAACTAAAACTTCTTAACCACAGAATATTAAAAAAAAAACAATTTTATCCCGTTCCCATACCAATGACTACACGGCGGTTTTGTACTTTCATACCGTGACATGAAATACTAGGCACGCAAGTAGAATCCGGTTTTAAAGGACCAAATCCTCTTGTTCCTTCGAACCGGATTGAATTCGATGCAAGTAAGTTCAAATTATGCTAAACATTTCAAATGATACCTCATTTTCATTCCCTAAGAAATTACCTATTATACCGAATTTATATTGTTGAGCCTTCCTTCGATTAATTATTTTTGAACTCATATAACATTCCTATAGGTACTTAAGTTAGGATAAGGGCAGGAGAATGATGATGGTGATGATGATATAAAATTCTATAAATTACGTGCCCATGCAAGTCTTCGACCTTGGTCATTCAGACGCAGCTCTGCCAAGGTCGTATGTACCGAGTGCCGCATATTGCCTACGAGTCCAATAGGGTTAATGATTATCAATTGAAATGTACTGACGAAGTTTTGAAAGAGAATGACATACAGTCGGGTGCTATCTTATGATGATAACTATGACTTACATTGTAGTCCGAACGTGTTAAGTACATTATCTTTCAACTTTACCTTATACTTATTTTAAAGATAACGTTTGATACGTGTACATTAAAGATTATTGTTTAATTAACGTTAGCTAATTTTAGATAAACACTGGACTCTATTGTCTTAAGTACCTACTATAAGGAACAGAGCAAAATTCTGTGTTGCAATTCAGGAACTCTTCGGGATCATCGGCAGAGATCGGAATAGGCAGAGATTATTTGCCTAAACTCGACGCATATTCATTCATGCGTGAGTCAGATGGGAATACATTATTGAATGATCATGCATTAAGTTTAGGCAAATAAACTCTGCCTATTCCGATCACTGATCGATCATCGGTCATCTGTTCTAGGAGTGATATGCCTTGTCGCGATCTATGTGGTGGACCCCACTCTTTTTCCAGGCGAAACATATATGTAAACACTATTAAATATATTAAATAACAAGCCTTAGGCGGGTTGTTACTAAAACATAAATAATATGTATTGTAACATTACGTACAGTCTGTAAGCACATAGAAGAACCTTCGGTTTTGTAGTTCTCTCTAACTCGCTCTTAATAAGATCGTATGAGAGCGAGTGAGAGACAAGTACAAACCCGAAGCCCCTCCTAAAAGCTATCGCACTGTACTATTTAAGCAATATCCAGAGTATAGAAAATGACTCCGTGATGATATTTGTTAGCAAACATGCAATGTCTCAGAGACTGAATATAATTTATTAACGTTAAGTGGGCATTTTGTTAACTCAATGTACATTCCAATTTATAGGGGATCGTTTCAAGATCGAAGATTCTCCCGACATATAATGGTTAAAACAATATTATGAAGGCGCGTAAGGGCTAGTTGGTAGACCCTGCCTAGGAAGCAAGCGATCCTGAGTTCGATTCTTGGTATGAAAAAAGAAAGAAACAGTAAAGGAGTAACTTATTCAGTCAGAGGTCCGCAGCGCCATTTTTCACGAAAAAAGTCTACCAGCGCTTGTCAAGAGAGACCACTAGTCACTACCGAGTGTCCGACCGAAACATGTTTTTTTGCCGAAACCGAAATCGACACTTTTATAGACGTGTTAAAATCGTTGAATGTTATGAATAAAAATATCAGTGGACCGTTACTTCCATATAGGTATATTAACAATAAAATAGTTGTACTTAAGTGTTGTACGTGGTATAAAATGAAACAAATTCACTTAAACAACTTGAACAATGATGTATTCCGAGTTTTAATCACTACATAGTATAAAACAAAGTCGCTTCCCGCTGTCTGTCCCTATGTATGCTTAGATCTTTAAAACTACGCAACGGATTTTGATGCGGTTTTTTTTAGTAGATAGAGTGATTCAAGAGGAAGGTTTTTATGTATAATACATTTTGTTTTATGTACGTGTGTTATAGAAAACTCAAATAAACCGAAGCGAAGCGAGGGCGGGTCGCTAGTTTTAACAAATGACAATCAGCCAGCCTCAAAATTCTACTCATGATCCTACGTCATCGTTTCATCGTCCTTCTATTATTTATTAAAATAAAAACAAAAACACGAACGAAGTAGGTAACATGCTTCTAATATTAATCATCAATGGAAATTACGTTTTAAATGCTTACGGGTCATTTTTTTGAACGAAACAGAACCTTCGGCCGAAACATGTTATTTATACCGAAACCGAAACCAAAACTTCGGTCGGACTAGTGTACCTACTAACAATGTTTGCACTTTGGTTTCTCGGTGTAGGGATGAGATAACGGGTGAAATACTAGCATAGAGACTTTCCTTCTCGCATTCCTTCTTAGTTCTCAGGGCAGGGAACGCATTTGCAGTGATAGCTGTATTTAATTAACGAATATTGACTGCGATACCTATCAAGACGCGTCAATGATTACAGTTATCTTTGGGTTGACGTTTACTTTGACGTATCTTGAGACGGGTATCTCAGTTAAGATCAGCTCATAAACTAATACAGCCCTTAGGATTGCAGTTTTAAGAATGCTGTCTATGGGTCTCATCCCACTTACCATCTATATGATTGATTGCCTTCTCCTTACCATCAAAAACTAGCAAAACAATAACATCATTTAAGAACCGTTAACGAAACTACGTAAGTATGATGTTGTTTGTTGATAAAATTATATCTGACTTGATAACAAGGCTCGAACGCAAATGACTTGATAAGGAACAGTGGAGTTTAATTTGAGCAAGATACGCGTTGTTTAAAAAAACAATTATGTACGAGTTGGGTGTGGCAAGCAAGCCTACCGATAATTTCTCGCAGAATGAATACGATAATTATACTTAAAGATATTTTAAGAACATTTACAAACTTTCCAGAATGTAGTCTCAGCACAGGGTAGTGATTCTCTGAACAACGACGGTCGGACGGACGGCCGAGTGAATGTCCAAGCGGCGACTAGTATCGTCAATGCGAACCGTCAATGCGAACAAAACATATTTTAGCGCGTGCATTTTCGGGTCGTCGTCATTGTCGGGTAAAAAGACAGAGCCGTATATTTAAGTAACTGAAGTGTCTTAACCCAGGGTTAAACTTTTCGTGCAAGTGGCCCTAAGGCGTTAAATTTGTATGGAATTAATAAAACAGCTGCGCAATTTAAGCATCGGTTCACATTCCTCTCAATATTGAATTGTGCCTCTATACTGTGGTGCAATTGAAGGCAACAAAAACTGGTTATCCCACAAAATGACATAACTGGCACAATAATTTATAAGCATTCGACATTATTGGTTCAAGATAACTAATCACAATTTCTGTGACCCTAGTACTTGGATGGATCATTTATCTGCTTCGCACTATCAATAAGTACATATTATAAAACAAAGTCCCCGCCGCGACTGTCTGTATGTTCGCGATGATCTCAAAACTACTGAACGGATTTTTATGCGGTTTTCAACAACAATTAACAATAACTACGGATGTGGTGGTTACGGTGGATTATGTACTTACGCAATTTACATAAACCGAAACGAAGCGAGGGCGGGAAACTAGGGTGGCGGTACCAGTAATGGACATGGACCAATGATAGACACTTAATTAATTTGTTTTACAACATTCAAATTACGACTGTATGGATTGAATGAGGAGTTTAGTGTCCATTACTGGTGCCATCGTTTAAGTACATGTCAGTCTGTTTGTCCGCCTGTCACCGCATATAAGTAAAAGGTTTGACAGACGATAAATAATAAAAGCAACCATCTTATATACCACTAATATAGATAGGAAATGTTGTGTGTATGTTTGTTACTCTTTCACGCTGCAACGGCTGGACGAATTTGGATGAAATTTGGAATCGAGATCGCTTAAACCCTGGATTAACACGTAGGCTAAAACCAGGTTAATGTAAATGTTCCCAAGGGAATAACGATATTCGAAATCACTCACAACATGGGAATGGGTCGAATAACTTCAATAAAATACGTAAGTATAATATTAGAAGCAAGACGGAATCACTAGTAAATGGTAAGTAAATAAAATTATATCTATTTGGTAAGTATTATGCGATATGATAAATATTTCACAAACATACCGGCATCCATAATTTAAGATAAGTGCTGTTTATCAAAGATATATTTAAGTACTTAGCGAAAAACATGTCGTTACGGTATCTACCCAAAATACCTTAGTAGGTACAGTCGGTCAAAAATGTGGTCCACCACCCTACAGTTGAAGTTCAGTTGCACGTCATGATACAACAAGTTCGATTTTCCCTTGAAATAATAATTATGATAGTGACAAGTTTCAACTTTAGCGATAATTAGATCTCACAGAAACTTTTGTCATAACTGGTTGAACACTTTCTTGGCCAACCGTACAACATGGAACCCCGTCAGTGATTTTTTTGTAATGGTCAAGGTTTCTACAATCTACCTAGTTTGGTGCTACTGTGATGGAACCAGTATTGGACATGGACCAATGATGGACACTTGATTCTTATTTTATGGAAGAGAAGGGTTATTCATTTGTTTTGTAACAATCAATTTAGAACCGTAGGTTTTTTGTATTGAGAGTTAGGTAAGTGTCCATTATTAGTGCCGATCAGCGGAACGTGTCCAGCACTGGTGCCATCACCTTATTAATAAATATAAGAGACGAATTCACCTAGTTCCAAACTATGTAAGTATTTTTTAATATACATTATAAGTTATAAAATAGGTACCTATATCTAACATTAACACTATTCATGCTTCACTTATGTATGAGTCAATGGTCATATCACCGTAGCCCAGGGGAAAAAACGTAGCCTTTAAAATTTTTACGTGTCCGTCTGTCCGTTTGTCTGTCGGTACACATTTTCTAAGCGGCTTAGTTGAGGAGAAACCGAATGTGGCTTTCAAAGTACCTACCTCGTTTGCTATTTGATAGTGTTATATCATTCACAAACAAATCATGATAGAAATCACCTAAGGTGACGGTACCAATGATGGCACCAGTAATGGACACTTCGCTCTTTATTCAAATTTCAAACGTTTCTAAATTGATTGTTGCAAAACAAATGAATAACCCTAATTGGTCCTTGTCCATTATTGGTTCCGTCACCCTAATTGTCGACCGATCAAATTGATAAAACCACGTACCTACCTACAGCTTATAATTATGACATGTACATTGGAGAGTTAGTATAAAGTTTGGAGAAGTACCGTGTTTGCTGCGCTTCGATGTATTAGAAGCTGTGCACCGAAGGTTTTTCTATAGTTTACAGCAATCAAAGTTAATGTGGAGGATCATGAGCGTTGACATAGTTAACAGAAGCATAATACTTAGTTCTTTAAATACCAAGTCGTTAGGACATTGCATGTATTAAAGTTCTAATACACTCAATGTTTAAAACAATGAACTCATTATTCATTGTATAAAATAAGTCCTCAAATGAATGAGGATCATTTTAACACTACGGTGTTATTTTACAATATTGTTGTATTTTTTTATACACCGTTTCTAAAGTGAGATTTCCATCTCAAGACCTGTCAGAAATGACACGACATGATTACGACGCTTAGTTGACATGACTCTTACGCAAAAACAAATTATTTTATCTTTCAAATAAGTAAATAGCAACTGGTTAAATAAAATCGTAAGTGCTTTGTAAAGTGTTTACGCGAGTTCCGTTTTCGATTTTAGCAGAATTTAAAGTGATGACACTCGTAACAGACAAGGATCAAGGACAAATTTGACACGTTGATTCTTATTACAAAGAAGATACAACGTTGTATAATTTATGTTGTGACAATTAATTGAAAACCATATGACCTGTAAATTAGGAGTTAAGTGTCCTTTATTGGTGCCTAAAAGTGTCAAACACTGGGTCCATGGACGTTTGTTGATCGAAGCCTATAAAATAAATACATAAGTCCTAGAATAAGCATAAGTATATCTTACTTGTTTCCTTCATGGCAAGCTCGTCATCGGTTAGCAAGCTCAAGGGTCGAGGAGCTGGGGCGTCGGAGTAGTTCCTTTGAGCCTTCACACCGGCCGCCGCGGGAGCTCGCCATTGTTCTAGAACCTTCAACAGAATTTAAATTTAGATCTTCTTGCCCTTACTTTTTTTTAAATAACGTCTAAAATGGTTAAGCCGTCATTTAGCTGCTTATCTTATCTGTGCCAAATGTCAATGTCAAGTGCAAGCTGTCAACTGTTAGTTATAGTTCCTTAATTTCAGTCCTTAATTGGGTACACTTTTTAGTGAAAACGCCCAAGTACACTACCCGCTTTTAAAATGAGTGTGTTTTGTTTTGAAGTTATATAAGTGTAACTTGAAATCGGCATGTTTCACACTAATGTTTTAAATGGTAATATTGTTCAGTTTCGAGTGTGTATGTGACTTAGTACTTATTGTGCCTACTTAGTTAAGTACTCACTTTGATACCTTGAAACTGCTGGACTGATTTGGATGAAATTTGGAATAGAAATCTACCTTTTATCCCAAAAAAACACTAGGTATTTTGAGTAGCTACCTAGGTATGTGCGATATTGCTAGCTAATGTCAAGGTTTTTTTTCCAAACCGGCTGTTCACTAATAAGTGATCATTTAATACACATACATTATATTATATACTATAAAGTACCCTACTAGGTAACTTAGGTAAGCACCTACGACCATGTCTAGAAATATTGAAGTGCTTTCGTATTTACACATTTAAAAAAGCCGACATCCCTTACTCAGCCCTCAGTCCACAGTTTCAATTCAAGTGTGCCAGAAAGACAAAAAAATATTTTCAGATAATCGCGACCACACGTAATAATTTAATGAATGATGTGGATTGCCACGAAACCACTGTACACTCTCTTTAAGTCCAACCACATGTTATTAATTAATTCCAATTTAAAAAAAATCACATTCATAAATCGAACTACCACAGAAATTTTAAGTAATAACTTTTTAATTCCACGCACCTTGGATGCAACACGACGTACTGGCAGCATGGTTTTGTTTTATTTTTTAATTTCTATTTACACGCGCGCGGCTCCGAGCCGGTATTCAGACTGGTTCCACTCGGCATCGAAGGCTAGTTTTAATGTTATCTCACTCTCGCGATAACGAGTCTTATTCAATTCGTGTTTATTTACCGCTTAATATACTGGTACCTAGTTTGGGTTGTTGCTAGCCACGAATAACCACTTTCGTGCCGAGAATACTGACACACCCTCAAATAAAGGTGCAGGATGTCGCTAAATGAGGGACGGGAGAATTTTGATAAGTATGATTAGACACTGACTTATAATAAATTGGCAATGCTTCAGGGATGGACGCTTCACCCAAGGTTCCTCCTTGGGCCCACGAGGATCGTAATTGGTGTCCATTGTCCATGAACCAAGTCTAACAACCACAAGCCATAAACGCTTTGTTTTTATGACAGCCTCAGTTCATTCGATTGCAAATTGGGCATTTCGGCAATACGAAAGAGGAAACCGGGGACGTCTGAAATTGACACTATCGTTTTTTTACCGAATGATTATTTATTTACTTACGTACCCACACTTTTCTCCTCGCGTAAGAAACACCAGATTTTGATTCAGTCTCTAATATCGCTTTCCGTCAATAAAAACTAACTAATCAACAAGGTTAATGTCTTTAATGTCTTTCAAAATTGTACATAACCGATTTATAGACATGGTTCTTCCTAATACCCCATTTACCCACCCAACTCAACCAAGTGGTCCATGAACGATTTGAACGAAAACAAAATATAAAATAAAATCATAAAATCTGGTTGTCTAACTAACATCTACAATATCGTGTAGATGTTGGTTAGACAACCAAATTTTATGAATTGAAGTTGAGAAGATAACGGGTCACCTTAGATGCGTTTAGTGGATGTTCCGACCGTGTAGAAGGGGTTTAATTTTTTTGTTACGAAAACGTAGGTAGGTATTTAATAAAACTTGGCAGATACGTAGACTGACTGCAAGCAATGTCACTTTATCCCATTTTTTTTTTTCTAGAGCTCCACATCCTCCGTTTAATTTTCAGAGGAAAGATTTATTATTTTAATACATTGTGTTGTACCTATTCTTAGAATTTCATTAATAAAAAATATTGGGTTACACCTTTCTGAATTAACAAGCGCTTCAATCCAAAACAAAACGTAGGTACAGATTCGTCTACCTCAAATGATCCCCAAGCTCCCCGTGGGCTCGTACTAAAAGTAGTTATTTAACTAAGCTTAACCTTGACTAACAAAACGTGTTATGAATTCGACAAATTCGTGACTCCTTGTAATTGTGCTGTGTATTGAAATATTGGAAGCGCCTACTTATTATAAGTATTTGAAATACCAGGCAGTTTTGCTCAGTGTAAAAATCTAGGCATTGCAATGGCATTTTTTTGATAGATTTATTTTTGTATCGTGTCGCCTTCATACAATATTTAAAATTGTTATCAGAAATATCTTAATCAAAAATAGCCTTTTCAAAAGTAATTAAAAACGTTAACAAAAAAAACAACAGACAAGATTAAACATTCTAATAATTTTAATGGAGTAACGAAACGTTTAGAACTTGACATCCGGAACGACCATTAGGTTGGCAGTATTGAGTTCTAGAAACTTGCAGAAACTACGACAGTGTTGCTAGGTTATTCATTTCCTGAAAATTGTTTTATTGGTCCTTTATAAAATGGTGTTTCACTGTGTGTGTTGTGCGGGACCGTCACGTTAATTTAATTTATATTTTTTATGATTATTTTCTATGCAACTTGCAAAAATAGTAAGCAATGATATGATAACGATATGGAATCCTGCATACGCAGCTTTCATATTGTATAGTAATATAAATAATAAAATATTTATCTCACAACATGTAATTAAGACAAAAACGTTTTATAGTTCAGTTAGTTAGTTAGTTAATTAAGCGCCATCGACCAACAAAAGCTATTTTTACAATCTTTAAAGATTGAACTGATGATGGTTGTTATTATTCATTAATAGTTTCAGTCGCTTTTTGCTCTTTTTTATAGGCATATTTAACAGGAACTAGTGTTCTTTAAGGCCCTTTACTTTGAAAGTCGAAGCTCGAAGCTATGTCAGCTCCAACCCTTTCTTTCGGTATAGTCTCGAATTACGAGATAAGAGGGATAAAGTAACTTCGAATTTAATTTTTTGAAGTAGGGCCTCCTATCATTAGATTTATAATTATAATAGCCAATTAATCCGGAAAAAAGTATCTTAGTGGTAGCAACACTAGAACTGTCAGCAGTTGTAAGCCGCATGAAAGGGCGACGTTTCTCGAAATGTCATGCTCGTGAATTTACGATTTTTATCGCTGCTAGGAAACGGTCGCAACGAATTAAAATTGTAAATTTTGACTGTGAACTCTCGTGTTTCACCTTGAGTTCGCCGCGTGTGGTATTTTAACGTCGAAAACAATTTCGGAGACTGTCAATAGTGCACTGACGTGCTACACCGGACTGTTCTATAGAACGTGTGATATAAAACACCTTGTGCTTGGTTTAGCTGTGAACATGGCTAAATGGGGCGAAGGCGACCCTCGGTGGATCGTAGAGGAGCGGCCGGACGCGACAAACGTTAACAACTGGCACTGGACGGAGAAAAATGCGGGTCCCTGGTCGAAAGAGCGACTCAAAGAGTTGCTGAACAATTTAAAAATAGCCCAAAATGGTGTAGATTGTAAGATTACTGAGTTAGAGAAGATAGATGGGGAAGCGTCTGCGAATAATAGAAAAGGAAAACTGATTTTCTTTTATGAATGGGACATAAAGTTGAAATGGGAAGGTCACCTAGCTGGAGGCACCGAGGTGACGAAAGGGGAGATCCACATCCCCAATCTGTCGGAGGAGAATGACGTCACTGAAGTGGATGTGAGTATTTTGAATGTTTTTTTTTAACTAAGTTTTGATTTAATTTCTAGCTTTTTAGGTAACATAACCTATAAATGGAATTAGGTTAACAGTAACTGTAACTTTGTTTCTAATACACGAAACAGGATTATGCATAAAATGTAGATAAAACTGCAAATCTAATAAATGTCCTCTAAACACTACTTGATTTTTCTGTAATGTATAATTACCTGAACAGTTAATAAAGTATGATTAAATCTTTGTTTATAGGATTTAAAATGTAACTAAGTGCCAATCTCAATGTATTATTATAAAAACGTATACATTTCAAATAGTTGAATGTGAAATTTAATATACCATAAGCCTATTTTCCAGTTTGCTGGTGAGCTTGTTCCTATCGCATTTCCATTTTGGTTTGGTTTGCCATCTTTTCTTATTCAAATGAATGGTTTAAATAAGAATAAAAACATAATTATAACCACATAAGGCCTGTTAGAGCGACAGACAGATATTTGCATGATTTATGTACCCCTGACTGAACAAATAATGAATCATACATAAGTTCCATTACATCCAAAATTTTGTACAATGAGTGTTTTAAATGTGTATTTTGTGTACACCCAGTTTTTTTTATTATATTTAACTGTTTTGCCTGTGACTCCATCTGCATAGAAGTTAGTTATCATGGTTAGTCCCCTATGGCCTTCCTTGGGGTTTGAGCTATCTCCATACCAAATTTCATCTAAATCAGGTCATTAGATTTAGCTGTGAAAGTGTAACAGACATACAGACAGATTTACTTTACATTTATAGTTACACTCAAAAATTGCAGAGTTGAGTGCTTTCTCTTTAACACTTTCATTGCCAAGGGCTTTGATTGTCATACAAAATATAATGGCAATCAGTGTTAAGATAGAAAACGACAGAAAATTCTAGCTTCGTGCTTAAGTCATCAATGTCATCATCTCCTTACCCTGATCACTTTAAATTACTTGTCAAGCATTAAGTTTTTTTTTTAATTTCTCTTTCCAGATGACCGTGACGATTAAAGGAAGTGGAGAAGAGGCTCAACGAGTAAAAGCATTCATGCATAATTTTGGAAAGCAAGAAATCCGCAACAAACTAGAAGAGTACATCCGTAACCTCAAAGAGGAGTTTTCCAAAGGGCTTATCCTCCCAAAAAAGGGTGAGTCCTCCGTAAAAGCTGATAACATCTCCACAATCACCAGCGGTTTCAACAAGAAGATCGATATGGAACCAGTCATAGCACCGAAGAAGGAGGTTGGATGCAAAATAGATACAAAAACCGTTGAACTCACGGAGAGATTCCAATGTAGAGGCAAGGAGTTCTATGATGCTTTGACACGGATAGAAATGGTGACTGCTTTTACTCAGGGCCATGTTAAAATGGATGTGGAGAAGGGAGGAAAGTTTGCCCTTTTCGGTGGAAATATCACAGGAGAATTTAGGGAGTTGGTGCCCGGAAAGAAGATATCACAGTATTGGAGATATAAGCAGTGGCCAGCTCAACACTTCTCAGAGGTCACCATCAGCATTGACGAGAAGGTAAGTCATACGTTATAAAAAAAACCAGGAGACAACTGACACAAATTGACGTTATCCTCAACTAAGCTATTGGTTTGTACTATGGGTAGGTAGTAGATAACAACTAACTTACTAGGAATTTATCCTAGACATACTCATGCCGATCATCATCACACAAAAAATAACCCTAACCAGAAATAGAATCGGAAACTGTTAGCTTCATAGGCTGTGTCACTACCAAATAGACTTCCCACGTCAGGTTAAAACTTTTGTATCAAAATTTTGCGTTTTCTTTGAGATTTATGGTGTCTTATAGACTTAATATAGTTATTAACAACATTTCTAAAAAAATAATTTATTCATTCCTATAAATATTATGTATTATGCATATTATATTATAGGTACCTAAATTGTAAAACCACAAACCTCAATTTTTATCTATGTGTTAGATAACAATCAAGTTCATACATAATATTGACACTTGCTAACATTGAATTAATTTGAAATAGCTATTTCAAATTAATACGTCTTCAAAGTTATAAGTTACATACAACACATACACAACATCTACATTACATACATACATACATTTTTCAAAAAAGAGGTGAGTTACAACTTTAACATGTGTATCAAGGAGTCTGTCTGGAAAGATGGACCGACGATCTAATGACGATCGCGGGAAGGCTGATGGATGCGAGTAGCACAAAACTGGCCATTGTGGAGATCATTAGGGAAAGGCCTATGTCCAGCAGAGAACAATGGTATTCAATGTTAATTTTGACTCTTCCAGGATGACCACACCCTCGTGACGGTGAAGCAAGACCTGGTCCCAGCGGCAGAAGTGGAGCAGACCAGGGAGAACTGGAAGAGATACTACTTCGAGAGCATTAAGCGCGCATTCGGTTTCGGCGCTTTCCTGTGATCACGGCTTCATGGCTTTTTAGGCATATTAGGTGGGTAGCTAATCTCTATATTCATTATTCCTTTTTCTCTATGTATGTCATATAAGTAATTAAAACATTATTATTGATTTTGGTCATGGTAAGTGGTGGTGGCACATTGTGTAGGGTCCATCCCGATTGCTACTACCAAGCACCAGTGTGCGCATTGTTGTGCCGCGGTGTGGGGACAAGACAACTGGTGAAATTACTAACATAGAGGCATCTCAGGATTGCAGACTTAAGATTGTAGTCTTGATAATGCGAATGCTTATGGCTCGTAGATCCCACTTACCGTCAGGTGGCCTGTGTGCTCGTACGCCTTCTCCATGCCATATCAAAAGTTAACAAAAGCTACGTTTTTTTGTTGCAGGTCCAATTTTAATAAGGAAGTTCAGTTGATGAATGACGAGCAGAATTTGATTGCTTGTAAAATGAAGCACAACCTTTTTTTTTTTTACCTCATGTTTTTGTCACCATATACCATTTTTTTTTGTCGAATACTTGAGGTTATAATTGTTTTGACCACTAATTTATGATTTCTAGATTAAAACTGTGAATAGGCTATAAATACCTTGAATGTATTTCTGTTAATTAATAAAATGTCATGATGAGATATAAAACTTAAGTGATTATGATTATAGATAAAAAGTAACATGTCTTAATTTGGTCATCAGTCTAAACCAAAATTCATAGCTTCACAGTTCAGATGGACAAATCCAATGTTGCCACAGTATGGGTTGTTCGTATCTGTATTTAAAAAAAGTAAGTTTACGGCCTGGCATTCTATCTTAGTCCTAAGGGTTGGCAAGGATTGTAGTGTTGATAAGCCGAATGTTTATGAGACTCGGTACCCACTTACCATCAGGTGGTTTGTTTGTTTGTTTTCTTTCTCCTGGCCACAAAGAAAAACTATGATAAATTGACATTTGAGATGTTAATAAATGTTGTATTTTAATTTAGATTTTTCAGTACATTTACGTCGAGTCCATGCTGACATTGACATTTCTTAACTTTTCAATTTCATACATATAAATTAGTTGGTTCCAAATTAACGCTTGTGACCGTATTTTACGTTTTTTTTCGATGTCACATTGACCCCATAAAAATCTGCTAGTGCATTCGATTATACATGTGTGGTTTAACAGTGTGCATTATTATAACCCACAGACCACTTACCCTGTAGACTCCGCTTCGGAACAGTTTGTCTAGTATCTCATTAAGCCAAAATGGCGGGGCGCGGGGAGCGGAAAGTGCACCGTCATTGGCTAGTTCAAAGTCAACGAATAATCAAGTGTGCGCGTCGTGGTGCGCGCCAATAGAACCATGGCAACCAATTAGTGTTCTGTGAGCATAAGCATGGCTTACGGGGGCGCCTTTGTATGCGGAGTCTATAGGGTAAGTGGTCTGTGTTATAACCTAAAGTATAATTTTACAAGATGTAGTACATAGTAATATAATCTGTGGCCTGACATAAAATATAATCCGGTTCAACTAATAACGATGATAGTATTGAAATAGAACTGTATTCCTCTATTGAAATCTAGTATAAAAATGTTTTGACGATTAGTGAGAGAGTATGCTGAGTGTTTGGGCACAGATTATAAATAGCTGTATGTATGTCTTACTCTAGGTCATTATTTGACTTGTGTATGTTTTTTTTTCTGTATCATTTACAGGTTTTAACCTGCATTTATTATTTTTCGCCACAAACTTGTTTCGATGTATGAACTGTGATGTTTTTTGACATAATTTCGTTGGAATGAAGCTTAGCCTATTATCACTTATAATATAATTATTATAAATAGAAATCCAAGTGTCAGAGGAATCTAGAGGAGTCTATAAATAAAATAAAGATGTAAAGAAAAATAGTGTCGTGCAGGCACGAAACCTTATGACGACATTAGGCGTCGTTGGCGTTCAAAAGCTTGGGCTCTGGTACCACATAAGATCAGTTACTCTTATAAAGCTATAATACAGTATGTACTGCAGTTATGTAATTGGAAGTTATCTTAACACATTCACTGCCGGCAACGCATATATGCGTTTCCTTGGCTTTCACCCAGTTTGTGTATGTGAGTTTTAATACATTTATACTTGCTTACTTGTAACTAGTTGATTTTACAACGCTTCTTGTCATCAGACCGGCTTGATTTTTTTAATTCTTATGCAATTTTGATGACAATGCTATATGGTATGATGGAATGTGAACTGAACTGGGTAATAAAATCGTCTAGTTTTGAGTGTTTCGACTCGTTGCACTAGTTTTTTAATACCTAGTTTATCATTAGTGTTTAAAGTACAGTCTGCAATAAACTGAACTATGAAAATATTTTTTTGAAAAAAAAAATGCCTACGCCACGGAACTCTTGGTTTCGATGCTTTTTATGTACTTAGGTATTTGAGGCATTATCGTAAAGAAGTCTTAGTAAGTTTTCATAATAAATTTTGAGTGGTAGATAGACCGTTTTATACCGAATAAAAGCATTACAATAACGATTTTCCACTTAATATTTAAAATAGCAACCTGTCTTCGCTTCGCTTCGCTTCGGTTTATGTGAGTTTTCTGTAACCTAACACCAGGTGAGAGTGAGGTCAACGCAAACCCATTATTTATAAAAAAAAAACACTACACTGGAATCACTATTATATTGATGAAAACCGCAATAGAATCCGTTGCGCAGTTTGAAAGCTCTAAGCATACATACAGACGGACACGGCGGGAAGCGACTTTGTTTCATACTATGTACAGATGTGAATTAAATTTAGGCAATTTGACCTTTTTAACGCCTCACTTAAACCATATCACTCGCACGCCAAGCATGTTTCAAAAGCTATGCGAAATTCTACTTTCCATAAAGAAAATAAATGTTTTACACTGCATGTGACAATTAAAAGCGTCATTGGCGTTGCGGGTACGACAGCTCTTGACGACTTTAGGCGTCGTTGGCGTTCAAAAGGTTAACTTGTTCAATGTTATCTTTTGTAATTATGATTTTTCTGAGTTGAAAATCGTATGTTCCCCAGCTTTCTGAAACTGTCGTTTCGTTTTTACTTATTTTGTGTAAGTAGCTGATACTAATGTATGATTAGTTTATTTATGGAGATGTCCAATAAATTAAGTTTCATTCATAATTGGGTTTTATTTTTAATTTATGACCAATTGAATTTGGCAAAGATGTTCACACAACCGAACGAACGGTTTACCATTATTACTCGATAATCACGTGCTTTTAAAGATCTTAGCAATGATTTATACACTTAATCGTTATTCGTTACTTTCAAATTAAGTTTATTTAGTATACTTACTTTATTTTAAACTAGCGACCCGCCCTCGCTTCGCTTCGGTTTATGTGAGTTTTCTGTAATACCCGTACATAAACCAGATTCTATTATACATATAAACATTCCTCTTGAATCACTCTATCTATTAAAAAAACCCGCATCAAAATCCGTTGCATTGTTTTAAAGATCTAAGCATACATAGGGACAGACAGCGAGAAGCGACTTTGTTTTATACTATGTAGTGATAAAAACACGCTTGGTGAATATTTGAGGTTATGTGTCAAACAGTACTAATTTGTTTACATCTTTGGCAATTTCAATTGATACAGGCTATAGTTAGTTTTAACCCACAAGAAGCGAAAACTTGGCTACACGACACGGTAGGTATAGAACTAAAAGACAAAACTTCTTGTGTAACATTTATATTATATTATAAGTCAAAGAATTCCTATGAAGAATGTGTTGAATAAAGATGATAAAATAAAGCAATCGTGCGATGTTTTGAAGCATACCTAGTGACAGCGCAGTGTGCGCGGGTTGCGGGCGGTAGGTACGGCTCACTCGTCAATCGTCATCTAGCCAGCAGCGTTAGGTAGCGTACATGTTAGATCCTGTTTCCGCAGCAAAACAATGAATTGGTAAACCGAATAATTCGGCCGAATATCCAGTTCGGTAAAGGTTAAACCGAATAGTATTTGGTATTCGGCTATTCGGTAAAACCACTATTCGGCGCATCTTTAATGGTTATGCAATGGTTTCGGTTTCGGTATCGACTTATCGGGACATTCGGAAACCACCAGGTAGGAAAAATTACCGGCAAAGAAAAGACTTTTTATCGGCTTGGCACTCCTATACTAATCATTGTTTTAAATACATTATCGTTAACCATCATTAATTATTATTAAGATACACTCTGATATGTTATAATTAGGAGACAGTCGTGTTTGTCATGATCCCACGACAACTACACATCGTAGATTACTGAGTCACTTAACTTCAAACTCGGATATGTCCTAGAAATTTGGTACACGAATTAAAAACTTAATTTGTATGAAAAAAGACGCATATTCCGTTGTCCTTTTGCATGGAATTATTCGAGTTTGAAAGCGATATTCGAGCTTAAGCGGGTTCCCACTAGTCGGGTGTAGGATCCGATAAAATATCGGGTGTTCTGGCGGTAATATATTTTTAACCCCTGACGCAAAAAGAGGGGTGTTATAAGTTCGACGGCTGTAGGTATACATATAGTACTGAAAGGTTGACAGCTGTAATAAGGACTCCATCAGCCTTATGAAATTCTCAAGAGTCAATTTTATTCTACTATTTTGTGTATTACCATTCCATCCATCCATCCATCTTGACATCTCTTTCTCGCAACAAAAGAACTTAACAATTCCACTGTCCACCCCAGATACCTCTATTCGCTGAACTAATTACGTTAAATTCTATGCCAGACTCTCTCGTTCACTTATTAAATGGATGCCATATGGAGTTTAGGGCACATTTACTGCTAAAACGCAAAAATACCTTATCTATAAGCTCCTGACCCCACGATGGTCTTCTTATCAATTCAGTTTGTCCGACGCCGTTCGATCGACATGTTCAAAATGAGAATACTGTTCTTATTATTTTTCTTGCACACGGTATGTACTGGTCAATGTTGGCTGATTATAATTTTCTTTTAAAATAAGAATACTGTCGTTTTTGTCAAAAAAGTTGCCAACGGCCAGGATCAATAAGTGCTTTTACAACAAGGTTTTTGTGGTGAAGTAATAATTTTTATTTTCAAGGTCTTTGGAGATCCGTTTTATACGCCTCAATTAAAAACAGAAGAACAGGTAAGTAATTCTCTTGATATTAGGTATATTTTGCCTGTGACTGTCTATTGTAGAAGTCGTTTAATCAGTATTCACACGAGATAATGTGTTTTCCCGGATATAAAGTACCCAGGCTTCTCTGTTCTCTGAGTTCTCCGTGTCATGTTCTATGTTAATCAACGGTTATCGACTGTTTTGACAGCTGTTATCTATCACTCTAATCGACTGTTAAATGGTTGTCATTTCGACATAAAGCTTAAAATACGCTGAAGTTGCGTGAATTAGGGCGGAGTCACATCCATCAGCCCCGATTCGCAATTTGTATCAAGATGCGTATACGCATAAATTATCCTTTGGCATGCGTACGCATCTTCATACATACAAAACACACAGTTTCTATAGAGAAAATGCGAATCGGTGTTGATTCCACCCTTATGTATTAATCGCAAGAGATAAGGACGTGACGTGACCACACAGTTTGGTAGACGCCAAAGACGTGACGTAATAGACATGTTAGTGCGTAAACATTGCGTCAGCGTTTTTAAAGTTTCATTTTTGTCCTCTTACGTCAGAAATTAAGACTACGCCGAGCGTACGCAGGTACAGTGGCGCCCTCCTTACTATTATTGTGTTTTCTATTAAATTAAAGTATTTTCTTGAAATTGGTCGGTAGGATTTTGTACTACAAATGAAAACACAACCTATAAGGTATATCACATAGTTTAATAACAATTCACCTTCGAGTTATCAACTTAACGGAAAAAAGTGGCCACCTTTTCCCGTTAAGCTAACTACTCAACGGGTAAATGTTATTAAAGTGTGTCACGTATCCCATAAATTGTGTTTTTACTTGCGCTACAAAAACGTATCGACAGATTGCAAGGAAATTCTTTACTTAAGTAGAAACCACCACCACTGGATGTTCGACGTTTGCTCGGTGCAGTCTTAATGCAGTACTCAGATATTTTAGAAATAATTACATCGTTCCTTTTTCAAACTTGTGTGTAGTAAATCCTCACTAACGAATGACTTAAGATGTGCTGCAGATTGCGGCCGTTAGAGGTATATGTTACCTGCAAAATTAAAATATACCTACCAGTTCTTTATTGATCATTTCCAGTGTAACAAATGGACCTGCATCAAGAACAAACTTGGCTTAACGACCAGCTTACCTACCCGAGAACAGTACCGCCCAGTTCTGAAGGGTTTGCTGCCGAGCTCGTGGCATGGAGTTGTGGAGTCAACCCTGGAAGGTTGCTATGGCAACCGCACCAGGAATTACACCAACACGTGCCTGGGGCAAGTGCTGCTGCATTGTACAGTGGATCAGTTGATTATGGTAAGAATCAGTGGTATTACCAAGGGCCCATTCCTCAAACTAACTGGACTAAAAATATCAGTTAAATCAAAAGAACGTTCTACAAGTCTACTAGTGAGATCAACCTCATGGTCTAATATTAGGGTCCGGTGGGGCTAGTGCGTTTACGGGGCAAGTGCGTAAAACCAACAATGTCTCCTAAAAATATATGGGATAATATATAACGCACTTACCCCGCAAACGCACTTTTTTTTTTATGGCGTAGTGCAGACAAACGAGCACACAGGCCACCTGATGGTAAGTGGAAACTGTGACCCATAGACATTCGCATTCACAAGACTGCAATGCAACCCTACGACCTTGTGCAGGGTCCGTCCGGATCGCTACCACCATCTTATCCATTAACCTACCGCCAAACAGCAATGTTCGCATTGTTGTGTTCCGGTTTGGGGATAAGACAGCCGGTGAAATGACTAGCATAGAGGCATTCCATCTTAGTCCTCAGGGTTGGCAACGCATTTGCAGTCTTAGGATTGCATTGCAGTCTTGTGAATGCGAATGTCTATGGGTCACAGTTTCCACTTACCATCAGGTGGCCTGTGTGCTCGTTTGTCTTCTCTATGCCATAAAAAAAAAAAAAAACAAAAAAAATGCGTTGCCAACCCTGAGGACTAAGATGGAATGCCTCTATGCTAGTCATTTCACCGGCAGTCTGCCAAACCGGAACACAACAATGCGAACACTGCTGTTTGGCGGTAGGTTAATGGAAGAGGACCACACTTGCCCCACCTTACTTCATTAGTCTAGTGAGTTTTGAGAAATGGGCCCAAGGCGGTTAAATTGGCGGAACACACTTAGTCCGTCTAGCGTTATCAATTCAGACCATTATTCTATCAGTCCGTAGGTTAGACGATCATTTCTCCTTTCTTTCTGATTCTGACCACACGCTAGACTGAGCGTGCAACCTTCCTCTAATACTGGCAACGCTCTTCCTCCGAGCAATGATGGGGATTATTTACTACATCTGTAAGCACTTTTTGTACGTGCTCTTCGTTACAATATAAATATTGTACGCGCTTTCTTTTTGCGACGTAAAATTTTGCTGTTATTAAGGCTTGTCCACGAAAAAAAGTAGCCACTGTGATATAACTAAGGACTTCAACATGAAATTAATTTTTTTAAATAAATTAACTATAACTAGACGGACTCTTCACCTTTCGTTTTGAGTGCTGTTATGGATATTTATATCAGATGCTATCCATTTTTGGGGTAACTTTCGAAAACTATGGATTTTAGTCTTAGATTTTGTATTTTTCACGTTTGGGTCACAGAGCTTCTTTTTTTTTCTTTACTCAAATAGATTATTGACGCTATAATGTTCCACGAATGTCTTTTCAGACTTTTAATTACCGTGTGGAGGTCTTAAATTGTTTTAAATCATGGCAGAAGTACACACATTTGTATGCAATCATTTTAGGTCTAAGCCTTAACTGGCATTATGTAGGTTTTCACAACTTTTAAGGAAAAATTTATGTATTTTAGATTCTTACACGTATAAAAGAATACTCAGTTGGCAGTTTAATTGCGGTTTGAACTACTTAGACCTACTGGGAGACAGTGGAGACTTAGTTTTTGATGGCTACTTTTTTTCGTGGACAAGCGTTACTTATTAAGCCGAAGTAACTCGCATATGAGGTAATATCAAATACAATGCAATTTGCAAGCTACGGACGCCTTACATTACAGTCTCTGAAAAGCCCACATATGTACAGAGCTGGTTTCCTGACACTCAAAGGCTGTAATCATTTATGTAAGTCTGTTTTTATAAACACTATATACCGTGCCATAACAAGGTTTCTGTTACAAACGGTATTAGATTTCAAACAAAACCTAGTATTCGCGCCAGTTACAGCTGTTTTACTCTTGCTCCGTATGTTAAAGAAAGACTCATAATTGCCAGCCACTTATTGTCAAAATGTTGCTCATCTAGCCGCTTCCTACTAATTTACCTACTGTTAATGTTGACTTGTTTCAGAACTGTCCGGACGCTTACTTGCGGAAGAATGAGGCCTGCTCTCCTATATCGTCGTATGTTGGTGTTAATAGCATGTTCTCGCAAAAGTAAGTTAACTATTAAAATCCTACCCCCAAATTATTTGCTCAAGCAAATTTAACATACCTGGGGCCCTAATATGGCTGCGTTTATAGTGTGAAAAAGTTTGGATAAGGCATCCGTCACCTTCTGACACGTTAATAAGTACGAGAGTGACGGATAAAAGCTCACTTCCCCGAAATGTGCACTTTCTAAAAAAGTACACTTTCTGCAAAATATACACTCCCAAAAGGTACACTTGCCCAAAGGTGCACTATTTCAAAAAGAGTGTCCAAATTGCAATACATACATACTTATAAACAAATGTCAATACAGTCCACACCACGAAGTTAGTATTAAATAGATCGTTTAGAGAAGTGCACGCATTTTTATTTAAAATTAACTCCTATAACAAAACTCGACCCTAACGTATTAAATATATGGTCCATAATCGAACCGGATTGAGGAGACGGGTCGAGCGAGCCGAGAACAAAAGAGCCTGCATTCCTGAGAGATAAGGAGTGACCGGCGATGAGTTTTTAATAAATTTAACTAAGTGCGTGATTACGTGCAAATCTTACGTGGAGTTTGAACTAAAATGTGCGTATATATACCTACTAAATACGAGACAGTGAGTGAGTGAGTGACATTACAAACTGAGTACTGTGTTATTTCGCAAGTAACTGTTAAGTTCATATTATTTTCGAGCAAGATCTATTGAGAGTTACGAGATACGAGTTACGAGTTATTATTGAGTTGAGATTATAATGGAGGGACTTTGCGCGTATCAAGACGAGTTATTCGAGAATTTAAAGAGGGCTGAGAGAAACTTTAAGAAGTCACCGAAAGAACGAATTACAACATCGTATTTAGAAACTAGATTAGAAACGCTAGAACAGCTGTTTAAGGACTTTAAAGACGGACATAAAACGATTATTTCGGAGGCAACAAAGGAGAAAAAAGAAGCATATTTACGAAACAACGATTATGAGGAATTTGAAGAATTGTATACTCAATACAAAAGTAATTTGCGTGAGCATTTGCAACCCATATTGACGGTTAGTTCAGCAACGTCACCAATATTGAGTTTGAATGAACAAAATGGCGAAGTGAAGTTACCGCGTATACAACTACCAATATTTACTGGCAAATACGAGGAGTGGCAGACCTTTTACGATATGTTTTTGTCGTTAATTCATGAAAATAAGATTTTATCGTCGGTTCAAAAATTACACTACCTAAAAGGGAATTTAAGTGGAGAGCCCTTGAACCTTTTACGTAATTTTTCAACAACAGGAGCAAACTATGAAGAGGCGTGGGCACTTTTAGTGCGACGTTACAACAATAAAAGGTATAATTCTAATGCAGTTATGAGAATTTTGTTCACGCAAAGAAAAGTATACTCGGAATCGACTAGTGCTATTAAACAACTACTAGATACGACATCAACATGTCTGAAGTCGTTACAGAATATGAAAATTAGCACTGAAGGTTGGGATCCAGTTATAGTCCATCTTGTGGTTTCAAAGTTAGACATAGAATCCATTAAACAATGGGAGAATCAACTTAACACCATAACCAACGATTTACCTACCTGGTCAGAGTTACGAGATTTTTTAGAGTATAGATTCCGATCACTTGAGATGATTGACACTAACGTGACACGGTCAGCACCTACGCCGAAACCTGTACCTAAGCCAAAAGTATTTCATTCAGCGGTTGGGACGGACAAACTTAAAAATAAAGTAAACAAATGTGCAATGTGTCATGAACCCCACTATTTGTACTATTGCAAGAAGTTTGAGCAACTGAGTGCGAGAGATTGGCAAGATTTTGTACAGAATAAAAATCTATGTTTTAATTGTTTATCGCCCACTCATGCAGTGATAAATTGCCGTCAATCAGTGAGCTGCAAAAAATGTGGAAAGCGACATAACACTCGACTACATTTTGAGAAGGAGCACAAACAAGAGATCCAATTATCGAGCGAGGTTGCGGCGAGTGCGGCAATATCCAGTGAGCTACCGGGAGCGAAGCCCATCCCGAGTACATCACGAGGTGAACCTACCGTTATAGCTGCCTTTTCAAGAGAGGAGATTCATCCCGCTGGCGTTCTATTGGCGACAGCTGTAGTCAAGGTAATAAAGAATAATGGTTGTAAACTAACAATTAGGACTCTTTTAGATCAAGGTTCACAAGCCTCTTTTATAACAGAGGCTTCAGTTCAATTGCTAGGACTAACACGTAAACCAGTTAGTGGTTGGGTGTCAGGGCTGGGAGATGGTCGTACTAAAATTAAATATATGGTCTCATTTGACGTCGAATCGCGTACTAATCCTGATGTTAAGCTTAGAGTCAACGCGTATGTATTAAATTCTTTAACGTCACTGCTTCCATCTACTCGTCTTAGTCCTCCAGAATGGATTGAATTAAAAAATCTGCCGCTAGCAGATCCCACATACGCTACGCCGGGAAAAATTGACGCGTTATTAGGAGCTGAAGTTTACGGCGAAATATTACTGGGTGGTATAATGAAGTCTTCGCGATGTAATTTAGTAGCACAGAATACAGTTTTTGGTTGGATTTTGTCTGGGAAAATATCTGGAGAAGACGGAGATTTATTAAATGATAACCTCGTTAGTATGCATGTACAGCTGAGAGAGGATGAGTTACTGAAACAATTTTGGGAGTTAGAGAATGAGCCAAACTTGATACAGAAGGAATTAACTAAGAGTGAGAAATTATGTGAGGATTTTTTTGATGCAACTACAGTTCGAGACAGAGAAGGTAAATTCATAGTGAGGATGCCTTTCACAACCGAGAATCCGCATTGCCTACAAGGGCATTCACGAGAAATTGCTATTAAACGATTAGAAATATTAGAGAAAAAACTAACAAAAAATCCAAATCTGAGAAAAGAATATAATCTGGTGATGAGAGAATACTTAGATTTAAACCACATGGTTTTAGTAGAAGATGGAGATATAGAAAATACGAGAGCCCTATATCTACCACACCATGCAGTCGTGAGAAACGACAAGGATACAACAAAGGTTCGTGTTGTGTTCGACGCGTCGTGCAAGGGAGATAACCACGTTGCTCTAAATGATGACTTGTTAGTGGGACCGAAACTTCAGGCAGACCTGAGACACATTTTAATGAGATGGAGAAGACATGAGATAGGTATTGTCGCAGATATAGTTAAGATGTACCGAATGATAAAGGTTGCTGAAGATGACATTAACTTTCAGAGAATTGTCTGGAGGTTTGATCCATCTGAACCAATCAAACACTACAAACTTTTGAGGTTAACGTTTGGAACAGCATGTGCGCCATATTTGGCAGTTAAGTCACTGCAGAGGCTGGCAGAATTAGAAGAGCATAATTATCCTTTAGCAGCAAAGATCGCAAAAGAAGATTATTATATGGATGACCTCATGACTGGAGCCGCTACCCATGCCGAAGCATTAGATATTTACGAACAAATGACGGGCTTGATGCATGCAGGTGGGTTCCAGATGCAGAAGTGGAACAGTAATAGTGAACATTTTCTGGAACACATTGAGGAAAAGGATCAAATTGAGATCAAGACTAAAGCAATTAAAATCAACAACCTGATCAAAGTATTAGGGATTAATTGGAATAAAGAGACAGATAATTTTGCGTACAGTCTTAACTTACCCGAGCCTAATGAACTAATTACTAAAAGGAAGGTCTTATCAGATGTCGCTAAGTTATACGATCCTCTAGGATGGATCGCTCCCGTGGTTATTACTGCCAAAGTTTTCATACAAAAGTTATGGAAATCAGGTCACAGTTGGGATGACCACTTGGCAGAGGAGCTGCTTCAGCAATGGTTAGAGTATCGGGCAAATCTACTTAATTTAGAGGATGTAAAATTACCGAGATGGATGAACTTAACTCGTTCATCGAAAGTTGAGCTGCATGGCTTTTCAGATGCCTCGAAAATAGCCTTTGCTGCTGCAATATATATTCGAACCACTGATGAATTTAATAACGTTCACGTACATTTAGTGACTGCGAAAACAAAAGTTGCGCCAATAGAGAAGGAGATCTCCATACCCAGACTGGAACTCTGCGGAGCAGCGTTGGCATCGAAACTAATGTTTGAAGTATCGCAAGTTTTAAATGTGCCCAAAGAGAAGTTATATGGTTGGACCGATTCCACAATCGTGCTAGCGTGGCTTAAGGGTGGTTCTAGCCGTTGGAGTACTTTTGTAAGTAATAGAGTATCAACAATATTAAATATACTAGAGTTTGAGCAATGGGGCCATGTAAGTACACACACAAACCCCGCTGATTGCGCATCAAGAGGGTTACAGCCTAAAGAATTAGCTAGCTACGAACTGTGGTGGAAGGGGCCGCAATGGTTGGCTCATCACACGATTCACATCGACACATCATTTGTGGGAGATACACAAGAAGAGCAAAGAATCCAGTCTTTAGCTGTTGTATCTGAGGTAAACGAGGAACGTATTTGGTTAAAGTATTCGTCATTACAAAAAATGTTAAGAGTCCTGTCGTATTGCAGAAGAGTATTATGTTTTAAGGCACCAAAGGGGGAACGCCCTCTAAGACCGAATTATATAACTACAGAAGAATTAAATCAAACTTTATTAACATGTATTAAACAAGTCCAGGACCAAGAATTTTCGAGTGAAATAAAACAATTAAAATCAGCAGGTTGCGTACAAAAAAAGAGCAAGCTGCGTACTCTTTGTCCCATTCTGGATCAAAATGGGATTGTAAGAGTAGGCGGACGCATTACGCAATCGAACATTCACTACGAGACGAAACATCCTATAATTATGCCTGGTAAGAATCACCTTACCTGGCTTTTAGTGTTGGATGCTCATCAAAAAACCTTGCATGGAGGTCCGGGGTTAATGTTAAGCAGCTTGAGGAGTAGGTACTGGATAATTCGTGTAAAGGATCTCGTTAAAAGCGTTTATAGAAAATGTGTTGTTTGTATGAGATACTCAAATAAAAAACATATTCAAATAATGGGTCTTTTGCCTGAGGTACGGCTGAAACCCAGCAAACCTTTCAAGGCCACTGGAGTCGATTATTGTGGTCCAGTTAATATCAAGTTCTCACCAGGCAGAGGATCCAAATCATTCAAGGGCTATATTTGCCTATTTATATGTATGGTGACCCGTGCGGTGCACCTAGAGGCAGTCACCGACTTAACGGCAAAGGGATTTATTGCTGCTTTTCGGAGATTCACATCCCGAAGGGGACACTGTCAGGATTTGTATAGCGATAATGGCACCAACTTCGTTGGTGCAGATAACCAACTGAGAGAAATGTTTGACAGCGCCAAGTCGTCAATTCCAACGGAAATTGCAGAGTTACTTACGTTAGAAAGCACAAAGTGGCATTTCATACCCCCTCATTCACCAAACTTTGGAGGGCTGTGGGAAGCGGGCGTTCGCAGCACAAAGACGCATTTAAGAAAAGTAGTTGGAAGTAGTACTCTGACGTATGAAGAACTGTCGACGGTTTTAACGCAAGTAGAAGCGTGCTTAAATTCGAGACCAATATCTTTACTTAGTGACGACCCCAGCGATCCAGTCCCCTTAACACCTGGTCATTTTCTTGTAGGTGAACCTCTCTTAAATATAACTGATGAGGATTACACTAAGTACAATGTAACAGGATTAGATAGATGGAGATTAACTCAAAAAATGGTCAATGATTTTTGGAAAAGATGGTACAAAGAATATTTACTAACTTTAAATAATAGATATAAATGGAACACTAAAACAAATGAGCCGGAGATTAATGATATTGTAATTGTAAAAGACGATAACATTCCGGCTGCGAAATGGATACTCGGTCGAATAATTAAAAAACATACCGGACCTGATAATGTAACGCGAGTAGTAACAATTCAATGTAAGAATGGTGAACTTAAAAGACCATTAAGAAAGGTTTGCATAATAACCAAATAACCCTACATAGTTGTTTTTTTAATCGATGTTTCTTTATTAGAATAAGAAATTTCAAATCAAAGTCAAACCAACCTAATTATGGTTAGATTTATAATTATGTATAAAAGATTAAAATAATGTCTAAGAAGTTACCACCCACCGCATAAGTATATACTAAATTCTTTTCTGTTTACTTTGTAAAACCATTTCAACGCAGAAATAGGTCATATGATAACTGTCCTTAGTTGTTTTTTTTCAGTGTGCTGTTTGCTTACTGGTTGTGAAGTGTGTAGCCGCGGTGGGCGGATAAATGTAAATTCTTACTTTGCAATTATAATATTAAGTTATAATTAAGTGAATTTGTTTATAGTTAAACTTACTAACTATAAATTGATTTTTAGGTAATATGCTTCCATGCATATATTATAGGTATGTAAATGTAAATATAATTTAGTGATGGCACCTTAGGCTTAATAGTTCGGTTTGAATGTAATTAGACTGGACGTGTAATAATTAAACTAGTATAGGATAAAGAACCTAGTTCTTTGGTGGGCGGAATGTCCAAATTGCAATACATACATACTTATAAACAAATGTCAATACAGTCCACACCACGAAGTTAGTATTAAATAGATCGTTTAGAGAAGTGCACGCATTTTTATTTAAAATTAACTCCTATAACAAAACTCGACCCTAACGTATTAAACAAAGAGCACTTTTCGAAAACGCACACTTTCCCAAAAAGTAGACTTTTCCAATTGGGGCACTTTCTGGAAAGATGCCCTATTTCCATCACCACAAAGTTCACACAGTTTTTGTCCGATGAAGATCATGAGTCATGTTGGCAATGTTAACGTTTTTTGACGGATATCTCTAGCACCTTAAGTAAGTAATAATAATGTACTTTGAAAGTAATGAACTTTTCTCAAAGTATTTGAGTAATTTGTTTTTTAATTATTAGTGGCTGAGGACTAAACTCTGGTATGATACTGGCTGATTCTATAATGGGTGAGGACCAAAAAGTTGGACCACAGTTAACCGCAGTTAACCATACAATCGACGAATACGAAAAAAGTTCCGTTGTGCGACGAAAAGTATCCCTACAATTGTATGGCTAATTTTCGTGTCACAACGGAAAAGTTTCATACAAAATTTAATTGATTGAGTTAGCGTGCACAACTTTTTGGTCCTTACCCTAATACAGATTTATTATAGTAGAGATAAAGAAAGTGCACCTTCTGAGAAAATGTATCTACTGAGAATGTGTTCCACCTGGGAAAATGCACTTTTTGAGAAAGTGTACCCATTGAGAAGTGCACTTTTTGAGACAGCGTACTATCTGAGAAAGTGATCCTTCTGAAGAAGTGCACATTCCGGGAAAGTGAGCTTTACAACCCTAACCCATTTTATCAATATTTGACACGCGATATCGACGCAGCCATACTAGGCTCGAAGGAAAGAAGGATACATAACTATATAGGAGTTCTCTAACAGTTCTTCAACGAGGGTTTAAGGGGTAAATTACTGAGTTACCATAGTGTACCGACTTGTTATTTTTATTAAATGAGCATATAGAGCACATGTGAGGCTAGACAAGATGCATAATGCTAACGTTAACGATTTACAAAAACTGCCAAAATGTATGGAATTGACACACACAAATAAAAGAAGTCCCTCAAAATTGTAAGTTTGAGACGTATGCGGTACCAGTTACACCATTGGGTTGAACCTAAGTTCAGGAATGTTTAATAAAATTATATTTATAATTATTTACAGTTTTTACGAGAATTTCGAATATAATCTACCTTATGAGCGCCGGCCGGCTTGGTTTATGAAATACGTGAGTAGTCTTCCCAAGAAAAAGGAAACTGGAACCGATTAAATTACTGACACCATAGATGTAGGAAAACATACATCCCGTGTAGCCAAATGTTAAGCGTACCACTTTTTTCTTCTGTGTACAACACAGCTTGTAGCCAATATTATTGATAAACCGCACATAAAAAGTTACGCACACTAATGCAGAGACACACACCAACACACCTAAAAAGTGGTACACTTTTGAAATGCAATCGAAAGCGGTCATATATAGACGACTCTTTTTAACGAAGGGCATTTGTAACAGGTGCGAAGAGTACTATTAGCCGTTTTTATACTCCTATGCTTTCCTACCTCTATGACTGACACACGTGGCAAAATATATATATTCTCAGGACATGTCTTGTCCGTTGCTCATGCAGCTGTAATCAGAGAAGGCGGCTACCTAAGCTAACTGCAATGTAGTAGTCGTACACTCGACATCAATAGTAGCTAAGCACAAAAAATATGCTCAAATTATCTAGACACGACGTATTCTCTTGAAAAGATCAATTCGACCTCTCAGGTTGCGTACTTCGCTGTTGCTAACATTAAACTATTACACTATTACTATAAAGTAATGCCTTCTTTGGTATGCGAAAGTATGGCTCTACCAAGGGCATTACCGAATTTCATTTCCCTGAAAACTGCTCGTATTTTCTGCCGTAGTTTTGTTGTTTTCAAATGTGATTTTTACCTATGAGAAATGCCGGTTGATAATACGAAAATTCAACATGACATTGTATACTTTCTATGAAACCTGTAGATATAACAAGAGTAAATCGAAATTACGACTTGGAGCAAGATGCAATTGACTTTTTGATACATTATTTATATCCACCGGGTGGTTGCCGGGTTATAATAGTGCCACTCCGTGTCTTCCCGACGATATGTCGTAAGAGGCGACTAAGGGAATAAAGGCTTGTAGTACTGTTAGGCGATGGGCTTGCAACCTGTCACTAATACGCTGCTAAAGATATTATAAAATGTGGTAACATAATTAATTATCAATAAGTTTTTAGAGTTGGTAATTCTGTAGCTCTGCCTACCCTACTCTGGGAATAAAGGCGTGAGTTTATGTCTGTATTAATTTCCAGTATTTCAGCTCCAAATGCTGCAACCTACCAGATCTATTCAGTTCGTCAGCATTGGCAGAATGTGGGTTTTCCCAAATGGTATTATACCAGAATGACGGTCCGCCACAGCCTATTCGCACGCAGAGTCCGGTAAATGTACCCGCGGCGCCACCAGCGACATCTGGTGACACTTTACATGTGGCCAACTTACCTCTCGTCCCTCAAAATTTCCAAGGCGTAAGTACTTGCTCTTATAATACTGTTTTTTTTTTTTCAAGCGGGGCTGGTAGAATACTAAGATAGAGCTACGTGGAAAGAAGGTTGGGAGGCCTTTGCCCAGCACTGGGACATTATAGACTGAAATAAATAATAATAATATATTTTTTTGCTTAGTAAGCTGTTTTTGCTTAGACAGTACCCAAAACTGGAATCATCTCTTCTTCTATTTGTTCAATTTCAATTTGATGCACTATGCTAACTAGCGTTTCTGTTTGTTTCATTTTTAAACCAATCGCGTCACTGGTAGATCACGTGACCTTTCGTATCACGTCATCTACCAGTGACGCGATTGGTTTAAAAACTAAACGAATAGAAACGCTAGTTAGCGAAAGGCATCTCGGCAAGGGCCTCAGGTGTTCATGGGTAGCAATGATTGCTTTATCATCCATGTTATTACTTTTTTACCATCAAACAAACCCTTTCATTTCAGTCCGACGACCCCCTGGAATGCTGCGACATGTCTGGCTTCATCCAGCCCACTTGGCGGTCAGAGTGCGACTTCAGAATGAAATGGGATGTCCGGCAGAGACTGACCATAGACAAGCCAATTGTCACTACTACTGCTGTACCGACTACGACCACTACAGCCACACCTAGGCTTGATGTTAAAGTGTTGCCGTTGTCTGTAAGTTGTTATGGATCTACCTTTTTACCTTAGGCGCCTTATGTCTAACCTTGGTACTATACCTATCATAAAAAAGTCTCTCTAACGTTTTAGTTTCTGGAATTGGCGAAATAAAGTTAGAATAGGTACTTAGCTCTTACCTCCGCTAACTCCTAGGATGCCTTGTCTTCGCCAACGTCTGGCATCTAGCGACTTATGAAAGATCAAACTCTGGAATGTCGTTTATAAACTCATATAGATGAATTAGCGAGAGCGTGGAATTGCATAAATGTAGTGGTATTGTGTGTTTATAGGCATTCTATATTTTAAATTTCCCTTTTCCCGTACTATCAGCATAAAAAGAGGTTTGTAATAAAATAATTATATTTAAAAAGGAAATTCAAAAATAATGTCAGTATGAAATTCTAAATATTATTAGGCTGTTTTTATTGTATTGAATTTAGCAACTGAAAGAATTAATACTATTACTTCTGAGGACTGGGAAAATATTGGTCACCATGTCGAAAGTGAAGAAAATAAATATAGATGTCAAGAAAGAGAAATGGATCGAATAACAGATCATAATATTGTTATAAATATTTGTGACAGCTCAGATGAAGAATTAAATACTAGCGAATGAGAACAAAAAAGACTGAGTATTGTTTTACTTGTTAAGAAGAGAAATGTGATAAGAAAGAGTATGTAATTTCATTAACTTAAGAGAAATAATACGTTGTTCTTCTTTTCATGCGAACCGTACAACCACTACAAATGCAATTCCACGCTCTCGCTAATTCATCTATCCTCCTAAGGCCCACCATACAACGAAATTTGTCAGTGGAATATGAATCTATTATGAATGAAATAAAGTCAATTTTATAATTTGATCAGTAGTCATAAAAACAAAAGAAATTCCAATTTAATTCCTTGGCATTAGATCTTTATTCCAATGGCCGTATTTTGTACTACTATTAGTACAAGGAATCTCAGGAGGCTATACCCCACTCACCCCCAACCTCTTCTTAGAAAAAAGCAGCATTTTATTTATGTATGTATGTATGTATGTAAACACTTTATTGTACACAAAAAAAAACAGAAAATCTAATACAATACAGAGTTATAATGTACAAAGGCGAACTTATCCCTTTAAGGGATCTCTTCCAGCTAACCTTTGGGTGATTGAGTAAAATAAGAAAGCAGAATGCGGCAGACATTATTTAGTACAAAACAAAGTTTACAGAAACGGCGTTAACAAAATTTTAGACCTTGTGAATAAATACTAACAGAGACATATAAAAGTAAAAATAAATAATAATCATAAAAACAATTAAATACACAAACTTAACTTATTTATGTTCTAAATACAATACAATAAAATTGTCTTTCTTTTTCCAGTGCGCTAAAGAAACATGCGTATTCCGTAAGCTGAACATCATCTCGGAATCAGGCACCGTCGATATAGATGCGTTCTCTAAGCTGCTCAACAACCTGACAGCTGATCACCCAGCCTGGGCCAAGGCGAAGGCCAGAGTGGTCACCAAGTGTTTCTCAAGACCACTTTTTGATTATAGGGAAGAATGCGAGATTAATAAGGTCTTGGCTTGTACTTTTGATGTACTGTCTGCGGTAAGTTTTATACATCATGTCTCATGTCTTAGATTCCACTTAAAGGTGCGCCCACACCGGAGCTTAACGGTGCGTATATTACGGCGGGGCCATAGTAACAACATGGCGCCGTTTTTGACGCACCGTTAAGCAGCGGTGTGGGCGCAGCCTTATATCTTATCTTATGTTGTACAAATAATTTGTCTACTTATCCCTCTTCGCTCTCAGCTGTTTGAATGTGCAGGTTTTATTAACCCCTCGGACGTCAGTGGCAACTGCGTCATTGCCGCACGTTCCAAACTAAATGTATGAAAGTCTATAGCCGACGCTCCAGGCGTTAAGGTATCATTCCGCAGCCGACCGCAGACGGTAACGGCAAGCGTCTTACGCCTGCTGCTGCCGTCTGCCGTTGACCCGACCGCACGTATACATATAGCAGACGGTAGCAGCAGGCATCGCACGTCGGCATCACTACTCAGTCTGCGGTCGGATGTTAGCGACGCCTGCCATTGCCGTTTGGTGCTGCCATCTGTGGCCTGCTACGGAAGATAATTATTTAATAGAAATGCATCATAACTACTACCGTGACGCTAGTTACGGAAGGTGGTTCATAAAAATACATACAAACCGGAATGACACCTTAACGATGTTTTCCTTTACTTTAAGAGTATTGGCCAGACAGCCAGTGGCCTATAAGCCAGTTTACATTGTCCTCACTATACAATAGTAGATTGTACAACAAGGGCATAAAACAAACCATTTTTTCCGAGACTTATGGTATCCTTTGGATAATTAAGTCGAGGATAAAATGGGTTTTAAGACCGAGTTATACACTCTGCTTTTCACTTCGATTACGAGGAAATAAAACAGTGATAATGTAAAAAAACTTTAATAAGTTCTTTTGCATTTTTTTCCATGTGATAATGTAAAAAAACTTTAATAAGTTCTTTTGCATTTTTTTCCATGAGTGTTTTAGGTGTGAGCATTATTTTCCTCTTCACTAGACGACATTTTAATTAAATTCCATAACACAACAAGTTTTGCAAAGAAAATAACTAATTAATAGTCCAAAACCTCTTTCCCGCCACTGTATTTCTGTCAATTTTTTTTTTTTTTCTGTTTGCGATTTTTGACTTAGGTCGAACGCAATACTGCCAAGTTTATACCTACGTTGATTTTTTAATGTTCTTGTTAATAATGCTTGTTTTTAATAGTTTTAAATTTCTTCTTTGTTAGATGCAACTACGATGCAAATATAAATAAAATTAAAGTAAATTTATTCAAATAACAAGTTTATTTAATGTAGTCACCTCGTCTGTCTGGCTGTAGGGCTTAATTGTCTTAGTCTAGATGACGACAACCATTTATGCACTAGTGCATAAAATGCGATTTTATGCAGCCTATACCCAGCATAAAGAAGGACTTTACGAGCATGAGAAGTGAAAAATATATTAAACACTATGTGTATTAAAATGTTTCTAATGCATTTATTTTATTTACAGAATTGTCCTAACGCGACAAAGCATGATCCCTGCAAGTTAGTATTTCTGATTGTAGTCTGAATTTACTTATTGAAGAAATGCACCTTATCTTAAATGAAACGTACTCTTCTTTTACAGGCATTCAAGCAGAGTGCCTAGTAATATGGTTTGCCAAATAAGCTCCGCAAAATATGTGCCAGTAAGTTGGGATTTTATATCATATTACCTACCTCAGTGCTCGAAATACGGCAAATGAATGGTCGAAATAGGGTTTTTACGTGTTTTATTTTAGGGGCCACTCATGTTTTACCAAATCAACATTTTGACATATTTATATAATTTTACAAACTTAATTTGCGCACAGAGTTACTTCCCGCCGCATTATTTTACAATTCCACGTGGTCAAAAGTCTAACCTAACCTAACTTATTTATTAAGCCCATGTACCTAACTTTTGTAAAATTTAATTTAGCGAAATAAAAGTTTGTAGAATGATATGCTTAGTTTGTCAAATGATGATTTGGTCAAAAGGCAGGATACCTTATTTTAGATTCCGTCGGTTTACGGCAACCTTGTTTACTATTAATTAATTGTAATAATAATAATAATATAATAATATCAGGGGACTATGTCACACCAATTGACCTAGTCCCAAACTAAGCTCTAGGCTTGTACTATGGGTACTAGACAACGATATAAATACTTATATAGAGAAATATATACTTAAATACATAGAAAACATCCATGACTCAGGAACAAATATTTGCGCTCATCACACAAATATCTGCCCTGGGATTTGAACTCAGGACCTCTAGCTTCGTAGGCAGGGTCACTACCAACTAGGCTATCGCGTCGTCAACTGTTTTTTGTGTTTTGTGTTTCTTCTGTTTAGTTCACAAATGATCTTTCTTTAACCCGTGTGGTTGCCGGGCTAGAATAGTGCCACTCTATATCTTCCCGTGGATGTCGTAAGAGACGGCTAAGGGAATAAAGGCGTATAGTATTGTTAGGCGATGGGCTTGCA
This sequence comes from Acleris laterana, assembly GCA_963966035.1. Classification (NCBI taxonomy): domain Eukaryota; kingdom Metazoa; phylum Arthropoda; class Insecta; order Lepidoptera; family Tortricidae; genus Acleris; species Acleris laterana. The sequence goes on from OZ014449.1 coordinate 2,508,134, forward strand.
ACCTGTCACTAATACACTGGTAAACACCTTAGCCTAAGTGTGCAAAATGTGGTTACAGAATTATCAACAAGTTTCTAGAGTTGTTGGTAATTCTGTAGCTCTGCCTACCCCACTCTGGGAATAAAGGCGTGAGATTATGTATGTATGTATGTATGATCTTTCTTCTCTATATTCTGCAGAAGAATCGTCACCAATATTGCGAGGTGCCAAGTCTGGTGAAGAATGATGCGATTCTGCAGGAATGCGGCGTCAGTTCCATCAACCGCTTGGAATATTCAACACATACCATTCCAGTGCCGAGCAGGCATGTGCCAGTGCCCATGGTACGTAACAATATTTTTTTATACCTTACTAGCGACCCGCCCTCGCTTCGCTTCGGTTTATTTGAGTTTTCTATAACACACGTACATAAAACAAAATTTATTATACATAAAAACCTTCCTCTTGAATCACTCTATCTACTAAAAAAAACCGCATCAAAATCCGTTGCGTAGTTTTAAAGATCTAAGCATACATAGGGACAGACAGCGGGAAGCGACTTTGTTTTATACTATGTAGTGATCTAAAATAGGTATATAAAAGGAGAAACTGACTGACTGACTGACTGACATATCAACGCAGAGCCTAAACGGCTAAACGTAGGCACTTGAAATTTGGAAGGGACGTAGCTTAGGTACCGTAGAGGTGCACTAAGAAAGGAATTCCCGAAATTCCCACGGGAACGGGAATTAGCGGGAAAATTATTAACTCAAAAAAAAAGTTTTGCCCAACGAAGTGCACACGGGAACAGCTAGTCTTTAAATAAAAACCTCTATTAAAATGAAGGTCCATACGTTTTACTACCTTTTTTAAATTTATGGATGTTGAGGTACATTATTGTAGAGGCCTGGAAAATAGGGAATGGCCTGACGAAGTGGTAATGCAGGCTTTTTATTAAACCTAACCGAGAACCAAATAAACAATGAAACAAAGAACCCTATTCAACCCCCAATCGATAAAGAGGGATGTTACTTTACGCCTAACCTACTCGTACGTTTCATGTACTATGCCAAGCCAGCTATTTATTTGTCCTTGCCATAGAAGCGCGGAAACAAAACAAATTGATTCTTAAGGATTCTTAAGAGAGTCAGAGTGTGAGTGAGTGCGCAGATATCTGTTAGAATGAAATCTATGAAACTTTCTCATTCTAACAAATAGCTGAGCCCCTCTCATCCTGTCAGCTGATGGTCTGTAACGTGGCAGCCTTAAGCGGGCATTACATAATATAAATTGCAGAGCACTATGTGATTTAGGTCACAAATTTTATATAGTGTAAAAGCCGCGTATCCACTAGAGCCGTGATTCCCAAAGTGGTTCAGGTGGACCCCCAAAGGTCCACGGGAGACTCGACGGGGGTCTACGTAGGGGGTGACAAAAAATGGGGGTCCACAATCGTAAGTGGGGGTGCATGAAAATTAATTTGGGTTCGATAGTCAAGAACTAAAATGTTAGCTTGATTTATCCTATCAATATAGATAGGCAGATAATATTTTAAGAAGTTCAGCGACTGTTACTTTTAAGAATTTGCATATTCGATATTTAGTACAACACGTAGTCGACTTTATTATTACATAATTAGCCCTATCAAGCAATCAATTCTAACCTTTTTTTTTCGAAAACTGATAATTCGTCGTTGAAACTCAGCAACAACGCAAGTTTCCATAGATAGATCTAATCTTCACTTTTCTTTTTCGAGATTTAGAAATTGGTTGTAATGTAGCTGCAGGGGGTCCACCGGACCCAGCAAAATTTTGAAAGTAGTCTATGAAACAAAAGAGTTTGGGAAGCTCTGCGCTAGAGGCAGCCTCGGGTCGAGCGGCTGCCTCGCTCCGAGGCCACGTCTCATTATTGAAGTTGCGTTACGTGGCCTGCCATTATGACAGGGTCCTAGCTCAATTAAAAATATAGAAAACCCCAACCAGTTTAAATTACAGCTCATTTTTTTTTATTAGTAAAAGCATACTACTCCCTTCAAGAGTTCTTTAATTAGAATTAATATTTTATTTAGTTTTATTAATTTGTGCCGTGCATGTAAAATACTAGAATAAAATTATAAAACTTAAAATGTAAGATATTATACATATAACTTTATAACACTATTTTTAAGATTGCTGTGCACTAGCAGGGTTCATGTTGAATTGAACTTAATAATATTTACTTAAGACCTTTTGTATACAACATGATCGCAATAAACGTTTTGATTTGATTGATTTTTTGAGACTGTTATTTAACTATTTATTATTTTTCCAGTGCACCAAGCTCACTACCTCCACAACATGTTTACTGTCCAAAATGGGCGTCTTAAACAAATACCAGTTTATGGATTACTTCAAAATGAAGGCCAGCGTTAGAGATTTTACCAGTACGCACACGGAATGGCTCGCCTTAAACGACGCATACTTAAACGCATTAACTACAATGCCTATGTATAGGGAGCACTGCAGTTCGCCGAAAAAACTGCTCAATTTACTAGATTCCATGTTGATGGTACGTATTATTTTTTGATTGTTTTTTTTTATGACAGTTAGAAGGCACACCAAGCCCTGGCCAAGATGCATTATACGTTAACTAGCGTTTCTATTCATTTCGTTTTTAAACCAATCGCGTCACCGGTAGATCACGTGACTCTTCGTATCACGTGATCTACCGGTGACGCGATTGGTTTAAAAACGAAACGGATAGAAACGCTAGCTAGCATATAATGCATCTTGGCAGGGCCTCTGACACGATCGCTCAGACCACCTGATGGTAAGATCTGAGACCTACTATAGTTACTACAATCCTAAGGGCCTTATTAATAAACTAATCTCAACTCTAATGCTCGTCTTGAGATGCGTCAAAATGACAGTGTTCTATTTTTTTTTATTAATGGCTTTCACTCCTGTTAAGGTATATTTCGCCAATGTCAAGGTATTTATAGACACTCCCATGGACTTATTAGAGCAATAAGTCCGTGGATATCACACGCGAAGACAATTGTACGGTAAAAGAAAATTTTCTCCATTGGACTAAACAGAAGCACATGGGGTTAGCTCCACGTGCTTCTGTCAAGTCCGACAGTGTTCTATGGTTTGACGTTTACTTTGACGGGCCTGTCAGCCAAGATGTGTTTATTAATACGGGCCTAAGACTCCAAACGCGCTAAGGAGGATTAACATGGAATTAATGAATGAATACCTCTATGCTAGTAATCTCACCAGTAGTCTTAACTCTGCACCGCACCACAACAATGTGGACGTAACGCTTATTTTACTCCATTATTATTTTTCAGACCTGTCCATTCTCAAAACGCAAGCCATCTCCAAAGTGCTACCACATCTTCCACGAAATGTCACACTCTCCGATGCACCATCAAAACGCAACCAAACGACAATTAGAAGAAATAGTCCGTCAATTCCAGGGCATATTCCTGCCAGTTCCAAACCAACCAAACGTAGTGCGTCACCATCACAAAGTCACTAAGAAAATGTATGATTTTGGTATTTTGGACAATGGCAACGCCCCTGGAGTTACAGTGATTGATGTCAACCCTACAGCCAGACCTATAACGGTTTTGTTGCCAGTATACCAACAAGCTTATGGCAACCAGGGTTTGCAAATAAATGGGTGGCACAATAATGGGGTTTTGAGAGGAGGAGTGGGTAGGGGGTAAAGTGAATGTTGCCTGTTTGCTTTGTTCGATAAGTTTCTGTTAATCATTTTTTTATATAATATAAATAACTAGCGACCCGCCCTCGCTTCGCTTCGGTTTATATAAGTTTTCTGTAAAACCTGTACATAAAATAGAATATAATTATACATAAAAACCTTCCTCTTGAATCACGCTATCTATTAAAAAAAACCGCATCAAAATCCGTTTCGTAGTTTTAAAGATCTAAGCATACATAGGGACAGACAGCGGGAAGCGACTTTGTTTTATACTATGTAGTGATATGTAGAGAAAACTGCCCTACTGTAAGCACCTTACAGGTTTTCGTACCATAATACTTTAACTGAAAGATAATAAAGGAGATAATTTTACAATTACTAGGTGTTGAACTTTTTAACGCTCTATGTCGCCCATGACAGCTTAAATCAAAATAGTTTGAAGTCAAAACCATTGGTCGTTTATCACGTCAATTGGTCGATGACGGCTGTAGTTGCGTGATTCGTGGTACAGGAAAGCTATCAGTACCCCTACCATGAGTTACAATTACCGTACTCGCTAAAGAGTCAAATGCTCTGTCTCTTGCACTCTATAAGAATACTTGCGAGGTCTTCAAGGGACAGAGTATTCGAGTCGCTAGCGAGTACGTTAATTGTAACTCATGGTAAGGGTACAGTACGGAAGTTGTCAACATTAGAGCTGCCATTTTGTTAAGTTCATTCCTGTTTGGATTGCGTTCGAAGTTAAAGCTCGTTTACATTCTTCTCATTGTCATCTAGGCCCGTATTAATAAACTCATCTTGGCTGAGATGCGCGGCACAAGATACGTCAAAGTAAACGTCAAACCATAGAAAGCTGTCATTTTTGACGCATCTCAAGACGAGCATCACAGTTGAGATCAGTTTATTAATACGGCCCCTAGTCTCATTGGCCTTACTTTAGGCCCGCAGGATTTTTTGCACTAAGTGTGGGGCTATTCCCAGTTGTCCACACTGTTGACAACTGGGGAAAAAAAACCCAGTTTTCCACACCCCCGAAAATAATGTGAACATTTCACTCTTTAATTTGACTTAACTGTGTTAGTTTTTAGTTAGTTTTTATTAATGTACTTTAGTAGATATCAAACTAACACAGTTCTGTCAAATTAAAGAGTGTGAAATGTCCACATAATTTCGAGGGTGTGTAGTGTAAATCAAGCGCACGGGATGGGTGACATCGCGACAGTTTGTAACATGACAAATACTGGCTTCAATCTTCATTCATAAGAGGTACCGACACGCGTTACTGACAACACGGTCACGGAACTATATTAAAATAAAATGTACAAAATGTGGACCCATCTTTATAGACTTACTGTCTTATGCAAATATTAGGTGAAGAAAAAATAAAAACCACAAAGAAGCAATATGAAAAATTTAATAATATATACTCACAGTATGTATTGTACTTATAATCTTCTAAAATATGTTCATTTACGTCGTTAGGTATGTAATGTTGAACCAATAATCAAATTGTCAGTCTTTTTTATATGTCAATTTGGCCAGTAAATTTAATTTAAAACATGCATACCATTTAATTTATATATTTTTGAACGCATTACATAAATAGACTTATTAATAAATGATACTTATAAATCACACTATGTTTTATTTTATACAAAGAAAAGTAAATATAACGATAAATGTCTTATGCCTTTATCGGAATTTCTTGTAAATGAACTAAATTATATTCAATAAATTAAAATAAAGCAAGAAAATGGGCAAATGAGTTTAACTCAATTTTTATTAACAATGTAATAAAATAACAAAGTATTAAAAAAAACATTGCAGGGACGTATACTGTATTTGATGAAAGGTGAAATTAAAATCACGAATAATTAAAATTTTGCAATTAATGAAATTATGGCTAACTACGGTAAATTATTTTTTAAATAAAATAAGGCAAATTATTTAAAGCATCAAAATATAATGGCAAGTCACCATTGTACATACGAATAATATTCGAGTCTACAATTTTTATGTATGACTCAATGCATAGATTATTTTGGAAAATAATATTTACACAAATTGTCATGTTCACATAAAAATAAAATACGAAAATTACATGATAAAACTACATTTACAAAATGCAAAAAAAAATCTATAGCTGTAATATTACATTATACCCAACTAAAACTTTCATCTGAAACGTAAAATTACATGATTACATACAAACAGTAAAACCAAAGTATTAATAGTACATACTTGTCTGTCTATCGCTTTCTCACTCTGGCATAACAAAAATACTGACAGACAGCCAAGTACACTACTACACTAAGTAAGTAAGTAAGTAAGTAAGTATACTATTAATACACTAGTTTTACTGTATGCCATTGATAATTTTAAAATTTCACTTGTTTTTAAGGCATATTTAAACTTATAGTATCAAAATTTCTTATAGACCGATTGTCTCCATTCAAACTATGTGTTCCTGCGTTGATTCTCGTTAAAATTTCTGATTGGAGGGCCTTTAGCGTTCTTACAGTAGGAATATCTGAGGAGGGGGCTAGGAGAAGGGCCCTTCTGGCGTGGGGGAGGGCTTCAGAGGGCTTGTTGAGGGCTAAGATAGCACGCGACATTGCGTACGCGCATTCGTAGGCGTTGGGACGTAGGACCGATGCCCGTGCTGCCAGGTCCAGGGCGTCTGATGGTTCCTGCAAGTAAATAAAAATAATAAATATCAGGAAAAAATGGAGGATGTAGACGGGGCAGGCCTAGACGGAGACGGCGGCACGAATTGGACGCAATCCTATGCAACTGACCGGAAGAGTCACTAAATAGGGACTCGTGAAGATCAAAGTGGTCTTTGCCCAGCACTGGGATCCTCACATAGAATAGTAAAAAAAAACAGGAGATAATCACACACGTTAACGTAGTTCTAAAGTTTAGGCTTGTACAATCGTCTTCATCAATAAGTGTACACTTTTGTGCCTTGTCTATTTAATTTCATGTTTAAACTGCCATATATGAATTGTCAAAGCGATTATAGTGACAATGTACTAAAGTTTACCATGGTTACTAGACTTATATGAAACATAGAACTAGATAAATGCCCAACTAGCTGTTGTTCCCAACTCCGTCCGCGTAGAAATCATTTATCGCTATTCCCTCGGGAACTGCCCATTTTTTCGGGATACTAAGTATGTATATTATGACCTTCCCCTTGTTCAATCTATCTCCATACCAAATTTCTTTAAAATCGCATAAGCGGCTTATATGTAAAAGTTTAACAAACTAACCAATAGTTACTTTCACATGTCACATATAATATAATTTTTTTTTATGGCATTGAGAAGACAAACGAGCACATAGGCCACCTAATGGTAAGTGGAAACTGTGACCCATAGAAATTCGCATTCACAAGACTGCAAATGCGTTACCAAGCCTGAGGACTAAGATGGAATGCCTCTATGCTAGTCATTTCACCGGCTGTCTTATCCCCAAACCGGAACACAACAATGCGAACACTGCTGTTTGGCGGTAGGTTAATGGATAAGATGGTGGTAGCGATCCGGACGGACAAGGTCATACCACCCGCATTTAAAAATAATAATAATAATAATAACAATATAAAAATTGACCTAGAGATTTATTTATTCATGAAGTAAAGATTTACGTAGTTTCAATCGTTAAAAGTAAATGTATTTATCTTTACTTACATTCAATTTCCTCTTGCATCTGGACAAGTTAAGCAGCAAATTCGTCTTCAACTGGACAAATGCTCCAAGGTGCTCCTGAGGCACGGTTGTCGTCGACCCTGTCAACCCTTCATCGCTGATGAGAGGGTTGACTTTCTTCAGGGCGTACTGGTAGCGGTGGGCAGCCTCCGACGGACGGTTCTTGCGGTACAACATGTTGCCGTCTTCTAGTAACTTGTTGAGGAGAATAAGCCTGAAGAAAAATAAAAGAAAACATTAGGAAACGAAATTAGCAAATTTCATACAAGAATATAAAAAAAAAAATATAATAATATATATATTTATAGTTGTTGGAAATTCTGTAGCTCTGCCCACCCCACTCTGGGAATAAAGGCGTGAGTTTATGTGTATGTATGTATGTATACAAGAATATGTCAAAATACTCGTTCTGTAAGATTTTCAAAAAATAGTCTTTACTAAATATCGCTAGTAATGAACTAATGAATTTTAAAATTAAGGAAAGAAAAGGCAACAATAGTTCTAAAGACGTTTTTTATAATACGTCAGAAAGCAGTGACAAGACTTTATATTTTTCGGCTTTATGAACCCAGAAACATTAATATAATAATGATAACATTGATAACACTCACATAAATTCCGCTTTTCCCGAAGCCATGACCCACGTGGTTGGACCAAGCTTGGCCCCTTTTCTCAGGAAACAATTGACGATCTGCAATAAGATAAAAATACAAAGTAATACCCGGAGAAGAATAATAGCTAAGAAATCGAAAGTAGCCAAAAATGAATCCAATAGGTACGCTATATTCGGCCTTAGAGAACATTTTCTAAAGCGCAGTAAGTAGTTTTCCTTTTCACACACAACACTGAAAAAAAGATCGCCTCTAACAATATGGTAATTGTTCTGCTTAAGCATCTTGATTCCATAAGAGCCTAACAAGACAATAGATACATTTACTAAGATGTAAGTTGCATCACAAAAGAACTTGCTGTTGTTATAGCTTTGGTTGATATAACTAATATCATAACTATTGTACGGTCACGAGCGTAAAGCTGCGCCGAGCGTACGCCGGATGTACAGTGGCGCCCTCAGTACTATTATTGTGTTTTCTAATAACCTAAAGTATTTTCTTGAAATTGGTCGGTAGGTTTTTGTATTACAAGTGGAAATACAACTTATAGGGTATATCACATAGTTTAATAACAATTCACCTTCGAGTTATCAACTTAACGGAAAAAAGAGGACACCTTTTCCAGTTAAGCTGACTACTCAAAGGGTAATTGTTATTTAAGTTTGTTACGTATCCCATAAATTGTGTTTTTACTTGCGCTAAAAAAACATATCGTCTAATTGCAAGGAAATTCTTTAGTTAATTAGAAAACACAATAATAGTAATAAGGGCGCCATTGGACGCTCGACGTTTGCTCGGTGCAGTCTCCCATTTCAAGAGAAATATTATTATGCTAGAAGTCGTCAATGTCATAAAATATGTCAAGTCATTTGTAACTTTTAGGAAGCTCAACCTTACTGTTGTAGAATGTCAGATTGACTTTGGACCTAAGGTGGGTACCAAATTAAATCTCGTGGCTACTTATTCAACTAAGACCGAACTTCTTTTGATTGGTTCCTTAGCTCTCAATTTTTCGAGTTAAAAGTCTACTAAATTTTTAACTTACAGGAACATTCCGTTGTCCAATAGCCCTGTCCAAAGGCCTCAGTCCGCTGTGGTCTACTCTCTCCAGCGACGCCCCCTTCTCCAGCAGTATTTCCACCAGCTCGGCTGATCCTCCACAGGCTAATCCAAGAGGCGTTCTGCCGCTACCATCTGGTTGATCTAAAATTTGATTTCAATATATTTATCATAGCGAGATCATCACAGATTGACTGTCTTTACCAAGACAAGGCGATAAAGATTTGATAAAGATGACAGTTATAAAAGGGCATACCTATGAAAATAAATTAGTTTTAAGGGTAAAAAGGCGACCCTTATGGTCAGACTTCGGTGTTTGTCAGTCTGTCTGTATGTAAAAAATATAGCGCCGTTCGAAATACAATTGGCAACAAGGTAAAACTTTTACCCAAAAACCTGTCAATATGTCCAACCCTATTACACGGTTGCTTCACATTGCGCGGTTGCTTCAATGTACGTAAGATATAAAAAATATCTAATTTATTATCATTAATATAATAACTTTAATGGCAACTAGTAACTGATTCATGAAAATGCTTCTAACACAACTCTTTTAATTTTAAACAATGACAACAGAGAAAACGTCATTTACCTTATCTAAATCAAAATACGCCTTTGTATTCTTAAGGTAAAGTTAAAAAAAGTGCTTACCTATAGTAGCACCTTTATCAATAAGCGCCACCATGGTCGGTATTCTTGATCTAAGACAAGCCCAGCCCAAAGCGGAGATCCCATCTCCGTCTACAGCATCGGGGTCGGCACCTAGCACATAAAACAAACAATTAATACGGAAAAATGATAAATGATAAAAAAGATAAAAAATGATAAATGATAAATGATAAAATGATAGTGATAAATGATAAAATGATAAGTGATATAAATGATAAAATGTTTATTATATTTCTTTCTTACATAGCTACAGACAAGGTTGAGGTCTCCTTTTAAGTATAACAAATACCTGTGTCAGGAAAAAAACAATGTAGAGATATAGAAAATAACAGGAGTTCTAAAGGGGAAAGGCTAAGTAGGAAAACAAAAACACTTACCATGTTCCAAAAGCAGATCAATAACATCAGCATGACCCTCAGCAGCGGCGAGAATCAACGGAATCTTCCCTCCAGAACCCATCACATCAGCTCCAGAATCCAACAGCCTGAGCACGAGAGCTGTTCTTCCATTCTTTGCAGCTAATGCTAGTGGAGACAGTTGCCGAGCATTTAAGGAGTATGGAGTAGCTCCTCGGATGAGGAGGGCGTCTGCTATGGCTGCGTTTCCAGTTGAACATGCGGCGGTGAGAGCAGTTTCTCCAGTTACTGGGCAGATACCGTCAGGCTGGAAAATGAAAAGTCAGTAAGTAACTTGGGACAAACCTTCCTAAATTGGGGATTTAATCACTACATAGTATAAAACAAAGTCGCTTCGTTCGTTCGTCTTATGTATGCTTAGATCTTTAAAACTACGTAACGGATTTTGACTTAAATACTTAAATAATATTTAAGTATTCCTTCCTTCTATATATTAGATAGAAGGCATAAGGCATCCAAGACTCAGAATCAAATTCTCGTGCTCATCATACAAATATTTGCCCATAACGGTAATCGAACCCGGGCCCACAAGCTTCGTAGGCAGGGTCACTACCAACTAGGCTATCGCGCTGTAAGTCAATGTCTGATAATTATTCAGTGTATGTTAAATCTTCAATTTGACGGAGGGAAGAAGTCCTCACAATATCTTAAATGAACTGGTTTTGTTTGTAAAGTTCTTCATCAGTTTTCTAATAAAATAAGGATAATTAAAAGTTGAGAACTAAATGTAAAAAGTTACTTGTGCTCAATATTAACACCTCACACACACACATTATTGTAACCTTTGAAATGTATTTTTATCGAAAAATATGAATAAATGAGTATGAGTATGAGTATGAGTATTGAATGCAAGCTAAATCTTTGCAAATACTTACTATTAATTCAGCAGTATCCAACAAATATTCCACAATATCCAGATGGCCGTTTTGCGCAGCACCAATCAGCGCATGTCTCGAACCTGGTACCACTTGTTCTATATTATCATCATCAAAGTCAAGTGGGTTCCTGTCATCTCGACCAGTTTGGCAGCCCAGCAGATATATCACTGTATCTCGGTGGCCGTTCTTGGCTGCGTGCACTAGAGGAGTTTGTTCGGCTGTGTCTGTATGACTCAGTGATGCACCTAAGACAAATAAGTACTGGTTAGGGAACTGTCTACAGGTTAAGTCTGTCAGGTAGGCAAAATATCGTGTAATAATAAAATCATCCATATAACTTGCATGTATGGCGAATACGAACTGTAAAGAGCTAACAAAAAAGAAGCAAAGAAAAACATATTTTACCTGCAGCAATAAGTCTCCTAGCCACATCGGTATGCCCTCTTTGGCATGCCAAAGAAAGTGCGGTACAGCCTTGAGAATTCGTCATCTCTAGATCGGCTCCAAACTCCAGCAAAAGGCCAACCATTGCCAAGATCCCTTGATAGGAGTACATGCAGAGCAACGGAGCGTTTCCTAAGCAATCCGTGACTTGATTAGGCGAGCCACCAGCTAGCAGCATTAACCTGGAAACCTTGACGTTGGGTGTGTAGATGTTTCTCAAATTGGCGATTGATTCACCAACATTACCAGAGCTTGTTGCAACCAAGTTAGCCTGCAGATCTCTGGGGCATAATCCTAATTGTGCAGGTCCCAAGTTTCTGTACATATGCGCTTTCAGGATATGATGTCCCAATTCCATCGACTTCTCCGGGTCCAGTGGAGCTTGTACTCTAGCCAATCGGAAGGCAATACCGCAGTGGCCTGCTCTTAAATCACATAGGAATTTCGAGCTCTCGTTATCGTCACGTCGCATTAACCATTCCCTAAACGAAGGGTGGAAGAACATGTACGTGTTGTCGATTCTCTTCACTAAAAAGTCAGTTAGACCGTCGAATCTATGACAGAACTCATCCCACGGAAGGAACTTATCGACCAGAAGCGAATTCACTGAGTAGTAAATCTCCACCAACGTAAGGGGATACAGAGCTGCTAGACAAACACTCAAGATATGAGTGACCTTTTCGAACGATTGCACTGTTGGAAATCTTAAATTAAACTGCAGTAAAAATATCTGGGCTAGAGATATCGGCACCACTTTGTAGTTCGTTGACTTTACCACAATGTGGCTTTTTTCAAGGAGGTCTAGAATTAATTTTAGGAATAGGAATGATCCTTGGCTTAGGTGAAGAACGTATTGTGCAAACTTCATCACGGAATTGTGAACACCTTCCATTTTTCCGGTTGAGCATTTGATGTTCGTCTCTATTATCGGAGCATTTTGTACTCTCATGTTAAAATACTCTAATAAATCTTTGTGGACGTTATCAGAATCGTCTAAACTGAGTCTGGTGTAAGGCAACTGCTTGGTTAATTCTATGAACTGTGTCCTCACTGTTGCTACAACTTTAAGCCATGAAGGCATTTCAGTCACATGCTTTGCCATGAATGAAGCTATTGTGTGTCCATGGTCTGGTCTATGGTACTCCGCTTCACAAAGACCATCGATGAGTATGATACTGTTGGATCTGTCTATGCTTCCGTTTCTTCTCAGTATCACGAGTGGTTCTATGATTCCTCTCATAAAAGCGAGGTCAGGGTCTGCTATGCATTCTTTAAGCGATAGGCAGGCTAATAAATGCGGTTCGCTGAGAAGGTATTCTCGATAGGCTTGAAGTCTCGGCGCCTGGCAGAGTTGCGCTGCTAAGGAGTGGACAAATTCCCCGACTAAACACGTGCTGTTATTGTCAGCCTGTAAAAATAGATACAAAAGGTTTAGTACTTAGTAGACAATTATATTCCTCATATATGATATCAAAACCGATAATAAACATTTCAGAATTTTGAAGTTATTTTTTTTATGTTCTTAACTTATTAGGATTGTAATATCTGTGTAAGTATCTAACAGCCATGTAAAAAACGAATATTGAGTGAGATACGCTTCTCAAGACGGGTCAGAACTTATAGTTCTTTGGATCAGAATTGTATTATAACAAACTTACTTGACAAAAGTGGTACGCCACAACGTGCGAGGCGAGATGAGTACACATCCCCGCAGTCAGCTCCTCTGGAAGAACCTCCCTGATGTCTGATTGCTCTCGCAACTCTTCATAATCGTAGTTCCGCTTCCTCCCGAAACAGGAGTACTCCACTAACTGGAGGATGAGAGCGGTCTTGCCTGTCCCTGGGCTGCCGGAGATGAGGATACCTGGAATAATGTTGAAGGTTGAAATTAAGTGAACTGGGAAAATTACAGGATCTTGTTTTAAGCAAATATGCACAGCATTTTATGAATTCGCATGCCCTCACTATTAGGGACGGACTAACTCCGAAATGGTTAGAGCCATTTGGAGGGTTAGTTTTTTAGAAGTTGTTCGCTCAGAACCGCTAAGTACATATACATTTAAAATGATTTTGGACAATGATAACAACAGATAATTAATAACTGAAATCTAACAAGCCACAGGGTTCAACAATAGGTAAGTTAAACCAACGCACTGTTTAGTGTCATATATTCGCAAAACATACCTGCTGAACTTGATTCCAAAGACTTCTCCATATCCCTCATCAACCACTGCCGCCCGGAGAAACATCCCTGGTTATCTGTCGAAGGCACTTCGAAGAACAGGGGTCGTAACGTCAGCTGAGGCGAAGGATGGACCTTCTTCAGTTCGGAAGACGTCGTTGACTGCTTACTGCTGACACGAGCTGAACGTCGAGCTGCCGTTTTTCGGTTCTTGAAAAACCCACTCGACATCCTCGTCAGCTCTTCGGATCCTGATCTACCAGTTTGCAATGCTGTAACAATATTATTTTTTATTATATTAGTTGAGGAGACGTAAGTAATTTACAGAGGTAAGGTATTTACGGAGGTTTTACATACAATCCTTTTTCTTAAGTTAAGCCTGATGAAAATTTTCTCAATATTACTGACTAAGAAAGGCATGGAGAGGACAAATCAAACGAAGCTTCTTTGTTCTGCGATTCTTTTAATCTTTATTGTCTTCATAAATATTATTTCGGATGATCGGATTTTACAGTAAGATTCTTTTAAAGTTTAGTTAGAACTTTATACAAAAAACGAACATTGGAACTGATCACTGTGAATCTGCTGGTATTATAATGGAACAGCTTAGCAAAGATCTTTCAGCTGATTTAGCTTGATTTGTTTACTTACTGTTAACGGAATGCCGTCTGCTACCTGGGCTAGAGGAGGAACAGTTGCTGGCAGCCGAGAGAGACATAGAAGCCAGCGAACCGAGCGAGTCTCGACCCAGGGGCGTGGCTGCTTCCACCTCCGATGAACCAGTTAGGGTTGACACCTGAAAAATATTCAAGGATTTTTTTAATAATCTAGTAAGACTGTGGGGAAACCATTTCGACTGTTATACTCGTATTGGTAAGTTAAGGAATACGAGTACGACAGCTGGTACCTGATATTTATTCCAGAGTATGCTTGGCTTCTTTATAACAAGTTTAATTACATAACCAGAAATAATTATTCAAATATGTTGGGATAGAAAGCAAAATGAGACTATTAAGTGCATCATCAGTAGTATCTTATCGTCTATGTAAAGAGAATCTCTTTCCTTTTGTTTAAAAGGAAAAATCTCAGGCTAGCCAGCTTAAGAATAAGCCAGGATATGTGAAATTACCCACTGCATCCGTGGTTACCAACTGACAGATCTGTACCCCACCACCATGAGTTATAATAACCGTACTCGCTAGCGAATCGAATGCTCTGCCCTCGCAGACCTCGTAGTTATAGAGTGTGAGGGACAGAGCATTCGACTCGCTAGTGAGTACGATAATTGTAACTCATGGTAAGGGTACTGCTCTCAATGCTTACTATGCCTATTAGGTTGGATACATTTTGTTGTTCTTCACTTACAGGGCTAGTATTATGCGATGCGAGAGTGTGCGCATCGAGCGAAGCGAGCGACGTGCAGCTGTCGCGCGCTTTGTTGCGCGTACGCCGCTCTCCAAGCAGCAGGCCCAGGCGCATGTACAAATCATTCTGCCGGCGCGACTCGAAGCCCTGCTTGATGTGGCCGCCTTCATCATCTGGAGATAAGAATGAAGAAATTAGGTTGTGAATTGTTGAGGTTAAAAAAACACAGACAGGGTTCGAGCGTGCAATTAAAAACAACAAAGACCTGGCATAGTGTATCGAAAGTTATGACTATTGAATCGCATAAATAGGTAAAAAAAAACATGTTGGTGATCTCGTTCTATCATGAGTTATTGTCGAGCAACAGATGTGCGTATTTTACAATCAATGGCGTCAAAATTTCAATATTTAAAACACAAAATGAACCATGCTAATTTTATTTTGAGAAGCTGCAACAAAACCAACTAGCAAAATCAAATGTCACACAAAAACAAAAATACTCCATGCGTACACTGTACAATCGTGCGCTGTGAAAATACACAAAAAACAATAGCAGAATAATTTAACGTACAACATCCGCAAATTAACTTTTAAATAATCTTTCTCACATTCACAACCATCATCGCATCCCATATTTGGTATCATAGTTTAATCTTAAATTCTAAGCTATGTGTGACTTTGAAAATACGGTATTGTGTACAAATTCACAAGAGGTAGGCGGATTTCTTGTTAATTGTATGAAAGTATTGTTTATTTTGGTTCCCATACGGCTGGCTGGAATTCTTAAGGTTCGCTGATCCGTGGTACAACGATTATCTTATAATAGTTATAATAGGATCGATTGTGTGATGTGTACTTGAGACCTTAAGAAGGGACTATTATGACAAAAAATACAGAAGCAGAAATGTTTGCAGGCTGGATTTGGGTTGAGTGGTAATTAAACGAACGTAAAAAAGCTGTTCAGTTTTATCAATATCGTTGAATTAATAAAGATGAAAGTCATACTTAGTGATCAATGAACAATAAAGTTCTCAAATATTATGTATATATGTATTTACGGCATTGAAATTAGGTGCAAGAGTGTACCTATACATGTTTGAGAACTCGACTGCTCTCATATAATATTAATTGAAAACACCAATTTTTTTCTCTATTAAAAAAAAGGTTACGTTCTTCGTTAATGTAATATTCCATACATTTTTTACATTTCTTATCGTTTTACTTGTGTTTAAGCTACTATAGTCCGAAGTCAGACTGTTTCATAGCTAATCAAAACTATTTTCTCGAATTTTGATTTATCAGCTTGTATTAGGCTTCTAATGACCAACGTACAATTAAAATAATTCGGTAAATTTGACATGCCGATATTACCTGGATTTTTGTTTGAGACCCATTTCAAGAAAAATATGCTTGAAGTCGTCAATGTCATTAGAGATGTCAAGTCATTTGTAACTTTAAGGAAACTACCTTATTGTTGTAGAATGTCAGATTGACTTTGGACCTAAGATGGGTATCAAATCTCGTGACCGTGGATATACAAGTGTAACTGACTAAGCCCGATTAGGATTACACGGCCAAAATACGAAGTAGCAAGAGGCTTAATAATTCCGTAATGTTTTGACCGTACACCGTACCTCAATAAATGGTGTATTTAGTTATCAATTCAAGTCATATTATATTTTAACGGTTCAAGTTGTTTACAATTTCAATACAACATGACCCGATTTATTTTTGCTTGCGTATGTCTAAGCTACTCAGATGACCGCGTGTGCTCAGGTGTCTGTAACCTGAATCCAAGGATCCTGGTCATCCTCAGGAAGGCTGCGGTGTAACTGAGATACGGAAGCTCGTGGGAATCTACGCGATTATAGCCTCGGATGGTGTGGACTGTGGACCTTGTGTAGGGCGGTAGCGGGTTCTTACTTTAAGGTTTATGGTCACTATTCGGACTTCTTATTAAAAAGTTACCATTAAGTAATTGAGATTTTTAACGGTAGTTATTTAACTTCTGATCAAGCAACAGGCCCTTAATACGACAGAAACGGTCATTTGTCAACCAACGTAGGTAATTCATAGAGTCCATAATATAAGGTATTGAAAATATTAGCAACCATTTTATTGTTTCGCATTATAATGGTTAAATACTTTAAGCTCTATTTTTGAATAAGCATCGCTCTGTTTCTCGGCTAGCTGGCGTGAGCTATAAAAATTGCCGACGGGGCAGTCCACGCCGCCGGGCGGCTGCGCAGGCGCAGTAATTTTTCTATGGCATTGCGTCAGTCATAGCGCGCGGGCGACGCTCATAAATGCCACATTAGTATTTTGGCATTAGAATGAAATAGCCAAAACATTTTGCATCATGCTGATGATCATAACAACAAAGATGGAAAACTTGAATGATATTGCGATTTTTTTACCCTTAGTCCGTAGCAATTGCGGATATAAGAGGCAACTTTCGCGACCCTGACCTACGTTCTATCTAATACAATTCAATAAGTTAACGATAGCTAGATTTATTTGCTAGTACCTTTCCCACATTCTAAGGAGCTTATGAGGAAAAATTTCTTAAGTTGTTGTGACAAGCAATATAGGCTTAGAATAGTACCACTCCATGTCTTCCCGTGGAAGTCATAAGAGGCGACTAAGGGAATAATGGCTTGTAGTATTGTTAGGCGTTGGGCTTGCAAGTCTTGCAACCTATTACTTTTACACTGGTAAACATTTTGGCCTGTTTGTGCAAAATGTGGTTACAGAATTTTTCACTTTGGAATGAAGGTAGGTATGGGCAAAAAATACTGACGAAGTAAACATTTTGCTACACAGCGTTCATATCCAACAACATTGTAACCTCAAAGGGCTTTTCTATTAGAAAGGACGGACTATGGAGAAAGGATCATTAGGTACTTTTTCCAATTATTTTATTCTCTACTGGGTCTAATTCTACACTGTCATTAACTTTTTGGCTATCGTATAGTCAACGTTATGACAGCTATTATAAACTTTACAGTAAAGGCGGCCTAGTTAAAATCAATACGATAACATTACGAATAAATAACAACAAGGCTCATAATATAAACTATAATAACTCTACTTGTTGACATCAATTTTAAGTTTTTGCACAATAAACCCCCTTTTTCGCAACCCAAGAAAGAAAAAAGGTTCGCTGTCGCTTATGCTTTAAGCTTCTGTAACCCGAAGAGAAAATAATGCTCTATTGTGGCAAAGCTTCCAGAAATGATTCGTAAACATTTCTAAGAAAAATACCGAGAACCATACGAGTCTCCTATTGCCAGGTTACAATGTTGTTCGGATTGCCTTTGAAGTGTTATGAGAAGGTATAATATAGCTTTAAGTTTGTTTACACCTAGGTGCCCATTGGAATTATAGGCGCCTGGGATCATATGTAAAATACCACGAAATGATCTATTCATGTAACTAACTTGTACTTACTAGTAAGTTATAGTGAACAAAATGAAGGCATTCGTGTTTTTTTTATTATTAGTAGCGGCCCGCCAGTGGCTTCGCCCCGCTGCTTTCCGACCTACCGTTAGATTTTTTTTTCTTACATATCAACCTTATCCTAACAATAACGAACACAACAAAAAAGATATCAGCCAAATCGGTTCAGCCGTTCTCAAGTTTTGCGCTTGTGTCCCTTACAATCCCTGACAACACTTGTCCTAACCCTAACATATCGTTTGTCCGAATTTTCATTTGCCCTAAACTGGTTTTCAGTTGAGTCAGGCAACTTTTTCAGTTTTCCAATAAGATGTTCGGTTTGATTAGGTTAGGGTTGTATAATGTACAATACTAAAAAGTTTTTAAAGGTTAAGCGGAAATTGCTTTAGGATAAACGAAAATTCGGACAAATGATGCATTAGGACAAATGACGATTATAGATTCTATAAGGGAACCATATAGGTAGATAAGAAGGAGATGGGTTTGTTAGATAGGCATCTTCTGTGTGAGCTGGATTTATCGTCGACAGTCTTCATCCTCCAAGAGCAAGAGTTAGTCATGAGCAAACCCATCATCTTCTTATCTTCTTATCTACTTATATGGTTCCCCTATAAAATCCCTAATCGTCATTTGTACTAATGCATCGTTTGTCCGAATTTTCGTTTATCCTAAAGCAATTTCCGCTTAAATTCATCCTAGCTTAAAATAAGTTCACATTCTACGCATTGTTGCTCCCCTATTACAATGGGATGACGAATTAAAAGGCAAGTTACTTAAGTTCACCAAATTAAAAAAAATGTAGTAATATGGCTCTAGGGCTCTATTGTAGGTACGGTCACGAGCGTTAATTTGGGACCCATATAAAGAAAAATATGCTTGAAGTCGTCGATGTCATTAGAAATGTCTAGCCATTTGTAACTTGTAGGAAACTCAACCTTATTGTTGTAGAATGTCAGATTGACTTTGGACCTAAGGTGGCCCGGGTATCAAATCTCGTGACTGTGTATGCATGCAACCCACGATTTTCTTTTATTTTATCTTCACGCTACTGATAAAGTTACCAAGTATAATCTTTTTTATACATTTCAATCACGTCTAAGCACCATTATGGTATAGGGATTAACATAGAAATGCATCGGCGACAGTCGTAGGGCGTGGTGGGGAGGTCTATAAGATCATTACGCCTCCATGTTTAGTTCATGGCTGTTAACTGGATGTGGCTATGCTGCAAAGGGCAAAGACAAACCAAGCTGATGAGTAGGGTGGTGTGACGTGCCCTTAAGTAGAATTATTTTTGCGTCAGTAATAATTCTACGCAAATACACTATATCATAAAAAATTACGTTACTTTTACAATATAACTGGCGACATTTTCGCTAAAAAGTGATTTCTTTAAGATGCTTTTCGAAATTTAAAAATGTATCGAATTGACATACTGCAATTATGCATGCACATAAAACCTTTCAATTTTGACAACCAATCAAAAAGTTGATAACCTAATTTATTTTAGTTACACTTGTCGTTAACTAATAAACTAAGGGTTAAATGTTTGTACAATTTATACTTATCTGTTGAAAATAAATATTAAATTTTATAAGGATTTGAAAAAAAAAGTGGTTGGCATTCATACAAAGTTGAATTACGTCAAGTTTCTTTCTGTCGAATGTAGAATAACTGAAGAGTGAAAGGGACAGAGCTTTTAATTTTTTGTAGTTATCCAATACACATCTTAAAAAAATTATAATCCTCGAAAGGACCATCAATACTACACACGGAGATTTTTGAAGGAAATTTGATTTTTGAGGGAATAAAGACTGTATCGTTTAGTATAAATACATACAAAACCTAGTCTAACTTTTGACATCCGTATTATTTTGAATTACAGTGTTGTGAGGATATGATCTGAAGGTGTTTTTTAACCATTTCATCTGATATAATATGGTTAACTTTTGTGTCTTAGAGACTTTATGATGCTTTCAAAATCGTCCCTAAAATATATTTCGGACAAGCCTATTGAGCTCAATTTGAAGTATTTCAGCAACTCCTAAAGTACAATTTTAAAATGCAATAGGTTGATATGCAGCCTAAACATGTTAACTAAGTGTCCCCTTCATGTTTACCCGAATGAGCATCCTCAGAATAAAGATGATAGATTTTTACTTTCACACAAAAGCGACTTTTTACGTAATGTTTTGGTTTCCCATCGATATCTGGTGCGAGCGGGAGGAGGGACACTAACCAAACCCAAGCACAATGGACAATCGTGGCGTCCAACCATCGGTAAAACACGTCGATAGAAACGCTTCTTAATAGTTATAATAGATGTCAAAGTCGGAGTTGTAATGAGTAATATGCCATATTCTCAAAATGGCTACCGCCCATCGCCATCCATCCCATTTTTTTTATTAAAAATAAATAAAGAGAATGCTCAGATGTTGATTATGGTTTGCGTAGTGTGATAATTTTTTTTGGTTACGTTGTCTAGCTCGCAAACAGTCAAAATTTATTTTGCTATTTGTCCACTTTCGTTAACATCACTCAGATGGATTCGGTAAATTTTGACTAAACCATATGCCTCAAGTCGAGCCCGCAGGATGAAATGTGTACCTAATAAAAGCACTAATTAAACACATGTACAATTTAATCTAAAAAATACTTTAGGAAAGAAAGACGACTACGTAAAGTTGTATTTATACTAAACGATACAGTCTTTATAGTTAAATTACCTTTGCTCTTAACTGCCAGCTTCGATTTTGAAACAAATATTATATTATCCTCAGTTAATAGACTAATATTCAAGCCATTAAAAAGCTATCAGCGTACTTCTGAACCACTTCCAGGGGATATCTTCTTTATCTTTGTTGTCTGGATACTCAGGAACGGGTCCGCTAGAAAAACGGACATCTCCCACGCTATCCCGCTTTATTACTTCGGCCCACACTGCAATTTGAACCTTATCACTTTGAATAACCATCGGTAGATAATCACTTATACCTTATCGTATTCACTCGGTTGACAATTCGTATGGCCATTCAAATGTGATGTTAAAGCGACAAGGTTCATATTTTTTTAACTTATAATATACTTATAGTATACGAGTTTGATCCTGACTGTAGGAACAATCATAAGATTTTAACAGTTGAATTTGAACACTATGTCAAAATAAGGAGATGTCATATTTGATTGCAGCGGAAGGTAATTGTATTAAAGATGGTACGTGTGTTGTGTGACGTCGTTAAGGTTTATAGTCGCATGATTTTTATGACGAGTAATGTCTGTACATTCTACATTCTCCTAAGTTTTTCTTCTGCGATTATACTTGAATGTTTTGAACGTTTTCCTTTGGTTATGATACTCGTTTTAAGTTATTAAAATAATTTGTCATTTAGTAAGTACATGAGTACTTATGGACAATTGGTGGGGTTATTAAGGGGGTTAAAGTACTGCTTTCAAACAAGTTAGGCGTGCAAGCCGTTACAAGATGGAAGTGTTAGTATAAATTAGGATTTTACGTGAAATAAGTAATAAACTATAACAATATTTTTATGTGGCACTAGCCGTTGGCCGCGTTTATCGTTATTCCCTAGGAAACTGACAAATTTTCTGGGAGAAACAGAATGTAAACCAAACATTAAACAAACATTTATTTATAATATTAGTCTAGATTCGTTTTTGTCCTTATTATGCGGATGGATTTGTTCAGACAACAACCAAAATATTTTTTTCAAAATATTTATCTATCAATAATGAATTGATTTAAATAACGACTAAAACCGAAGACACATGTCAACTCAGCTTGCAGCTTGTAACTTTCTACATGTTAACCATCTCCAGTGGATATTACAAGGATAATTTATCAAATAATGTCAAGTAATATTTAACAATCACATTGGTATGGAAAGTTTGTCTCGACCCGGGAGACTACAGGACGTTGTTAAGAAACCATTTTAATTTCGTTAAAAAGTGACAGAAATGCTATAAATCAATAGTGTTGTAAAGGTTTTTAATGAGAGTCATCTTTAAAGAAAATTTCGGATTGTTACTTGAGGCAAATGTCACATACCTACTTAAATGTAAACTACACTCAGGAGAAAAAGTATCGGGTCAGAGTGCATTTTTCATACAAACGAGGCTATTTCGAAGCCTTGGTTCCTCGCCAAACCCCGGTGGTGGTCGCCTCGCTATGCTTGTAGTGAAATCTGATGATGGATGCCCCGAGCATCGATACAGGACTTCCAGAGTGCCTAGGACACCCAACTGATTGAATTTGCGGTTAACGCCGGAATTGTGCATGTTCAGAAACATCTAAAATGACAATAAAATGTAAGGAAATCCAAATGCGAACCCAAACTCTCTCGCTGTGGTGTCAACTGATTGTGCGATCAGTTAGGTGTCTTAAGAACTTTTGACCGCCTCTATTGAACCTCGGAGTACCCACCTTTAAACCTCACTCAAAATAACCCCTGGCTAGGAACAAAGGCTTCAAAATAGCCTCGTTTGTATGAAAAACGCACTCTGACCGGATACTTTTGCTCCTGAGTGTATTAGTAAATAGAAAAATTGTAAAGTTGGTAAAGGCTTTACAATCTTCCATCTAGCTCTACATGTCATGTTATTGAATTAAATTTATTTACTTACAAGTCATCCTAATATCAGATTTAAGTATTAAAATCTATTAATTTGACTTATGTAAATATTGGAAAGACCAAAAATAGCTTAAAAATTAATAAATAAGCTCATAATCAATTTTACTACGAGTACCTACTTCGTATCTGTCAACTGAACGCACAAAAAACGAGTCCTAAAAAACATTGTCTATGGCAATAATCGACCTTGACTTTGCCCATCGAACTGAATACGAAATTCACACTGTATTATTCCAATGACATTTAGCACACATTAGAAATGAAAAAGAATCAATTACAACTACAGACTACAGCAAAAACTGACTCTATTATAACGACATTATGTTCGCATTAGGATGGTTGTGTTGGCTGACTTAATACAGTTTGAAAAGTGACAGTTGTCATCGAACACAATGAGATGTAATGGGATGTAGTGTCGGGTAACGCCTCTTGTTAATATGTTCTAACAGGTGATCAGCCTGTATTAGGTAACTCGAACCGTTTTTGAGATGGTCTAAGTCTTACGAGCCTGCTAAGACTATAGGCGGGAACGGGAGCGGTGAGCGGCAAATACTAATTCATAGAGATGTATGAAACATGCCAAACGGCGATACTCGAAGTTTACAGTTTGGAGGAAAACCCAAGGGCTGGAAATTATAAGTACAATTTGGTTTCCAGTACAGAATTTTGTATTCGTTTAACTATACTAACTAAGACGAAGTTGACAGCTAAAGCTAGTTAACAATAATTCATTAGGTACCAAACTAATATTAAAACTAAAATACATTTAAGCCATACAATAAACCCGTCGAACCATAAATAATAACCTCAACGCCCACGTCAAAAACAATTAAGCCGGGCACACACAACACGGTGACGGCTAAAACGCTTCCGCCAAGACCATAGAGTATGGATTTTTATACTGTCAATTTTTTATTGGCAGTCGAGACCTGTGAATTGTGGTGTGACTGGTGACTTTTACGATGATTGATTTTGATGAAGAAATTATTTGGAGGTTGTAATCTTGTATATTTAGACGATGGTGTTTTGTTGTAGTTTATTGGCAAAGTTAATGTTACTTTGCTAGTTTTACGATTTTACGCCATTAGTTCTGTTAATTGGCCTATAACGGTCGATTTGTAAAAAGAATGTTATTGTCGTTTTGTTATTGTAGAAAATGCGAGACTTTTATGGTCATAGTTGGCAACATAAATGGCACTCACAATGTCTCAGATATTTTTATCTTCTGAAATCTTACTATAACAAATGTAAGACAGACGTACCATAAAGAGGTAGAGGAAAATTAATTTATCAAATACCTGTAATAACTACAAGGCAGTTCCAAAGTTAGTGAACATTTGAAGCAAAACCTCGCAAGGAAATTATTTTAATAGTTGCAAAACGTAATAAGACAATTAAATGATACACTCTACTTTAAGATACCAATCTGAACATTTAAGGCGAACTAAACCGAACTGTGGGACGAAGGCTATGTCAACATGGCCCAAGGCGACCGCCCGCGCCGCAGCTTTCCGTAGGCCACTGACATATGTCAAACTTGCAGTTAAGTGAGCCATTCACTGTCTAATTTATGCATTTGGTTGCCTTTTATTATGATCCTGATATTATAGCCTATTTAATTGTCGTCATGTGTAAATATACTCAGAGCAGATATTCAAGAATGAACAGTGCGCTTTCTTGTTCTGAGAAAGTGACACGATACTTTTACGCTTCCTATTTAGACTAGTTGTAGATGGATTCAGAGCAGTTGTTACAAAATCAATTAAAAACGGGTGAAGTGCGAGCGGGACTCACGCACTGAGGGAGCCGTACCGCCTGACTCACACTTGGCCAGTTTTATTATTGATTGTTGATTTGCGATAATTGCACTATAATCTCGTACAAAATTTTACCCTTGTATGACGCGTTTTTACGATAGAACCGGCTTTAAATTACGGCTTAAACATGCCGGCTCTATAAATCTAGGAGAGATGGAAGAACAAACAGGGTTGGCTTAGCAAACGGGATGCTATTGTACCATTTGGATACCGAACCTTAGAAATGATCCATCGCTACCATAATAGAAAAGATAATAAATATCTGAATGCAACTAGAAACACCCTTTTACAAGTAGGTTCTCCAGACATAAGCCATCAAACTGGTCCACTAATGGTACTATAAAAAAACTTGCGTATATTCCCGTGAATTACAACCATACCAGTACACGAATAAAAACTTCCGCCGACTGTACATTACAGAACTAGTCTTTAGCAATGCGGGATTAAGTTTCTAAATACCTCAAGTTGTTTAATCTAGCTGGAGGATTAGTGTTTTACCGCCACTAAACTATACGTCAAATGAGCTGCTGTTACGAAAATTGTGTCTGTTTGGGGAAGGCATTAACGTTTTAGACACTGAAATCTTGTATACGAACGCTAAATTTACCAGAATCACTACATAGTATAAAACAAAGTCGCTTCCCGCTGTCTGTCCCTATGTATGCTTAGATCTTTAAAACTACGCAACGGATTTTGATGCGGTTTTTTTTAGTAGATAGAGTGATTCAAGAGGAAGGTTTTTATGTATAATAATTTTTGTTTTATGCACGTGTGTTATAGAAAACTCAAATAAACCGAAGCGAAGCGAGGGCGGGTCGCTAGTTATTAATAATTCTTAGTGACTTTCGCGCACATCCTCAATAAAATGATATCACAGTTATAGTAGTTCATCTTCAAACAAAAGTATATCGCGCGGCTTGCATGTGTGCATGCCTCGACCGTACACACCGCAAGCCACCACAAGCAAACTCAACAGGACGGGCCAAGCCGGTTTAGTCAGGGCCGAGCCGTCCCCTAGTTAGGTTGTGTGCGTATCAAGGTATCCTCGTGTGTAAAGCCAAGTATATTCATTTTATTGTCGTGGCGATTAGAACATACCCTCACTGAAATAAATCATTAATGTTTAGAAAAAAAAAATATCATTAAAAAGATCATAGGTATTCTCGTTGTTTTTAACTACTACTTACGTTCTAGATTTTTTGATTCGCCTCTTTTGCACTGCATTTTTTTCTTGACTTTTAAAAAGCTTTAGCAGACTCATTCCTGACACGTAAAAGAGCCATCATTCATCATGTGGCCAATTTATTGAATAAATATCTTGAAACTTTTTATTTCACGTATCCTAGCAAATTTTGTTTTCCGTTGCAAATAGATTTTTTATTACTCCTCTTCCTTTAGCAAAAAATTAATCAGTTTCGATATTTTTCTAATAATTACCAGCATCTTTTTATATTGCAAATATCTCACTTTAGATGCCATAAAGGTGTTGATTTGGCATAATCTCTTTAACTTATTATAACCACTACCTACCATATAAATATTTGAAGAGTTTTTAGTCTAGCACCATGCTGAGACAACTAAATAGGTTGATTATTACGTTTCGCTTGTAGGTACCTCTGAGCCGTGAGAAAAAGCTTGTATACATAAATAATTATAATTGATAGTGCAATTGCACTGAAGCAATGCAGTCCGTCTATGGCGCTGCAATTAATTCTTCATGTAGTAAACCTGATTGTCTATGGAAATGGCAAGGTGTTGAGGAATTTATCGAGAGACATGCAGCTTAAATTAGTTAACGTATCTGTATAGGCAATTAGTAAAACAAGACAATATTTAGTTACTATTCAATTACTCTTCAAATTGTGGGTAGAAGCAAAATGGAATCTTTATGATTGCAGAAAGCAAAATCTTGGTTCGGGTCATTTTGGTTTGGGTATGGATATTGTGTAAAAAAGCATGTCAAAAATCAAAATTATCAGCGGGCCTAGTAATGGCTGAGTCTATATCGCGTGTCAAATGTGGATAAAGCATCCGTCACTTTTTGACACGTGTACTTATTTACGTGTATGTAGGTGACGGATGTCTTATCCACATTTGACACGCGATATAGACTCAGCCATATTAGGCCCCCTGATCATTATTAAAGACTAACAATTTATTCATTATGTTTGCCCTTGATGTCAAGTTCTAGGATTAACAATATTCAATCGACCCTTTAATTGAATTCATATTTTAACAACAAAGATCCCAAGGTATTCCATAATTGGCCTTTTATTAAACATACATTTAAACCAAATTACGTAATGCCAGCCTCAAAACTAATACCAAAGTAATTTATAATCTTCATCTCGTATCCAATTATATCTTCCACAGATTATAAAAACTAATTTACATATACAATTTTGAAAGCCATTCAATGTTTATCTATGGTACCTGATACATTGATTTTATCGTTATCGTAGACGATGATCGCATTCGCCCACGAATCGATATGTTATTTTTGTCACCGATCCCTTATCTCGATTTTAGTATCGATTGTTCATATATCTTCATCTCAATTATGATGAGTCATGCATGCCTGCGATACGAGGGCATTCGATCGACAACAAAAGGGGGGTTATAAATTTACAAGTCATTTTACATGTCAAAATCAGTGAGGTGCGTGTTGTAATAGTGTCAGTCTGTTCCAGCTTGCTCATGGCGCAATGTTAAAAAAACGGAACCTTGTACAGTCCCCAAGCGTTATCTATAAATCGGCAACACAAAATCCAAACACAAATAAAATGCAAACAGGAAACAAAACCGGTTTCAATACATAGCTGTGCATCGAACGATCCGATTGTGAATATGCAGGCCTGCAGGCAATGAGTGCAAAAATCGAACGGCGGGAATGCGGGCTCGAATCCAACCGCTAAATTTTAAATTAGGAATCTATTTACATTTGGAATTAAACGTTGCTCGGTTGTTTTGACGGTTTAATTGCCAGCTGATGAATTAAGCCCGCATTCCGCTTGGACAATGTTATTGCCTGTCAACTGGTTCAGCCCCTGCGGCACAGACGAGTGCGCAGACCACAGCGACCTGATCTTATTGAAGACCAAGCTATGCCACGCCGCGTTCCGAGGACCCTCTTCTGGCAACCCTGTCAAAATATCCAAACTCCATGAAGGTGCTAAAGTTCAAGTAATAAATGCCAGAATCACCGCGAATGGTAATACCGCCTAGAACAAATTCATTAATGCTGACAGATAGAAATGTTCCCACCAACGGATTACGTTTAGCAGAAATAAAGGCGCGCGAATTGAAACTAATAGTTTTCATTAAGAAACCGCAGCTGTGAGCGAAGTATATTTCAATATGCCCAGAAATTGGGTGGACAGGAATGATATAATTAATGGAAATAGAAAATGTAACTGATAATGTTCACAGCCGGCCAGCAGTCTGCGCGTTGCAAAAGTAGAACCTAGTCAAATAAATATCTATAGCCGACAACCGGTCCTTGAGCCCCTACGTACATCCGGCGGGACGCACGTAGGCGAACGCTGTCGCAAGTGTCGCTCACTTGTATTTACGAGCCAGGAATCCTCTCAACTGTAAAGGCACTCAAAATGGCCGATCAGGAAAGTAAGAGGATCGTGAATGAGGTTTTAAACCCGTAGAAGGCATCAATGGAGTAAAGTTGCGTGCGTTGCGCAACGGAGATGTAAATCGGTGCTACCACGCGCGGGCCCACTGCTATGCTAATGTTGAGATGGCGTGAGATAGCTTACCGGAGAGTGGCACGTGGTTCTCTGAGCCGTGACGCGAGGCGCGTTGGGCGAACGGACTCCGCAGAGACTTCGGGCTGAGGAAGAATCTTCTTCTGGTGTGTGGAGGCGTTGGACAGCTTTGGACTAAATTGGTGGGTTGTTTCGGAGGTTTCGGCAGCCGCATGGGAGACTGCCATTCTTCCTGCCTTTGAGGAGAAGGCGTGTAGCGCTCCATGGCAGGTCTTCTTCCTTGGCTGTTCCTAGCGCAAATCGGACATGCCTCGTTCCTGAACATGCAAGCGTAGCATCGCTCGTGGCCACAGGTGTCAATCAGCTTTCTCTTTTTGCCCTTGTCAAAGGGCATGTTACAGCTCGGACAGTTGGTGCCTCCCGTCTCGCTCTCCAGTAGCTGCCTGATCGCCGCCAGATCTGCAACAAGGTTAATTTACTTTTAATGATCTATTAAGCTCGTTTAGTATGCAGGAGTAGTTGTCGCGGCATGCGTGGAAATCGATTTGCGTTAACGATCCTTCGCGTTATTCTAGCGAGGGATAATGATATAATTCCTGTTTGAAACGACGTATACTGTCATAACGAATTATATGCGTGGAATTTAAAATGGTACTGATTTGTTGTTCTATAATAGAAGTATAATCTATATGTCATTACTTGCCATATGTGGCATACTAGATTCTAACCTAAGAATTGCAATTTTTTTTCATCTACGCTAATATTATACAGAGGGAAAGATTTGACTGCATGTTTGTTTGTTTGTTTGAATTTGAAAGATTCTTTCACCGTTTGAATTCTACATTATCCTTGATGAAAATGGGCTAAGTTTTATTTTTCTTCGCGTACAGCTAGTCAAATATACAAAGCAAAGTGTTAACTAGATATTCTAATCTTAAATATTTGAATGTTACTCATTCAAACGCACTTAAACGGCTACACACTCGGATTTAAAGAATTCTGTAACAATGGTGGTCCATGTAACATAGGATAATTAAATTTTTCGGATTCTTTTTGACAGTTTTTAACGGAAAAATGGTTAACAGGACAATGCACCACTCACACAAATTAAACTTACGATACGATAAACTTTCATTAATTCTTACATACAGGGTGTCCCAAAACTCAACGATAACCCGCCAAGGGCTGATAGAGCAGCTAAAAAGCTATCGATTTAACACCTATGTATGTTCAGCGATTTTCGCTAGTTTCGGAGATATTGATCATTTTAATCTGAAATTTTGTAATTTTCCCTTATGCCCATGTCACGAAAAATCATTAATTTCGTTATGTATTTCATAAGTTTTTCAGTGGTTTCTTACATGATTATAATCATTACGAATTGGCGAAGTTTTTCAACCTATTTGCCCGTTTATTTTATCAGTATTTTTTTAAGTAATCACCTAAAGTTGTTTTGTTCATA
This sequence comes from Acleris laterana, assembly GCA_963966035.1. Lineage (NCBI taxonomy): Eukaryota > Metazoa > Arthropoda > Insecta > Lepidoptera > Tortricidae > Acleris > Acleris laterana. Next base: position 2,538,261 of record OZ014449.1, read on the forward strand.
CAAAGTGAAAAGCAACCACTGGGACACCTAGTATGGAGAAACAAACTTTATGTGATTACTTAAAAAAAATACTGATAAAATAAACGGGCAAATAGGTTGAAAAACTTCGCCAATTCGTAATGATTATAATCATGTAAGAAACCACTGAAAAACTTATGAAATACATAACGAAATTAATGATTTTTCGTGACATGGGCATAAGGGAAAATTACAAAATTTCAGATTAAAATGATCAATATCTCCGAAACTAGCGAAAATCGCTGAACATACATAGGTGTTAAATCGATAGCTTTTTAGCTGCTCTATCAGCCCTTGGCGGGTTATCGTTGAGTTTTGGGACACCCTGTATATATACTCGCGCTCATCGCACAATTTTTTTCCCACACCGGGAATCGAACCCAGGACGGCTAGTTTCATAGGCCATTACCAACTAAACTAACCATGTCAAGTCGTTAAAATTTTACACTCTCCCTCAAACAAGATGCGTGTCTTCATGTTAAGGTTTCGTCATCAAGAGTTATGGAAAACAACTCACGAGGGTGTAAATCAACACTTTCAAATTAAGCGATCAGTAAATCAGCTGTGCAAACGGAGTAATTAAATGTGCGTTGCATCACGATGCAAGTGCAGTCAGGCTTGCGCCAACCGCCTAGAGTGGTGAGAAGGTTGCATTACGCTTTGCGAGGCTTTGTAGGGTTGTTATTGTCTCCCATAAATATTTTAAATCATTATTTTAGGGTATAATTATGGCAAGTCTAGCATATTTTATATGAACTGTTACTATTTAGGTGTACTAAAAATCATACCTAGCCTAACCTAGCCTTAATCTAGACGTTAGATATTTAAAAAAGGAACTGAAATGTTCACAGTTCCAGCAAGATAAAACTGATAGACAAAAAAAGAAAGAAACGTCTCCGTGTGTAGTTAAAGTGTAGATCCGAAGGGTCGAAACACAGTTGACGGACAGAAAAGGTTTATTAAAGAGTTGTATATAACTTATAATATGTATGATGCTGTGAAGTTAGTGTAGCCCCGAGAAAGATAATTGCTTGACGTAAGTGTTGCAAGATTTGTAAAATATAACACCCTGTTATTTTGAAATGCGAATGTGTTTTAAGTTTTTTTTTTTACTTTTTCTTATTCTTCACACAGCGTGAAATTTGATTGGCCAAAAACATATTTTTTAGTAAGTACGTCAAAATATATTTTTTTAAGGTGATTTTATTTCTTGATTCATTTGTCTATCCCTACACCGGAACACAACATTGTGTTTACGCTGTTTTGCGGTAGGTTAAAGGATAAGATGGTGGTAACGGTAATCATCGAAGAAACAAGTGTAATACGTGCTCATAATACTCGTAATATGAGCTGTCACAAAGATTATCCTAGAATCTAGGACCTTGATTGACAACAGGCGACAGAGGTAGTGAGTTGAAACAAAAAGAGTTTGATGTCCAACCTTTTTTGAGTTTTTTTTTCATTTTCGAACTGGCTGGTTATACTGCTCTCCAATCCACCAATTTGCCCAACATAATTACTTTTAATTACGTCCACGTAAGCGACCATTGATCGGAAGCGGGTATTTTTGGAAAGGTCACGAAAGGAAAGCGGCCGGCGCCCGCGCAGCTACGTGTCCCGTTTTGTTTACGAGGTGTATTTGCTTTTTAAAATATGTGCCTTTGAGTGTGTTTTATTATGATAATAAAGAAGGCTCAGCTTCCACCATTTTTTTTTAGTTTTTATCAGTACATAATAATATGCGATGGTGCAATAAATTGCACAAGCTGTTTTAAAATTAGTAACTTATGAGTTAGCTGAAAGTGTAAGGATAGGAACAGTAGAAATATTTAAGGCCCTAGACAAAATCATAACGCTAACGTACTTAATCTATTTCCGAAAACTGTCAAATCGTATGGAATTGTGATAAAAGCTCGACACGACCGTCAGGTAGTTTACTTCAATCCAACACATTTTTGTTAGCGATATCATTAGCCGAATGCATCTTGTCTTAGGGCCACAGTACTATGATCAAGGTGATATAGATGGCCATCAAGTAAAGCTTCACTAAAAAATATTACGGTAATGATTAATTATTATTTGGTCATGTTGTTGACGTTTGGTCTCGAATCGCTTATTCAATGTCAGATATGCAACAATGGTTTCGAAATTGACTGTCTGCAAATCCAATCCGCGTATTAAAAACTTTTTGACAAATAATAACGTTAACATTCAAATATGGAATGACAAATTGTTCATAAAATCTCATTGCTACTGGAACATAATTCTCCGAAGTTTTTTTCGTTTAATCCGGTCTAGTTTCTCAACGCGACTTTTTCGACTTTCACCTTATAAAGAGCCTAATTACCTTTAAAATTAAATTGATTAATTGATTCCGTGTTTATTGTATACGGACCTCAATAAATTTGTTTATTTATTGCTCCTTCCTTTACTTACCTCATGTAGTTTTATTTTATTGGTTTGTTTTTAAATAACCGTTAAGTTAAAGTGTATTGAATTACGGTTAGAAATTACTTTTATATGCTAATAGCTGGTTCTACATGGATTATAAATTATCTAAGGATGAAACAAGTCTACTTAGTACTTTTTTATAGTGGTATTACAGTTTTGTACGTATTTAAAATTTCGTCCATAAACTATTAAAGCTGGTTTCTTTACAGAGTTTTGTCAACTAACTTAGCTTAATTACTAGATTTTACTCGCACATAATTATTTCCTTGCAGAATTTTGCTTGTTTCCATTTTCTAGGTTTTCAACTTTACTGTGCAAAAGTCGTATCAACCTGATGCTCCTTTTTTAAGTAAAGGTCACTGATATGTTTTTTAATTTTATATTTTATATTACAGTTCCAAAACTTAACAATAGTTACATTTTGTCTTTAAAACTATTAAGAAAAGCAATCAATTGCAAAAACCAAAAAAGAATGTCCAAAAGAAATTGAATACAATCACAATTAACAGCCAAATCGAATAGTGTTCTCAAAAAATATAATTTCACATCAGACATTAGACAGTTCCAAAACAACATAGAACAATAATGACCGTCTGTTTTTAATAGATCACAAAAAATGGTTAACGACTCTAAAATTGATGAGTTCTCGTAACATTTTCAATGCCAACCTTACCCATTTCTATACAAAACCGACGCTAAATCGAGTTCACGGTATTGTACGTACAAAGAAAATTATTCGAAATTCCTTTAGAGCGTGACCTAGAATTACATGTATAAGGGCAAAAAAATACATCACCCTGTGAACAACTCTGTCGCTATCAAATTAGAGTGTAAATTTGAATGATAGAAGATAGCAGAGTTAATTTTGCCTTTACTGTTTTCACATGCTAATGTTTTTTTAGTTGTAGCGAATTATATGAGTCAGCGTCTGAATAGCCAGACAAAACCTCGTACCACGAGACTCTAAGCGACAGATAAAATCGCTATTTCATTAAAGAAAATAAATTTTATTCACGCTTTATAAATTGGTCGCAACGTTCGTGGTACAGGGTGTACCACTTAAAAGTGATTTTTTCAAAAACAATACGCGGTTGATTAAATTACGCATTGACTTTATGGCTAAAGATTTAGATGTTATTTTAGTTTGGTATTCTTTTTTTAGACGGTATATAGTTTTTTGTAAGACTACCGTATACCCCACGTGGTTTACTTGTGTATGAAATTGCTATAGTTAGAATAATTGATGCGATTTTAATAACCTGGTGTAAGTATTGATTCGATACGTTCCTCGAAATGGTCCATCAATCAAACACGACTAAGGCAGATTGAGTTCTGCGATCAGTTTAAATTGAACTCAGCTAGTAAATCTTAACATTTGTCACTTTTTGATGAATATGCATGTGCAAAAGCGATGAAAACTCTGAGCGAAGAGTGTAAGAAATGTATTAAAAAGCTAGTTCGTCAAAGCATCCTGATTGACAAGCTCGATTGATACAGATCTCGTATCTCATAGAGCTCGTTTATAACTCCCATTGGTTTACATGTTAGAATAAAAGCAGAGGTCATTGTATAGTGGTCATGTTTGAACTTTAATCAAAATATACAGTATGAAGAAAATAAGGTGACAGCAAAACTATTTGTCCTCTATATAAGATTAATGACTTGGACCGTATTTCAAAGGATTAAAAACTATTTTTCAACGATAAAGGGGCTAAGTATAAGTTAATGATGATGGTCTTTATTCTGAGATCATTGAACTTGGAAGTGTCATCAAAAAGTTCAGCGAGTGTCTGTAGAGGTCATTTTGTATCTTTTTTTTTTTTGGCAATAGTTGATGGATATAATTATACCTATCGTTTAAGTATGTCATTTAAGTAGGAAAATATTAATAAGACTAGTTTTGTTCTAGCTAGTCTGTAACCTGATAATTATTTAATGCAAGAAATATTAGACGCGTATTATTAAAAAAAAACCTGATGAATGCAATTTTTTTTAATTAAAGCGCGAGACTATGCCTAGTAGTTTGATGGTTTCTACTTCTTAAAAGGATGCACAATATTAAAGTAATCTTAAATTGACTTTTCATACAGAAAAAATATAAAATTTTCAATGTGCCTAATCGTTATAGAATAATTCTAAAGTAAAAATTAATATATACATGCATCTTTATCGCAGATGGATAAAAATGACTGTAGTTGTTTAATATAAATCATCAGATCATGCGGATTCCAATGTTAGCCAGGGGTCAGCGGGAACGGTTAATTACTTTAATTACCTTCGTTCCGTCGCTGAGTCAGTTGATTACCATATGCGTTAGTTTAATTACCATGTTTGTAAGTTGTTAATGTGTATACTTTACAATGTAGTAACCGAACTGGGTAATATTAAGATCTGGGTGCCCTGTGATTTTTCGTGTCCAGAAAAATGAGACAAACTAGCAGAATGAATGAGTTACTAAAATTACAATACAAAAATTATATTGGTGACTTATAAAAAATACTACTCTCCTTATTTGAATAAATGTATATTTAAGCGCTATTTTCTGCCGGCACCAGTAAAAGGATTTTGTAAAAGGAGAACAACCTGTATATAAAATTTATAGAGCCCAATTTAAGTAGAGTATGCATTTTACTTTCTGGACAATATTTTGTTTTTAGAATTATGAAAAAATATTATAAAATGTAGTGCAAGTTAATTTTAACGTAGTAAAGCTTTTATAATTAATAATATATTAGTGTTTTAGTAACTTAATTAACCCATTGACACCTAAGTTATCACGTTAGTCTGAAAACCGATAACTCACGAACTACAGGGCGATCTCGCTCGAAGTACCTAAAGGACAAAAAACATAGATCAATTTTGACATGCTTTTGCCATTTGACGGATGCAAATCTAGATCTCACCTGTCACGATGATCTATAGATCCGAGGAGAGATCTAAAGGGCAGCGTACATTGCAGACACTATCTTTATATTGAGATTTATAAATGCACTTGGTTATAAATAAAACTTGTTTTTGTTGGGATAATGCAGCTTTCAAAATAGAAAACTGTGTTAATTAAATTAATTAAACTACTTTTGTGCAGCTTACTACAACGTCCCCCCCTATAGTCTTTTTGCGAAAGCGACATTATGCCAGGAGTATTCCATAAGGACTTAATTAACACTCCCAACCAACTTTTAAACCTTTTTTGTTGCATCGAAGTGTTTAAATGTCATTGTACTTACAATGTAGTACCATAATTAATGGCAAATACTAATGAAAATCCTGTCTAGCGGCAAGGCTGTCATAGTTAAAGCTGTCCACTGGCATAGCCTGGAGAAACGGTAATTAATATAAGTAATTATGTTAATTAAATACAACTACAAATACTAAAGTAAACGGAACATCTCTTTGCTGTCACGTGTTGTATAATCGTTAATCGTATACATTAAAACGACTAGTATGTAATTTCTTAGTGAATTCCATTCTAAGGTTTCCTTAAAACATAGAGTAGGTTGAATTCATATGCTTTGTTTGTTAACAGGGGGATTGAAAAGTTTGTTAATGAATATATAAAGGGTGTCCGAGAAATTAATTGATTAATTTTGATTAAACAATTAAGTCGACTTGATTTTGATTAATTACAATATAGTAAATAAATCCTTTGTTAATAAAATGTGCATAAAAAAAATCTAACTCAAATAATTAACTAACGGAATGTTAACTATGGCTCTAAGACTCCCACGATGTGAAGGACAAAAACAGTTAACAAAAACACGTTACACTTCAAAATCGGCGATGACGGATTTATATCCAAATATACACAAAAAGCTCTCCAAAAAAACGGAGTATGACTTTACTTTAAAAGGATACCTCTTATAATTCCTAAACTACAAAGTCAAAATAATAAATGGAATACATTTTTAAGAATATTTTTTAGGTTCCAACAAATATTTTTCAATCATCTACATTATTAAAGGTAACGTGAACGAATTTGACCGTAATTATTTAAATGTGAACAAACGTCCGACCGTCCGTTGTTTTTGACAGAATAACACCCCTGATATCCATAGACATTTGCATTCCCAAAACTGCAATCCTAAGACTTCAATCCTAAGGCCCGTATTAATAAACTAATCTCAACTCTAATGCTCATCTCGAGATGCGTCAAAAATGACAGACGATGAGTTTACAAAAAGTGCCCTAAGACTGCTAATGCATTGCCAACCATGAGGACTAAGATATACTGTAAGTTTTGATGGTAATTTCACCGGTTGTCATACTCGTACCCACATCAGAACACAAAAATACTAACACTTACTTGGCGATTGGTCACTTGATAAGATCGTGGTAGCGATATGAACAGACTCTGCAAGAGGTACCACTTAAAATTACTGGACTATAAGTAGTTTACATATACTTATACAAATGTATAAGACTTATCATACATTCTAAAGTGGGTGGTTTCTAAGCCACCTTATAAATACCCACAGGTTTTAATTACGTGTAATTAATGAACATGCTTCATAGCCAATAACCATTGACATAAATCGCTATCACTCATAAATAAGGCGCAGTGAATATTTATCACGAGAGACACCGCCATTTATTTAAGGCACAGTGCTCATGGGTTCGTAATGGCTATTTCCAAGTTTTTTTTTTTAATGTGAAAACGGCTTTGCGACTTTTTGAAAGTGTTTTTTTTTTTTACTTAAGCAATACGTACTTAAGTACCTACCTAATAATAATAATGAGTAAGTAATTTAACTTTTGGAAGCTGAGGCAGCAATAATCATCACATGTCATTCAGACATACCTACACGCGGTGATGAATGAAGTTAAATGAACTATTTTAATTAATTTTTCAATAAAAAAACATTTTTTTTAAGGTATCCGAATTCATTGATAGATCGTATAATCTTTACGGAAAAATCGTAAATTCACATCAAATCTAATCAATAATTTTCCCAATCATTTCAACTCCCACAAAAAATAATCAGCACAGCCATATAAAGCCATCATCTCATCGCTGATTGGTCGTAAAAATACTTGCTTGATTTGCTGCATTCAGTGCATTTATTGACAATTTGGGCTTACAAATTGGTTACTTTCTACAAATAATTATGAAACTTATACAACGGTACACAAAATTCAAATTGACTTAACCTATCAATTTAAACTAGATTTGTTTAAAACTAACTCTTAAACCATAACTTTTAAGACTGACTTTACTGTGGCTGTCTCGTCTTTGTGGTATATCGGTGATAATATGGTCAATACTTCGTTTTAAAGTTGCATAATAGTACTATGTCTAATTTTGACATCCGATGGACTATTTGTCAAAGAATATTTGAACACAGAACGAATAATGAATACGAAAGCCGCAGACCAAGTAAAAATCGTTCTGAGACCTAAGAGATGGATGGAAAAATATCTTGGGTGAGAGGCTCGATTTAAAACACGTTAAAATAAATAACTATGTAATAGATAAAACACTCCAATATAATGGCAACCCCGTCTTTCAGAGCAATTTCTTTAACATCCTAACCAATTTTCATGAAATCTAGCTATGTTACCATCCCCATTACACTAACTTTTAATTAAATGCGTTCGAATCGGTTTACCTCTTTTAAATTCAATTCTTCTACCAGCGGGTGACTTGATAAAAACCTATCACAGAGCAAGAATAATACTAGAAGAGAATCGCAGACGCGTGGAATGACGGCAGTATTTAATGAAAACCCATTAAATGCATTTGTATCCTCTGTCTTCTTTTCTGGGTAGGCACACGAGTACACAGGCCAAAACACTGAGACAAAAGATATTTGAATTCTCAGGACTATAATCCTAATACTCCAAATGCGTTACTAACCCTGAGGACTAAAACGGAATGCTTCTATGCTAGTAATTTCACCGGTTATCTTATCCTCACACCGGAACACAACAATAGGAACGCTGCAGTTTGGCGGGAAAGTTAAAGGATAAGATGCTGGAAGCAATACAGATGGATTCTGCACATGGTCCTATCGTCACTAACTACATCAATTTAAATCCGATGGCCATCCAACGTGATGAAGCACCTCCTGGTAAAAGGGTAACTAAACATCCTTATCTGAATGATGAAATTAGACCGTTGGCTTATTGGTTTCCTGCAAAAACTTGCCTTGAAAGAAGAATAGATCTCTTGAAGGTAATGTGCAGTCTGCTGCATTTCTTTTTTTAATCTATGCCCCATGCTGCGCATGAGTTTAAAAATCGTTTGACAGGCGTGGGCGTGACGTGCACTCGGCGTCGAACCGAGTAAACATCGGGCTATTAACTTCGTTATTAAGACGTCTATGATCATGACTCCGTACGGAGCCGAAATTGTATGCCACTGGGAAATCTGGCATTGAATACAAGGAGATGTTCGTGGGAACTCCGTTTTAATTGATGCTATATGGTTTGGACAAATTAGTCGGATGAAGAATGTAGAGTAGAAATGAGCTTGTTAATGATAGTAACAATGTGTGAAAAAGGTATGTAGGTACGTATTGTACAAAAAAAACAAAAACAATGAATCGAAGACAAATAAAAGAATGTACACATTTGAACTTTTCCCTTTAAGGGATCTCTTCTAACCGTTGAGAGATTGAGTAAAGTGAAAGGTTGTGCATCGAGTAGGCAAGTGTACAAAATTATTCAGGAGTTAAAGGATTGAATGCTTTTAAATTGTGATTGAAGTGGATAATGAATCTTGAACGTGTACAAGTCTAACAAGACGTTAGATATTTATGTCAACTGAGTTAGTTGTATCACCAAAGAACTTGCTGTTGGTTACTATAAGCTTTGTTTGATGTAACCAATATCTTTCTTTAAAATTCACCACAAAAATAATGTGTAAATGGTGAACTTAATGCCTTTATCCACTCTCTCTACCAGTCAACTACAGAGGCGCAAACATTTCCACAACGTCGATTCAATTTTCAATTAAGAAAAATGTCTTGTTTTTTTTTTAAGTTCAGTAGTACATACATACATACATACATACCTTCACGCCTGTCTCCCAATAGGGTAGGCAGAGATTATGGAACGCCAGGTGCACCGATCTAAACACACAATTTTCGCTTCCTCTACATTCATCAATCTCTTCATGCACGTACGGCGGTTTCGGGTGCTTTTGATTTGGCCCTTAATCAGTACATCGCGAATCTGATCACTGTAGGTCCGTCTAGGACGTCCCCAACGTCGACGTCGACGTCGGACGTCGTTAAGTTCAGTAGTCTTCTATTGTTGTTGGATATATAATAAAACATTTGAGATTAAGTACTTGTAGACTTGTCGTTTCAGTTGTAGCTGTTTTATGGTTCTTTTAAATATATTATTTCCTCCCGTCCCACCAGAATTGTTGTTTTACGGTGTATGTCCGTAGGGAGGTCGTAAAAATAAAAGGCGTTTTAATGGCACGTTGCCAATGACTATATAATGTTTTGTATGATAATCCCGCAGCCGGGAACTGTAGGAATAAAATAAAAAATAAGGGGATAAAATAAAGTTGTGCTAACGAGATAGTAATTTCGATTTCTACTATTTTCTTAAACACGTTCAACCTACCTTAATGCTGATTTGTAAGGAAGTGCACCTTCTGTTTGTGTACTATCACATAATCTGTGGTCAGGGTCATAGTATAAGTAGAGTAGTTCCACCGTGGCCCTTTTGGGGTTTCTGTTATCTATTGCCGCTAGGGTTGCGTCGATGCTCGTCGCTCACGCAACCAAACGCGGCGACGGCGCGGCCCTGACTAAACCGGCTTGATCCGTCCTGTTGAGTGTGCTTGTGTTCGCTCGCGGAGTGTACGGTCAAGACACGCACACATGCAAGCCGCGCGATATACAATTGCTTAAAGACCAACTACTGTTTATACTGTGTAAGAGTAGACAGTTTACAGATTTACTGACTCGTTATTGCATAAAGCCGTCCAATATATCAACCGTTATTCCGTAAAAAGCGTTATGCAAAACTGAAGCAGATCTGGGTGTTTCGAGCGTATCCAATTGCAGGGTGAAAGTGTATGGGGTAGGGTGCAAGTGCTAGGATATAAGCGTTTATGAAAGTATTTGTCTGGAAGCATAAACAAACGCCAAAAAAAACTACTTAGTAAAATACTTTAGAAAATATTGTATTTTTTCACAATTTTTGGAGAACGGCTTTATTTAAAAAGACTAGTACTCTTTAAATAAACTATCACACATTTGGTTGATTGAGCATCTATTTATTACGTACGTTGTAAACATTTAAAGTAGTACACTATTATTAAAAGAGTACACTATTTTTCTACCATAATATTTATTGCCGTGTGGTTGCCGGATTAGAATAGTGCCACTCCAAGTCTTCCCGTGGATGTCGTAAAAGCCGACTAAGGTAATAAAGGCGTGTGTGTAGTACTGTTAGGCGATGGGCTTGCAACCTGTCACTAATACACTGTTAAACATCTTCGCCTAAGTGTGCAAAATGTGGTTACAGAATTATCAACAAGTTTTTAGAGTTGTTGGAAATTCTGGAGCTCTGCCTACCCCACTCTGGGAATAAAGGCGTGAGTTTATGTATGTATGTATGTAATATTTATTTTCAGATTCGTAGGTACCTTGTTCTACGTAAAAGTTCTACGTTTTAGTCCCTTAGCTACCAGTATTGCGTTAAAGTTGAACGATAATTAGAGTCTTTCTCCTATGACTTAGGCCACAAAGTGCAAGGTTCGATTGAACCCCATGGTACCGCCGTCGCAAATAATTCCACTTAACACTAAACCGATAATCGTAACTCGGTCGCAGCGATCGTGACTAACTTTTAACAATTCGTAAGCGATCCGCAGCGGTACTTGCGAAACTCGAAGTTATCTGATACGTCAGAAAAACGAATTAAATTTAATTGTTTTAGTGAAGTGTCTTCATTGATGAGTAGGTACAGTTTGTTTAGGGCAAAGTTACGGTACACCACACACTAGGGTGGAAAGAGTAAACGAATGTCAAATGATTAAAAAAAATGATAACTGGTGACGCGTTGGCCGAATTGGTAGTGACCTTGCCTACGAAGCTAGCGTTCCTGGGTTCAAATCCCGGTAAAGGCAAATATGGAGTCATGGATGTTTTCTATGTATTTAAGTAGGTATTTATTTCTCTACAAGTATTTATATCGTTGTCTAGTACCCATAGTACAAGCCTAGAGCTTAGTTTGAGACTACGTCAATTGGTGTGAAATTGTCCACTTATATTTTACTAGTACATATTTATTTATTTTAAGTGCAAGTCGGACTTAAGGTTCTGCACCGCCAAACTCACACTTGGCCGGTTTTTATTATTTCAAGTTTTTTTAGGGTTTATACTATACCTACCTACTATTTTGTCTTACCGTGTTTACGATAGAATAAATAAATAAATAAAAACTTGATTAGGGACCCGTTTAACTATAACAGGTGCAAAATGTACAGTTATTTAAAGGTTGGACAGACGGACGTACAAACAACGTAGGATTAGTAATAGGGTCCCGAGTCCCGCCTGACACCATTTGGGTACCTAGGAGTATTGTAACACCACACCACTGTAATTAGTAATTCATAACATTTCATTTCAAAATAACTGTAGGTAAGTTTTATATTAAAAAACGGTTTAGATCCAGTTAAAAAGAAAATTAGAATCTTAGTTTCCATTGCAGACCGTCTACTCAGAATTTAAAGGCAGCCAAAAAGTACTCTAAAAACGTTGGAAACACAATAGCGCCCAAGAAACAAAATTAACATCGCACGACTAAAGACGCGAACAAACTATCACATCTAACAAAGCCCTAGCAAATCACGGAATAAACTAACCTAAGTGTAACTTGCATGACGTAACGGACACTTCGCACGTTTAAAAGTCGAAAACAAACGAATTAACATTCATCCTCCAATTTTAAACCTCATTTCAATACACCAAGACTTTATTCAGATTGGATTTGTTGGTTAACTTGAAGCTATTTAGTTTCAAACGCGCGTTTTCCAGAAGATTCCAATCTGGCTCAATCGTGAGGACAAATTCGAACATTCGCACGAATTGTTACGACAGCGCTTCGTGTAAGTTCGTGCGATGGCCGGCGATGCTATCTGGCCGATCGAGTGATACGCAGATGTAAGATCGTAGTAGCGCTTTACGTGTTACTGATCTTTTTTTACCAGTTTGGCAAATTATGAAGTAAAAAGTGGCTAAAATATTAAATAACCAAAACCCCATAATTTTTTTTCTTAGTTATTTTAAGTTGTGTGATAGAATTTAAAGGGCTTTATTCCATTCGGGATAAACCTAATTGCTTTTGACATGTTATCGTATTGACAACGTTATTTAGCTTTCGTCATGTTATCTTGCGATGGCTTTTATTTATTTGACAGTAATGGCGGCCGAGTAAAAAAAAAACATGTCAAAAGCAATATGGTTTTACCGAGTAGAATAGAGCCTTACCCTCTTATTCATAAACACACAATAATTAAAATGTGCTTAAAATATGCTGCATTATGACATTTGCATGTAATAAGAAGTAACAAAGCATGCTTTGTCTAAAATAGGTTTATAGTATGTTTATGAATATGGGTATGTATGTTAGTGCGACCATGATTGCTAAAGCAGTGGATAGTTAATACGTAAAAATAACTATGAAGCGATAAAACATTGTTAGATACTTTTAAGACAAGTAAAACGAATAAAATGAAAATTTATAGCCTTTTCTAGTAAGTTTAATACTGGAATATCTATAAAAACTTAAATTTCCTGAACAATAAATAAGCAAAGTTCAAACTTAAAGATGACTTATGGCTCAAAGCACGAGTTAAACAACTCGGTAAATTGGTTAAAGGCATCAACACACAGTAAATCAGAAAGCTTGCTCTTTAGCGAAGCCGTAAACCACGTTTAAACAGGTGTGGGGCAACACTTAAAGCTCGCAAAAGCTAACATGAGCTTTTGCACGATATTGATAAGTAAAGGGCAGTTGCTTGAAAATAATGAAAAGGTTTCGCTACTGATTGAAAACTTAACGAATTTCCGAAATCCGAAAATTAATTTTGTTGCTTTTTATGGACATCTTTCCTCTTGTCAGTTTTCGAAATTCATTGACGTTAGCGTCACTTAAGCAACTTGTCTAGCCTAACTATCAATTCCCAAAAGAGAACGTCTAATTGTCTATGGTTCCTAGGGTAACATGGCTGCGTTTATCACGTGACAAAGTTTGGATAAGGCATTCGTCTCCTTCTGACACGTAAATAAGTACGAGAGTGACGGATGCTTTATCCACATTTGACACGCGATATAGACGCAGCCATACTAGGCCCGCTGGTACTCTTAGCCATTAACCTACCGCCAAGCAGCAGTGTTCGAATTGTTGGGTTCCGGTGTGGGGATAAGACTAGTGAAATTACTAGCATAGAGGCATTCCATCTTACTCCTCAGGGTTGGCAGCACATTTGCGGTCTTAAGACTGCAGTCTACTGTTTACTGTACCCCCCCAACGAAAATCTGCCTCCAGGCCATAAGGAACCTTGGCCCACCTGGAGAAGTCTAAATAGGCTGAGGACCCAGGTTGGCCGAAGCAAAGATAACCTGTGTCGGTGGGGGTACTCAAGTAAATAGCGCAGACGCTAGCTGTGAATGTGGAGAACCCCTGCAAACCATGTTACACCTCACTAACTGTCCCTCGTACCCGACCACCTGCTCGCGTGAGGTCTTACTTGCCAGTAACCAGAGGGCTACCACGGTAGCCGCTTTCTGGGCAAGTAAGATTTAGCCCGAGTCCTTGCCGACACGAAAGAAGAAGAAGAAATCTTGAGAATGTTACCATCACGTGCCCTGTGCGCTCGTTCGTATCCTCCATGCAAAAAAAAAACTAGCAACAGCATGAAATTATCCGAAGGAAATAGAATTGCCAAACAAATTGGCCACTAAGTCCTTTAATTAGCAACTTCACACTTCACTTAAGCGAATAAACGTTTCCTGTGTTAATCGAGGTTACAATCAGCACTCGTTGAGAGCTAAGTTTTATCAAGATGCCCTTGAAGAGCAGAATAAACCGGGAGATTTTCTCACGATAGCTCAAATTGTCACTCGTTTACGAGAATCGTAGAGAAATGAGTACATTCTAAGGATGTTTTTGTAAAAACAGGAACCTTGAACAAGTAACTTTTAGCCACAAGAACATGATGACACGTAAATATATGTCTAGTTGGTAGTGGCCCGGGTCCCGAGTTCGATTCGCGGTATAGGCTAGTATTTAGATTATTTGATAATCTTTATTGCACAAAAACACAAATAGCGGGCTTAATGCCTAACGGCACTCTCTACCAGTCTACCAAATACCTAATCATAAAGAACCGAAAACAAAGCAAAGAACATCTTTTACAAAATAATAATAATGTATGCAAAAAAATTAGGTAGGCACACCTACAATTAAATACAATAGAAAACAAAACTCTTCATTATAAAACATACAGAATCATTATAGAGAAAAAGAGAATAACACCCCAGCTCAAATTACTCGTGAAAAACAATAAATAACAATAGAATCTGTGATGTGTTTTTAATAACTACAAACAAAACCGCACCCATCAAGTGACTTACGTGTAGTTAAAACGGCGGACTTGTTCAAGTTGGATTTAAACTATACTGTTTAATAGGACAATTAAATAAGACAGCTAATTGCTACGGTTTTATTGAAGAATCACGACTGGAATAACTATAATTTCTCACTTTTAACTACTCATCTACTTTTATCTATGTTTACTTATGGGTGTTGACGAATTTCAAAAGGTTGGGTATCGCTCGATTGGTCTTTACCAAAAGTTTAAAGACCATATTTTTTACCTCTGACCCTCGAATTAGGTACAAAATATGAAATGGCCACTTTTTAAGTAAAAATAAGTATCAGCGAGAAAATCTCACACGAATTTACTTAGCCCCAAACTGAGCCATTTGGTTTGTACTAAAATAAATGATTTTGGAACAAATATTGACTCAAATACAGAAAAAAACATTTATTTGCATTTTTAGGTTGTTTAATTCAGTTTGTACCCCCTGCCTATTTCGATTGTACATTTTTAACTATCTCTTCTTTTTAAGTTTATCTGGAAGAGATCTCTATTTAGCGATAAGACCACATAATGTTGACTAGATAATGTTTATTCTTTGCATATCCGTTCCTTGATTTATGTTATGTCTTTCATTGAATACAAAACGGACACAATCCGAAAAGAGTCAGTGTTGCATTTTAAAATTAGAAGTGGTTGGGATACGATTTTTAATGGAAGAGAAAATTATTTTGGAATGTGTCCGTTTTGTATTAAATGAGCAATGTGTTCTATAAAGACTTAAGAACAAAATACTTGCGCTCGTCACTACCTTCTACAATACTTTGAGGATATACAGTTCTTCCGTTTTCTTAATAGCGTTCGGCAATCTTAATTTTTCTATGACACACGAGTGACAAATATACTGTTATATAGCCAGCCAAAAGCCAAAGAAGCTGGTAATACTGTACCTAAGTCTTTATCGCTAACAGTCGTTTAAAGTGATAACAGCACGAGTTCCAACGGTACCACAATGGCGTTGCCCTCCGTTCACACGCCCCGAAAACCACGCGAAATGTCACAGTCGAGGATGCTAACCGGCAAAACAACGTTACGTTTACGTTATCGCTCCAGTAAATTAGTTCCATTGTATTGGGCAAACGCGGGGAACGCCAATAAACGTCTGTGACTCGGAAACAATGGGAATAATCTCTTGATGTGGGTTTTTATGAGGTCAACGTCTTTGAGACTTAAAGTTAGAGTGACAAGGAATTAGTTACTGCTGATGAGTAAGAGCGAGTGATCAGGATCAAAGAAATACAGAAAAAGATTTTGTTTGGCGGTGATAAATATAATATCAAATAACATTATCAGCAGAAAAACTTGCGAAAAATCTTACGAGAGAGGTAGAGAAATAAAACCATATTTGTAATAGAAGACGGTGCAAAATGACCTCATAAAAGTTTCGATACGTTTTCCTACATCACCGGTGTCCCCTAGACAACATTATAGCTATTGCATGTGAGCAAATTATTATTGACCATGCAGTTTTGTCTGTTGCATCATTAACACTTTAACACTACATCAAAAAGAGCTTTGGTTTTAAATTAAAAAAAGAATAAAGTATTCCTAGGGTTGTCAGTCGTACACCAAAGAGTTTTATCAATATCTAGAAATCTCAGAAACCTTAATTTTAGAGAAGAGTTGTTCTCGAGACTTCTTAAGAAAATTCTAGAGCAGAAACATCATTTCTAGAAACAAGGCAAACGGTAACTCTAAGAAGTGTTTGCTCTAAGCTTTGTAGCTATTTCCATCGGCAAGTGCTTTCAATAAGTTTAATTACCATCATAAAGGCTGACCACGCGACGTAACAGCGCATTCATGCATGTAGCGACGTGTCGGGCGGAGACAGAGCCGTAATGAGCCTGTTCTAGTCAGTACAGTAGATACCGGGCCCGATACCGATTGTGTAACTAGTTAGGAAGGTTGCAGACTAATATTGGATGAAGTCTTTGATACAGGGTATTTCAGAGTTGGTATTAGATACTGTGAAGGGGAAGAGCGTGGTGGGTGGTGGTGGTACATTTATCAGTAGCGCACGATAGAGATGTGTCGGTCTCTAGAACTCTAGGCAATCTTCCTTTTAGAGAAACGCTGTACTCGAGAATTCTCAGGAAAATTCAAGAGCGGAAAGTTAATTACTAATAAGATTCTAGATATACCGGCAGCTCCAAGTCAATGTATTAGCAACTTCCAGTAGTGACTAGTGACAAGTGTTATGGTATCTAACAGCTGATCTGGTGTTGGAATAGGATGGTGGCTATAGGATCTCCACTATATTTAACCCTTAATTTGGCAAAAAAATAAAAAAGTCGGAAATTCAAACCCTTTTTGATTTTGAACCAGCAAAAAAATAAAAACACAATCCTAACAAGAAAAGTGGACATTATGGTATGTTCACTGTGACATACATTGCCAAATTAATGGTCGTAGACCTACCATGTTGGCACTCATTCGTCATTGGTCTTGATAAGCATATAACGGCTTTGCAAAGAAAAAAGGATAGTCGACACAAGCTTGTCCCAAAAATGAAATGTTTGACAGAAACGTACTTAAAGTATTTTGTTGTGTCTTCTGGGGGGTTATTATGGCATGGCTTGGTGTTCATTTTACAGTGAGCGTAAAGGACGGAGCTATAGAAGTTATATAGCTCTGTCCTATTCTCTCAGCGTAAACAGAACCTGAATAGCTATGTCATAATAGCCCCCCTGTTCGTAATTATTTTGTCTTCGTTAGTTTTTTATTTATGGTCATGGTTGGCTAGCATGCTTTAAAACATTGGCGTAATCTCGTAATAAAACATGCTAGCAAATCAGTGAACCGCTTTTATTCTACTTCCTATACGAAACACACGGAGCTTGCAAGCTCCCTAAGAGCTTACAACTTACAAGTGGAGGCTTTCGCGCGTCCGGCTGGTACAACTTCCGGGCTTTTGTCCGGCAGTGTCCGCATCTGTTCGATAAAAACGTTTACACGGTATCGCTGTATCTCGGTACTTCGTTACGTGTAGCGAGATAACTAACGATAGTTAACACTGTTGGGTTTTGGATGACTCGTGGATGGTGGAGACTGTTCACGAGGATATTTTCTTTGGAAGTGCGATTATTATTTAATATTTAAAAACGTCCTTATTATTTATTTTACGAAAAACATAGTCTAGCTCGTTGTCGTAGAGCACTAGATTAGACAAGATGCTAAACGATTTCCGAAAACTGTGAAAATGTATGGCATCAGCGCTCGTGAAGACAATTCAACAAGCTCGAGAAGACAAATATTATGTGGATAAAGTATCCGTCACTCTTATACATGCTGGTCGAAAACCGTCAAATAAAAAATTGTTCTAATATGAGATGTTGTTTTAGCAACGACTGCGACTGCAGCAAATTTAATCATTCTTTTTTTTGTGTAAATAATAGAATCCACCAGATAAATCCAAAATTTGCAGCAAGGTGATGCTGATAGCGGGCAACTAGTTAAATTTGCATTTTGCAATATCGCAAATTTATAAAAAAAACATACGTTAAAATCAATGTTTCATTATAAATCTTTCAATACGGTAAAATAAACGATTACGACTAAAATACAATACAATTTAACTACTCAAACAATTATGAAGCTCACTTCAAGCTTGCTCATTAAAACCCATGTAATTTAACAGAAGCTAAACTACTCTATAAGATTTGATTATGCATTGTCTGAGCTCTAAATAGATCGAGTAACGTGTTCCGCTCGATGCAGTGGAAAGCTATGATTTATAACGAACAACAGGCTGTGTTGATGTCGTAGTGGCAGGTGAAGAACAGTAAGAAATCATTTAATAAGAGAAGTTTTTTTTTGGGATGGACATTATGGATTGATGAGAGATCAGTTTCGACGAGATTGCCATTTAAGTAGAAAATGAAATAATATCTTTAGAGGAAAAATCTTTATAAATATGTGTTTTAGATGTACAGATGTAGTGAATAATCGCCCATCGTTTTTTTCGGATATGTTCGTATTTAGCTTTCTCAATCAGCTTCAGTGCCAATCAATATGCCAACTGAGAAAGCAAGATAAATACGAAGTTATCCGACCAAAAACGATGGGAAAGGATTATTCACTACATCTGTAACAAGATTGTCGTAGTGTTCTAAATTAATTACTATCAATAATCCGTGCCACAACCATGTGCATTCGTTGACACGATTCAAATTCAGACCACTTGACAAATATTTGGCTTCGAAGATGGTGTGCCCTTGCCACACTGCTGAGTTTGTGATTTTAAAAATGTTTTTTGAGGTATTTGTATCTTTTTCATAAAAAAAAATATAAGTGTCATGACATTTTCAAACGAACGGAAGTATTTTTAATATTGAAAATTAATAAAACAATTGTGTGTGTTGTGTGTTTGTGTTAGATTTCAAATTATTACTCTCTCT